>VWZX01008820.1:320771-456201 GCA_013399015.1 Galbula dea
GGGGGGGGGGCCGGGGCGGGGGGGGGGGGCGCGGGGCTCCCAGCCGGGATTCCAGGCCGGTCAGCTGGAGCCGGACGCGACCACTAGGGAGGCGGTAGAGGGGAGGACGCCGGGAGGGGGGGCGGCCGCGCCCTACCGGCCCGGCCCCCAGGAGAACGGGGACGCGGCCGCAGAGCTGTCTACGGCGGCTCTTCTCACTCGTCGGTTCCTGTGCCGGCCCCGCTATCGCAGCAGGGCACGCACGCCCTTCCCCGTCGCTCGGCCCCCGACTCAACAATGCATATGTGTGTCCCCCTCCCTCCAGCGCGTTTCTTCCCCCTGTCCTGAGCGGGATGGTTTCGCCAAGCCACCGGATCAGCTGGGAGTGGCATATACCATAGCCCATCCTCGGGGGGACTTGAGTGAGATAGGGAGCGGGAAGTAGGACAAAAACAAACTTGGAAGGCATCCACGGACTCGAGAAGGAAACGACATTTTCTTTGAGGAGGCTCAGCCAGGGCTGAGGCTTGCAGAGCTAGCTGGAGCCCTCGCCCTCTCTAGCCTCTACCCACACGTTAGGCACGCAGTGGTACAGCCAGGGAAGACCCGTAGGGTGGCCGTGCCGGCGTTAGGCGCGCATGCGCTCAGAGCCTCGGACGCGGAAGTTGGTCGGTGGCGAGGGGTCCCCGGGGGTCTCCCCCGCACTGTTCGGGGCCCTCTGCACCCTTCAGTCCTCCCGGGTCGGGATCTGTCCGAACTTGGGCTTAGGTTCTCGCGTGGAGCTGCCTCAGCCCGGTGTGTCCGGGGCGGGGGGGCAGGCTGTGCGCAATCCGCACCTTCCCCTGGCGGGTGTCTTCCCCTGGGGAGCCTCGGCAGGGCGGGGGATGGATCAGGCCTCTTTTCCCGGGGGCTCCGTTTGCTTCTGGGCCAAGCTTCTCCGCGGCGGGGCTGGGAAGGGAGGCCTGGAGGCGGGGAAGGGCCTTGAGCTCGACGTTCCGTTTTTTCTGCGTATTCTATACGTGTTCGTCCTCGGTTTCCCTCTGTATGAAATAAAATCGCGTAGATGTTTAACCAGCGTGGTTGTTTCTTTGCCTGTGATAAGCAACACTCATTGCCTGAGGACACTACACTAAGGGCTGGCTGAAGCCAGGAGGGCACAGGCCGCCTTGGCCGCTGTGTTTTGGCCCTAGAGAAGGGGATCTGCAAGAGGTGAGATGTGTCAAGCAGGGAAGCGTACGGCTGGCACACTTAACAGATGGGAAAGGAGAAGGCAGTTCCAGCATCTGGACCTGTGGGCTGAGTCATGAGGATTGTACTCGTACAGGTTGAACATTGTGTTAGCATAAGCAGGACCTACTGGCTTTTTCAAGATTATTTGAGAACATCCTTGAATCCATCATAGAAAACCAGAATCCATCACAGAATCCATGTTTGCTATTCAAGTGAGCTCCTGTCGAGTTAGCTTTCAAGTGTTACAGATGTGGAGAAGCATTCTCCCTGGGTTTCTTGCTACTCTTCTTACTCTTGTGTCCTTTCCAATAAACTTTCCTTGATTTTGTGAAGTTATGTTGTCAAAATTCAAGTTTTCCAATCAATTGAGATTGTGTAAAACCCAGCTGGGGTGTGGTGGTTCACTCCAAAGTTAAGCACAAGAGAAACATGAGTAACAACGTTACTGTACAAAGCAAACACATTTTAAGCATGATGGCCATGAATATACCTGAATAATTCTAACTCTGCC
Source organism: Galbula dea (assembly GCA_013399015.1). NCBI lineage: Eukaryota > Metazoa > Chordata > Aves > Piciformes > Galbulidae > Galbula > Galbula dea. The sequence goes on from VWZX01008820.1 coordinate 322,492, forward strand.
TAAGGAGGAATAATCAGAGAGGGGACAAACTTAAGGATTCTGGTAGAGTTGAATGCTGTGGGACAGAGCAGAGGGAACATGTGTGCTTGGATGATATATTGATATCATATATTGATATATTTGGTCTTTTTTGAAGTACACCAGAAAGTGTTTTTGTGGTGCAGGGTGGCAGCAAGGGCAAGTAGCAGTGTGTGATGCCTCTTCAGAGGCTGGCAGGGAGGAACTTGGTTCAGTTGATTGAAAGGGAATGCAGTCAGGGACAGAGCATCACGATTTCCACTCAGTATGTGGGCTCTTCCTCTAACAGATCTCCTGTTGAACCAGGCTTCTGGCTCCCTGAGGAGTTTCAATGCTAACTTTAGCTTCTTTTCATCCCAACAGTCCAAGCCCTGGATGCTTTCTCACCTAATGTAGAAGCATCCATTGGCAAATGGATAAACAGCACTTGGGAAGCATGTGCAGGGGATTAGTTGGATAGGGTTGGGAATATTCATATGCAGAAGGTCCTTGTGGGATCCAGCTATAGCAAAGCATGTTTCAACTTCAGGAAGCAAATATGCATTGTAAACATGCAGCAGGTGGGAAGGAAACCTACTTGGTGATAGAAAAGTAACTTGGAAAACAGTCATGCCAGAAAAGGACTAGCAAGCAACAGTTTAGCTATATGACAACAGAAACAACTGATGTCAATTTAGTTCTGCATATCCAGTTGCATGAAAGAGATGGGGAAGGAGGTAATCCTTCTCATGGGGCTCTAGTGGCCCTCCAGCTCTGCTCTGGACATCTTTCTGCAGACAAATCAGGGACAGTGCAGAGAAGAGCAAGCAAAATACAGACTGCAGACATGAATACAGTTTGGCCAGGGAATGATTACATATGGGGAGAGATCATAGCCATATATCCATGTTTAAAATTACAACTAAAAATGGAAGGTATTTGCCAGCAGAACACACAGGAGAGAGATGGTTAGGACAGAGCCAGAAAATGTTCTCATGGTGAAGTCTGATTTTCTACCTCTCACTGACATCCTTCTGGCTTGTTCTCAGCAGGGCCCTGTTGCAGGATGAGATGAGGTAACAGCTCACCAGATGAGGAAGCAAAACTCCACCAGACTTAGGAATGACAATTAAATGCCATTGTTTCTCAAGTGCTCTCTTTTTGGTTTCTTTTTTTTTCCCCCCAGATATACTAGAAAAAATGGTATCTGTATAGAATCAGAACATTTGGGGTTGTTTATTTTAGTATAAACATGGTTGCCTGATTGAGATACATGTGCACAGCCATAAAGTGGAGCAGGTGGAAAATGTCACAAGCATTGTACACCTTCCTTCTCATCTTGACATCTAAATGACTAGAAAGTGATTAAAAATGGCTCATGTGATGCCAGACTGTTAGAGAGACTCTTGAACTGATGGAAATAATCACTTTTTACTCCTCTTCAGTAGGCAGAGATTCTTAGGGAAATCTTTTCTTTGGGGAGATCATTCTTGTGCAACTCTGCATTGAGGCTGAAAACCAAAATGAGTAGGTGGGAAAAGGCAGTGGAGAGGACATAGCTGAGCTGTAGGCAGAGCTGGTGAGAAAGGTGAACAGTTACAATGACTTGCTAGAGCCTGGGGCATAGGCTGCAGACCATGAAGACATTAACCTGCATCACTTGCCAGTCAGCAGCAGAGGTGTGACCCTGGAAAAGGTGCCTGAACCGTGCCAAGGAGTGGCTGAATCAGGACCAAAACTGCCAGGCTTTCAGATGCCTGCTCTTCAATGCATAGCTTATATCACATTTTACATTTGAAAAGCATAGCTTGGGTTTTGTATGCACCTGGCAGAGCAGGTGTGATCCAGCTGAATGCCTCAAGATTTGCTTATTCATTTGGATTGAGCTGGGTGTCAGTGCCAGCAGCCTGAGGAGAGCAGTGCCCACACCTTAGCCTCTGGCTTGAGCCTCAATTAATTTGACTCTGGTGTTCTTTGCTGCTTGGAGGAAGTCTCCCAGTCAAAGATGGCAAGCTGAGTTCATCTTGGCTCTCAACACTGGGTGTGTTGACAAAGCACACAAAAAACCAACTAACTAACCAAAACCAAACCCTCTAAGTAACCAAAAAAACCCCAACCAACAACAAAATACCCCAAAACACCAAAAAACCCCACACCCTACCAGCTGGGAGTTGTCAAGCTGAATCCTGTAGATGAAAAGGCTTCATAGCTATATATTTTTCAAAGGTAAAATATAAGTTTGAGAACTAAAGGACAAGTTTCAAGAGTTACAGCACAGAGTTTGGAATCAGGACTCTGACATTCTTCTGGGTATTTTAAGTCTCTCTGTGCCTCAGGTTTGTTTCCTGAAATGGAAATGGTTGGAACCTCCTGGGCTGTCTGGACAAAAGGATCTTTATTGGATAGCATTTTCAGAGCTAAGGAATTGCTGTTGTTATCATTCCTGTGAGTAAGAGAGAGCCATTCCTCTGCAGCTAATGGCTGGAGGCAGGGTCCAAGGTGAAAGGGAAGATGCTGGCCACAGCCAGTTGCAATTGGCAGGGGTATGGCTGACCCAGAGGCAGTTACAGACTCACAGACTGGCAGGGATCAGAAGAGACCTCTGGAGATCATCTAGTCCAACCCCCCTGGCTACAGCAGGGTCACCTAGAGCAGGTTGCACAGGATGGTGTCCAGGCAAGTTTTCAATATCTCCACAGCCTCTCTGGACAGCCTGTTCCAGTGCTCCACCACCCTCAGAGAAGCTTTTCCTCCTGTTCAGATGGAACATCCTGTGTGCCAGTTGGTGCCTGTTGCTGCACACCAGTCTGCACAGAGTCTGGCCCCAGCCTCTCCTGACACTCACCCTTTAGGTATTTATAAGCATCAATAAGATCCCCTCTGAGTCTTCTCCAGGCTAAAGAAGCCCAGATCTCTCAGCCTTTCCTCATAAGAGAGATGCTCCAGTCCCCTCATCATCTTCACAGTCCTCTGCTGGGCTCTCTCCAGTAGATTCCCATCTCTCTTGAGCTGGGGAGCCCAGACCTGAACACAACACACCACCAGGACAGAGTAGAGGGGAAGGAGAACCTTCCTCAGACCTGCTGGCCACACTCTTCTCAATGCACCCCAAGATGCCACTGGCCTTCTTGGCCATAAGGGCACATTGCTGGCTCACTACTAATAATCCTCTTATTTATTTCAAACACCTATGACTTCCCCTTCAAGCCCCTTTTTAATCCAGGGCACTTTGAGAAAAACACAAGTGGACAAAACCAAGTGGAATTGAACAAACATTCTGGGCTGGTCCAAAAATGCCAGAGACAACATTGAAAATAAACTTTAAAAGTCAAACCACAGCCATGATGTCATCAAAGGAGAGAGGATGCCTAGAAAACAAAAGGGGCTGGTGACCTCCCCCAGCTGGGACAGTGACTAATACTGAAATCCCTCACATTAAAATGAACCTGCAGATGTTCTGTGTGAGCCAAGACTCTTACTATTATTATTATAAACCATGAGACTTCCAAATGCTTCATGATGATCACATTGTGCTAGGCATTTCCTGATGCTGGAGAGCAGGCTCAGCAAAGGCCATTCTCAGCCTTTGAAAGCTTTTTTTAGCAAGTGGGAAAAAAAAAAGGTAAGCATTGTTACAGCAGTTTTGCAGGAGGAAAGCAGCCTTGGAAAGTGAAACAAGCTGCCCAGGGTCACACAAGAAGGCACCTGCAGATCTAGTGATAGCATTCAGATCACTCAATTCCCAATAGAGCAACTGCTCTGGAGTCTGTGCCCTCTTGCAGAGCTTGTGCCTTGGGTGCTCCTTTAGTAACCCCCCCAAGTGCTGCCTCCTCTGCCCCAGGGTCCAGGTTCACTTCCCAGTGCTGTCCCAAATCATCTTTGCTGCAGCTACTTGCTTTATAAACTAAACTGATAGAAACAAAGAAATCACTGTACATGCCCTTCCATTTGAAAAAGCAGTGTAGGCCAAAAGAACATGGTTAAATGGAAAGGGAGATCAGTGATATTTAGATATTTACTCTGTTTCCTTCACCTGGCTTCTTGCTGGCATCTTCATAATGCCTGGCACAGAGGGACCTTGTCTGCACCCAGGTCCTCTGGGTCCTCCTGCAGCACAGATAAACAGGCATAATACAACTCTCATTTCGTGCACATATAAAGCAGCCCAACCTTCATTAGCCTGGAAGGTGCCTGCCCCTGCCAATCTCTTTGAATATAAGCTATTTCTGCTCCTTCCTCTGTGCTCTGAAGATGTAAGGCTGGGGACTTGGCAGCTGAATGTATTTCCAGGCACCTCCATAGGTTTATCAATCCTCTGACTTCTGACCTGGTGTTTCTGAGCAGAGCTGAGATGAGCAGCAATTCCCTCACAAACACTCCGGTGTCAGGGAGGATTAATTGCTCAGCAGCATGAGAAAGTGTTCAGTAGTTCAATGACAAAAGGTCTTGGGGAATGTGGAACAGGAGCTGCCTGCTCCTTTCCATAATGAGCCAACATTTAGCTTTCCCAGGGCTGTGGCACCAGAGCAAACCCTGATCTTGCTGTTGATGGCTTCCATGTGATCACAGCAAGATCAGAAGTCATAAGTGCAGCTTGGGTAATTTTGTAAACAGCAGCAGCACCAATTTCTTTTACAGCAAGTAAAAAAAACCCAGAAAGACACTGCCTGTGGAAATGAAGAGCATCCAGAGCAGCTGTTCCAGATTTCTCTGATGCTGTAATAAAACCAGTTTCAAGTGTTAACAGTTGTACCCATGGCACAGTTTCCCCTGCTGTGTGCACACTGATGGCTTCCCTTTATGTCACAGGGCTGAGCTGCCACATTTGTGCTCAGTCCTCTTGCCTTTCAGATCAGCTTGGAGAAGCATTTCCCCAGCTGTTGGCTGCAAATGGCTGGGCAGACTCCAGGTGGATCTGCAGGCTGGCAGGCAGGGGTGCTGTGCACTCAGCCACAGCTGGCATGCCACACAGGAGCATCTGCTGGGCTGACCAGTGGTAGTGGTGGTCCACCCCATGAAATCTGGGCCACCTCCTGAGCAGGTCAGGATGGCTGCCAGGCTGTCCTATCAAAACAATGAAAGGACAGATTGTTTTTTGTCTAGAGGCAGAAAGAAAATCCTCTATTAAGCCCTACAGCATGGCATAGCCACAGGACAGTATTTCTACCCACTAGGCATGCCTAGGTTTAATTCCTTAGCCTGTTCAAAAGCTATCAGGAGCCTGGCTACCAGCAGCAGCCACACCCATGCTCTGCTCCTGGTTTCACATGGTTTCATCAAACGAATCTAGGAAACAAAGGCAAGGGGAGAAGCTTCAAATGTTAAAGCAATCAGATGTGGGGCCCAATGCCATGGCTGCTCTACTGTTTCTCCAGCCTAGGTGAACCCTGCAAGGATGGCATTTTCCTGTAGAGCCCTAAGCAAGGGAGTGGCTAATGTTTCTTGGGCTTTTGGTAGAAAACCATCTACTTATTCTGAGGGGAGGCTTCAGCACCTGTGGACTGGTCATCATGTGAATGGATGGGGAGAGCTAGCTAGCAGCTGTTGGACATTTTTCCTGCTTGTAAATATCCCAGCTTGCAGCAAGTCTCTTCTCTGTAAAAAACAAGGAAGCATCCAGTCAGGAATAAGGAATAACTGGGGTGAACATCCAGTAGTGCTGCACTGAGATACTGGAAGATGGTTAAAAAATGACCTCTCCTCCAGCTTCCTGAGCTATTCCCAAGCAGCAGACTGTGAGCAAATAACCTCTGGAAACTCATATTCCTGTCAACAGTTTCATTTAGTACAGTCCTGGGACTTAGCCCAGGCTGTGTAGGACATTGCTACACCACTAGTACTGGCACACCTGTCTGACAGTGCACTGGCCTGCAAAAAGGAGATTTACCCCTGCAGACCAGGGCTCTGCATTTCCCTTTCCATGCTAACAGCTGCAGTGGTAACTATCTACCTAACCACAGACCCAGCCCTGCTGATGCTTCTGTTCTGAGCCCATTCCCCAGGAGATCTTTAAAATACAATTATCCCCAGCTCCACTTAATCACACAATCTGTCCCAAGGTCTGTTCCAGCTTTGGTTTTGATCCTTTTGTTGCCAAGGTCTCTCCCAAGGTGCTTTGTTCTCTCTTGCCTTTGGCCCCACACCAACACCTGACCCTGTGCCCTCTCAGCCACCTTGCTGTGGGACAACCTGGTGGCTGCTCCTGCTGTCAAAGTACTTTCCCTTGTAAAGCAGATAGTGAGATGATTCATTGTATTTAATCTGCCCCAATGCAGGGCATTCATCTGCCCAAGGCTTTCCTTTGCTAGCCTCCCATGGCTGTTTGGATGCAGGTGTCAGTGTGTCTCCCCAAATCATGTTCTTTCCTCTTCTCTCACTGGTGAGCACCCAGGGCCAAGCATTCAGTCCAGCAAGCAGCCCATTTAAGTAGTAACTTTTCAGGCTGTTGAAGAGAGCTCAGTGGTGAAGAAATGGAGCATGTTGTGATATTTTGGGTTTCAGCTTTGCTAGAAGTAAGCAGGTGGCTTCTAGTGAGCTGGAGGAAAAGGAGGGGCAAGAGAGAGCCTGGAAAATACAGGCTTGGGAACCATCATGGTATTGAAGGACTACTAAAATTAAACTCTGCTCTCTAGGTTTCAGCTGTGTCCAGTTTGGGTTCAGCTTACACTGAAACCTAGGTTTTAATTTATACCCCTGCAAGATGTCTGTGGCTAGCTTATTTTTCAGGAGGATGAGAACAGATTTGGAAGTCAAAAGCTTGAAGAGTAGGTGAGGCAGTACAGAAGCAGAGGAGAGGCAAACTATCAGCAGTTAGCTGTGGTGTAATCCATAATTATTTACTGCAGAATCTCTTAGCCCCATGTTTGTCTCCTGTAGTCTATTTCTGGAGACAGGCTGTCAGACCTGGTTAAGCAGGTGCTTTGCTGATGACTCCCACGTTATATATTGATCTCTTCTGCACTCCCTGTTTCTGACTGGTAACTTTATCAAGGCAGAACTGTCCTGGTGCTTTATGTTTTGACAGTGCCTGGCAGTACTGGGCTCCTGATTGAAACACATAAAATCCTCTTACATGTATAAAAACACTAAATTACCCACTTATGAAGCCTCCTCTCCCCTCTCTTGCCCTCACATGTTGTGCCAGCTCTGAATAAGACCTAACACACAGCTCAGCTCTTCTCCAGAGAGTCTGCAAGCAGCTGCTCTCCTCCCTCAAGCTGCAGGGTGCTAAAGCTGCTGCCCAGTCCCCAACCAAAACCCCTGCCCAGGTGGCAGCATCTTTTAGGAAGGGCCCCACAGTTAGACAAATCAGTCCTCTAAAACAGCTATGAGTTTTATGATTTCCTCCTCTACTGAGGACCAGCACCAGCTTCTTTTTGATGCCTATTTGCCCCAGCCTTGGGTGTGATGACAGAAAGGCAGCATGCAGCTCTTTTTACTGCCTGTTTCCTGGCTTCTGCAGGCTGATGCATGAGCCAAGGGAAGCTCTGCCCTGCAGCATGCCTCATGTTTGATGCTTGCCTCTGTGGTGCTTAGGCGTTTAGAAGAACATCTCTCTTCATCATTTTCCCATCCAAATGCTGGAAGGAACTAACACTCCTACCTCATATTTTGGGTCTGTTTAACCCAAGGAAGCACCTTCTTCCTTGGAAAGCATGGACAGTGGACCTATGTTCTCTTCAGGTGACAGAACTGAAACTTTGATATGTTATCTGGTTTATCCAGCTGCAGTCTCCTGCCACCAATTGTGGGGGAACCCCAGGGCACTGGGTCAATATTTTGCTTTCCAGAGTCATGCTGTTAATTTGTAGGGCACTAATTGGCTCCTAGCTTGCCACAGCTCAGTCAGAGCTCTGTCCTTCCTCATACCTTCAAAAGTCACTCAAAACAGGACTGTATATGGTCTTATGAGGAAGCAGAAGGAGAGAATCACCTTGGGGAAGGGTGGGGTTCATGTACTGGGTGATAAGAAGAGTGTGAATCTCCAAACCAGTTTTTTTCCACTGCTTGACTTTGGTTAGAAACTTTCTCTTTCAGAGAAAAGCTCTTTCTGGTTTTGTTGTGTTTGGTTGGGGGTTTTTGTTTGTTTTGGGTTTTGGGGGGGTTATTTTGGTGCACACCTCCTGCTCACTCATACCCTTCCATTCCAACAGCTTCTTTTACATACCAGCTTCTGCCTGGCAGCAAAATGTCTGAGAATGGTTCAAAAATCAAGGAGGGCAATCTTAGAGCAGAGAAATAAAAATACCTTCTTTCCAAGCTCAGTTCTCCATAATCTCTCTAAACTGCAGTTACTCAGACTGTCTGAATCAAAGCCATTTATTGCCACTATAAAAAACATTTTAGGAATTTCAAATGGGAACTTGTCTCTTGATCCCCTGATTGCTGCTCACTGATTTATTAGCCATGTGAGAAGTCACTTGAGGGTAGGAAGAGAGCTGGAATCATTTGAAGATGCCTTTCCCTTTTAAAGATATGAAACTAAGAAGTATGTATTGGTTGTAATGTTCAGCAAGCTTGTGCCCTATTTCCTACTGGGAAGTGTGACCTGTCCTGAACTTTGCAGTCACACCTCAGAAGCAGCTTTCATCAGCTCTTGTGGGTAGGGAAGAAACAGGCTTCCTATTCCATTGAAGAGGTAAAATCTCTTACCAGGATCTGTTCACCTGTGTCCATAAATGTGCTAAACATTTCAGCATCTCCTTCTATTCCTGTTCCAGGCAAGATGTTTCCAACTTGTTTCATTTATTGCCAAAAGATTGGAAGGTTTGGTTCTCTTCCTGCTTCCTATCCTTCAGAAGGAAGAAATCCTCTTGATAAATGAAATGCCACTTGCTTTGCATCAGTTCAAGGCTACAATTATTAGCATTACAGTGGCTTCAACAGCACATCTATAACTAGTCTTAGCACTAGGGCCAGAGTGAAGCCATGCACGTGGCACATCCTCCTTTGAGTTTCAGAATGCTTCACTGTCTGAAGGGTCAGAGAAGAGCCTGAGATGCATGGCTCCTGGCTTTCTGCTATTAGTACTGCTATCAGTTCTCTTGCACAGATCATTTGACCTTTCTGTGATTGCTTAGCAATAGCTGGGATGTTTTTGCTCCCAGCAGTGCAGAACCCTTTAACAGCTGCAGGATGCTGTGAGATCCTTGTGTAGAAGCTACTGCTTGAAAGCTCAGAATTCCACCCAGCAAGCCTGACTTTGGGCTTCCTCTTTCTTTTCTGGATGACTTATTTTAATTGCAGTGTGTTAAGCAGCTGTAAACATGCCACTGCTGCACCTTGAACAAAGGTTTCCATCCCTGTTTCCCAGCTAGGTGTGTGGTTGCAAGTTGATCAATGCTTTCTCTGCTGATCCTCCCCTGGCTTCTCCCCTGAAATCCATTCCAGCAGTGATGAATTCACCTCTTGAAATTAATAATGTCAAGTTTGTCAATATTTTAAACCCCAAACTTAATTTTGCTCTCTGGAGCCTTGGCTTGTGAAAGCAGAAGCTTTAAACTCTATTATTTGGGAGGTCTGCTGGGATGCCTTGGCCTGGCAAGGGCTATAGAAGTTTAGTGCTGCATTGCTATTAAAGTCCATTAAGAAGGAGTTTTCTGGGGCTGTCAGCACACTGAAGATTAAAACCAGAAAAATAAAGGCACAGTCAACAAATGCTTCTGTAATGGTTAGGATAGCTGCAGAGGGAGGATTCATCTTTGGCTTGTGATCAGTTTACTTCTGGGTTCAATGGAAAGGTTGTTTGGCTTCCTGTGTAAGCTCTGGGGGAAGAGAGAAAAGAGGGGGAAAAAAAGAATATTCAAATCAATGTGGAGAAGCTTGGATGAAAGCCAGAAGAAATGCTGTGCTGAATCCAGAATATATAAACCCTTCACAATTGCTATGTTCTGCTGCATGCAGGCTCTTTGTATTCCAGCAAGATCTAAGCTTTACTGTCATGACTCTAGTACCACTGTAGGGTTGTACAGGAGGTGAGCCCATTGTCAAACTTTATTTGGTCATTTCATAACACAGATCAAAACCCCTCACCAAGATCCTGTTCAAAAGGGCATATGGATAAAAGGTGAGAGGAGGAGCCATCAAACACCTGCAAAAGGACAGGCACCAAAACCTAGGAGTCATCAATCAGTTTTTAAGTTGATAAAGATTGGCAGCAGGACACCTCCTTAGCCCCTGCTGCTTGACCATTTGGAAATGGGAGAGGAAAGTTAGAATCATAGAGTTGGCAGAGTTGGAAGGGACCTGAAAGATCATCTAGTCCCAACTCCCCTGCCTGCCAGGGACACCTCCCACCAGATCAGGTTGCCCAGAGCCCCATCCAGCCTGGCCTGAAAAGCTTCCAGGAATGGAGCTTCCACAGCCTCTCTGGGCAACCTGTTCCAGTGTCTCACCACCCTAACAGTGAAGAACTTCCTCCTCATATCCAATCTAAATCTGCCCTCCTCTAGTTTGCATCCATTCCCCCTGGTTCTATCACTCCCTGACCTCCTAGAAAGTCCCTCCCCAGCTTTCCTGTAGCCCTCTTCAGATACTGGAAGGCCACCAGAAGCTCTCTTGGGAGCCTTCTCTTCTCCAGACTGAACAACCCCAACTCTCTCAGTCTGTCCTGGTAGGAGAGGTGCTCCAGTCCTCCTGGCCCTTCTCTGGACTTGTTCCAGCACCCCCATATCCCTCTTGCAATAGGGATTAGGATTAGGTGTGAGAGGTGAACCTGGCACAGCCACGGAGTCTCCTCACATCTAGAGGAGGTGGAGCCACAGCAAGCCAACTGGTTGGAGCAGGTGGTATCAGTGGACCTGGTCCCACACTGGCAGGCAGATGGCAGTACCATCAGAAGGGAGGATGGAGACCACCCAGGCACCTTGCCAGCTTTTCCTGGGGCTGTAACATCTGAGGAAGGGAAGTGGGGTGCTGCCAGGGAAAGCACAGCAGGTTCTCTTGCTCAGGGTGTCATGGAATGGTCACATATGTAAGTGATGCCAGTCTACCTAGAGTATGGAGTAACCCAGTCTGTGATTATGGTAACACCTTTGTTTAAGTCACTGGCACATTCTTCTGGCCCTGCTCTGTTTCCCTGTTTTGGTAAGGATCCTGAATAAGGCTCTTGGATACAGGTGGCAGGAACTGTAAATCTGCCTGAACATGGAGCTGAAATGGAAAAGGGCTGGAAACACTGAAAGCTGTACATCAGGGAGGAGATCCCTGCCTGGGATGTGGACAATGTGAGAAGTAGAAAGAAGGAAGAACAGATGCCCTTGTTCATCCTCCCAAAATACAGGGACTAGGGGGCATGCAATGGAAATAAAAGGCAGAAAATGTAACAGTTACAAGGAAATACATTTCATACAATGCCTAATTAGCTCACTCCCATGTGATACCATTAAGCCTAAGAGATTAGCAGGATTTAAAAAAGGATTAGACATCTCTATGGATAATGTAATAGGGGATGTTCTCACTAAATAGAATAGATAGTTTCTTTTGTTATGAAAGGATTTAAACCCTTTTGCTTCAGGGCCTAAGCTAGTTGCTTACTGATAAGAATTAAGAAGGAACTTCCCCTGTTGGCAAGTCATTCCCCACTTGTCTTCTGCTAGGTTCCCTGGGCTTAATCTGAAGGGTTTCAGGAGGCACTGTTGCAGCAGGATTATTAATCTCTCTGGTCCATTTGTTTGGTACGGCACAACCATTCTGTTTCTTCACCACCAGCTCTCTCATTGTGACAGATCACAAAAGTCCCAGCAGTCTGAAACATAATCCCTTCTTAATTCTACCAGTTCCATAGTGGGGTTGACCTGGAGTGCCCACCCATTAGGCACCACCAAATAGGCACTAACAAATCTTACTCACCTGTCCTAACAGTGACAGCTTCAACCTATTCTTTAGGGCTTACATGAGATCAGTTAGAGAGGGAGCAGAACACCCCACAAACTACAGCTTTTGAGAGCATGTCCTTCTCCTACACATATGAATGAGGTTGTCTCATGGGTGCTGCAGGATGTCAGAAGCTGGGGAAAAACCTCACATGCAGTAAAAATTGAACAATCATAATCAGAAGGAAAAAGATCCCTCAAAACTTCTTCCTTTTTCCCCCAGGTAGGGTAGGAAAGATGCTGGCAGCAGCTTAGCCTAACAATTTAAAAGCAGCAGAAAGCCTTCTCTCACCTGACCAGAATTCCACTGTCTTGCATTTTCATCACTGAAACATCCTTCTCTTTGCTCCTGCCAAATGTGATTTCATTCTGTGCACAGCCCTGCAAAACACTGCTGTAAAGATCATCCTCCTAATCCAACAGTTTGTGGGGTTGACACATTTTTTGCTCCTCTCTACTCCATTCCTTTTCTTCCCTCCATCAAAACCAACCTATTTATCTTTCATGCCAAGGCCCTTCCCACCCTGCCAAAGATCTCTCCTTTACTATGATAATGTCATTACCCTTCTCATCCTTCTGTCAGTCTCCATGTCTCTCTTGGTAACATTTTCAGAGAAACACTGCTGTCCTTTTTTCCCTTGCTGTTATTGGGAGGAATCTTGGTGAAGAGCAGTGAAAGACCCTCATTATCTTTCTAGTTCTGGGCTGAAACCTCTCCTGTACTGTGCTGCCCATGAAGAGCTTCACAATGGTGTGGCCACTCCCCAGTGGACTGACAAGCAGGAGTTGGTTCATCCTAGCCACTGCTCTGCCTTCCAGATACCCACATCTGGAAGGTGTGGATGGTTCTGCAGAGTAGCTTTACAACAGCTTCCCCATTCTTGACTAGGATTTCCAAGGACCACTGTAAACCATCTGTATTCCTCATTCCTTCTCTATGAAGGTTCCCCTGAACAGTTTGCCTGACTCCTGATGCTTTTGTGCTATGAAACACCCAAGTGAGCAACTGCTTTCTGTAGGAGTTACACATGGAAAGTCAGCATGCTCTGCAGCCAAGGGCTCAAGATTCAGGCAGTGAAAAGTGGGCTGGAGACCAGAGGTGTTCAGATGAGCTCTGTTCTTGGCAATGTTGCTTCTCCCTCTTTTGCTTAAGACTCCTGCACCCTCCACTCCAAGGTGTCCTTTGTGTACTAAATGCTGCCATCATTTACAAAGCACTCTTGTTGAATGTGCCAAAAGTCAGCCCTGAAGGACAGGTTCAGTCAAAATGTCTTCAGTTTATCCCAGCTGAATATGTAAATGAATTAATGGTGCTGTGTCTGTATCCTGTTACAAGTGGAATGAGCTTGAAGTAACAGACTGTAAAATCAGAGGAAGATGGTAGAGTAAAAATCAACCTCTAGAAAACAGCATAAAATTTGATATCTGGGTGCAGGAGCAATCAGGTTTAATTTAATTTAACCCAGAAGGGTTTTTTTAATCATATTTGTTCATACTGCCTCTCTGCTTTACTCTAATAAAAGGCAATAACAACTTGGTCTCCTGTAGGATTATGTTTGGTTTAACACACATGCAGAATACCCTGTTATCTGCTCCCTGGTTTGGGACTTGCAGTGATATCATTCTTAAGAATAATCTTACATGTATAGGATGCCTTTAGCCCCAAAGCACATTCTAGATTAGAGCTGAGGCCCAAATTCCTTACTTAGCACTGTCAAAATATGTTCTTTCAGTTGTTCAGGAAGAGACCCCAGGTTTGGTCCTAGAGAATGGAACTGGTGATACATACATGGCAGAATATCTCATCTGCTGAATACCTCCCCAGGGAATTTACTCCCCAGAAGGTCTAGGGTTCTTGCCAGTTATATATTTGGATCATTCCTGGTGCAAACATTACCCAAAACCCCTGGGGAAAGCCCAGCTTTCACCAAGAGCTCTACAAAACTTATTGCTGGCATATTAAGCAGGCACAGCCTCGGGATGGGAAGGTCTAACCTGGAGCTGTAGAGGCAGGAAGATATGTGGGCTGCAGTTAAGCAAGTGGGAATAGCTAGCTGAATTGGCCCTGCTGAGACTCAAGCCCCTGGCTCCAGGGAGCCCAGCTATTTTGAATGCTGCCATCTGTTCAGCTGCAAGCTGCTCTGCTTGGAGCTGCTGGCCCAGGGAGCAGTTAGGAGCCCATCCAGCCTTTCACATGCTCCTTCTGCAGATTGTACAGGAGCATCAAGGGCTTTGAGGTGTACAGGCAGAGGATCCAGCAAACTCAGGGAAAGGATGCAAAGTATCTGGGGTAGCAGAGGCATAAGGAAGGGGAGAGTGGGACCGGGCTGAGAGACACTTCCCAACCCAGCAGGAGGCATGTCAGCTGGGCTGGGGAAGGCTGATTGACTCCCTCAGAGCCTTTCTTTTTCCTCACCCCTCTTGATATGTTTCTGAAAGCCCTAAACCACAGGGCACTAGAGTTGTTCCCAGTGCTCCAAATGTCAGTGGGTCTCAGGGTTTCCCCAGTCATGGCAGTAGCCACCTCTGCCTCTGAAGCAAGTTCTCTCAGGTTACCACAGACAAGGGAGGCTGCCAGTGGACAAGAAACTCTTCTGAACTTTTAACAGCATTCAGATATTAACTACATCTGGTTTCCAAGACCTCTGTGACCTTGAAGTGTTTGGACAGCTTCCTCTGAAAGTTGTGTTAGATCAACTATAAATCCTTGTGTTTGAAGTGATACAGAAAATATTAAATCAGGGTTAATGTTGATAGATTTGGGGGGGGGGGGGGGGNTGCCTAGGAAGCTTTCCAAGTTCATTCAGGCTGGAGCAAAATTAATGAAGCTGCAGTCCTACCTTTCTCCCTGTCTGATACATTTCTTTCATAGCTGCCAAGCAGTTATGTGGCCTCAAGAGAAGAGGGCAAAACCAGCCCTGTGGCAATGGAGTGCATCTTGGGGGAGGGCACTGGGATTACACCAAGAACACATTCAGTTCATAGGAGCCAAAAAATGCTGAGTTAAGGTATCCTCAATATACCATCCAAGAACCATGCAGGCTTTTCAGGAATCTTTTGTTTTGAACTAACCAAATAAGCAGTCAGTGGGTTCAATAAACTATTGAGAGGAAGAAGCTCTAACATTCCTTCTGATCCTCCTTCCTTTTGTGGCTCTCTCCTATGTGTTGCTCAGAAGCTTTCAAAGCCACATGAAAAGAGCTACCTAATGGCCAGCTTATTCAATCTGTGCTTTTGTACTACCCTCTTCTTACAAACCTGAAACACTTTGAATTCACACAGTGAACTACAGCAAGTCAATGTTCACTTTTCCTAGGCTGGATTCCTTTACCAAATGGCTTCTATGAAGATCTTTGGATGAGCTGCTGTGTATTAAGTTTTTGTGTGGACACATCTCTCCTTTGAACTTTTCTGCCTGGCTTCTTGCTGATGTCCCATATGCTGTTGTTTCATGCCAGGCCTGGTTCATCTGCTTACCTGTAGGCTCACTGGAGCAAGGGTTAAGCTAATGGGATCCAGCTAATGGTGTGTGTACCCAAAAATAGCCTGTGAATATGTACTCTCAAATCTCCTTTACTCTGTCATGCCTTGCAACCTCCTTGCCCAGCACAGGAGAGATCATCCAGGAGTCATTAAGTCATCACATGTCCAGAGAAAGCAGACTACTCAGGCTTGCCTGGAGTGACCTGGAGACATAGCAGTGCATATTAAAATGAGTGAGTAGAGAAGGATCTACTTAGGATGTGGCTAATTGCAACAAGAAGTGAAACTGTGGCAAGAATAGCTGAAAAGAAGCCCAAGGCTGTGAACAAGGTCTCTGGCAATGTTCCACCTTCTATGTCCTTCTATGTTCTATTTCTTCTCTAAGGCTTTGTTTGAGGTCTGATATTTGGTGCAGAAGGTGCTGTGCCAGCTGTGGCCTGTGCTGGTGGCAAGAGGACACTTGTCTTAATTTAGCCAGGGTTCTGAGGATGAAAAATTCCTGTAAATCCAGTATCCTTACCCTGTGCAAACAGCCAGGGCAGACCAGACAAAGATGCCCTCAAAACACTTCATAAACTTGCTGCAGCACTGCAGTAAGAGAGATCTCAAGATAGTGGCAGTAGGCTTCTTAGCCAGGTGTGTCTTGGGGATGTAGAGAGAGGGATGAGAGGACACCAATGTGATCTGCAAGCCCTGCACTTGGTGTTACTAAAGGCCAACAAGAGACAGTTTCTCCAGCCTGCTTGGCTTCTAACTCCCACAGGGATGCTGTTTGCTGACAGAAGCATCCACACCAGGGCAGCTTTTGTTTAGTGGTGCTTATTCCCCTAAAATTCCCCTGGAAATTTCACACCATCACTTAGTCACCACCCTCCTTCTCCCAGCCTTTTACATTTCCTATTATCCAGGCCAACCACAGCAGCACCTGCCTCCATCCCAGCCAAGCTAATGGCAGTGCAGCCTTTTCAGGCAGATAAATGCTTAAAGAGGCATCCGAGTCTACTGATACTTCAGCTAGGGAGAATGCAGACTATAAACATGGTACATTTCCCAAAACAAGGTATGGAAACAGAAGGAAACTAAGTATCCTGACTAGGAAACTAAGGAAACTAAGTATCCTTGGCTAGACAGGGTGCTCGGCAACCTGATTTAGTTAGACATGTGCCTACTCACTGTAGGGGGTTGGACTAGATGACCTTTAAGGTCCCTTCCAACCCTGATAATTCTATGATTCTATGATTCTATCCCTTGGCTGCTCACAGTCAGGCTCTTGGCATCATCAGAGCTCAGGTCTAGTAAGGTTATTGCAGGGCCCTGCTTGGCTTTGCACTTTGAATCTGTTTGCTGGTGACATTAGGGAGGACAGCAAGCACAGGCAGTGCTGCAGCTTCTCCCCAAGAGTGCAAGCCAAAGAGGGTCCTGAAAATCCTGAAGATCCTGAAAGTGATGCTCCACCTGAGAGGGAACTGTTGTGCCACCTGAGTGACCACATGTCCCCTGTCTGTCCTCTGTTTTCCAAATAGCTTCCTTCTCTGGCCTTCAGGGCCTTGTTCATGCCAGGGTGTACTCCTCCAGCACAAGGTCAGCCTGCCTCAACACCCAGGCAGGGCTGACTGCAGTCCTTCCCAATGCCTCCTCTTCTTTCAGCCCTTTACCACATGGATTTTTCCTGCCAAGCCTCCCAATGCCTCTTATCCCTGCCACCTTTCCAACTTTTTAGAGCTTCTTTGCAAAGGGGAAGCAGTGTGGGAAGCATCTGATTGTTGCTAAGCCTTCCCTTGCCTGAGGAACAGACTTGGGAAGGGCATTCCAAAATCATGCATCTGGAAATGTTGTGATGGCTGCTGCAGAAATCCCAGCTGACACAGTGATGGCTTAACCAGTTCCTCAGCTTCTCTTGCTGCCACATCACAGTCTCCAAGAAGGGGGGGGGACTATCAATTGCAGAGTGCCAGACTGACCTCCCAGGTAAGAAAGAAAAGGGAAGAGACCAAAGGTTTCACGTTGTTTTGATGGTATTGCAGGGGATGAACAAAGGAAAGAAATAAGAAGCAGAAGGAAGGTCTCTGAGCAGGAGTACAAGGTGGTTTGTTACCTCAAAGGGTGGGTGGAAGACTGAAATGCACAGCAGAAAATGAAAAGCAACAGCAGCAACAAAGAAGCAAGAACTGCAGAAAGGGCTTCTGGAGACAGGAGCAGAGAGCTGGTGCAGGATGTGTTTGGGGCTTGTTCCTGTGCAGTATGTCAACCCCAGCCAGTTGTGCTCTGAAGCCCAGGGGGACAAGTCCTTTATCATGGACAGCAGTATGCTTGCCAAAACCCCAGCCAGGAGCTCTTGCCTTCCTACTGCAGAATCTAGGGCAGCAGAACCAGCAGATGCCCTGCAACTCCCACACTTGTAATGAGGAAAGGACACTAGCCAGATCTGCCATAGCCATACCCACCTGGGAGCATGGCACCCAGCAGCTATCCCACAGCTTTGCAGCACAGGTTTCATGGGCAGCATTTCAGAGGTGGTTTTGTGGATGAGCCTGTGCCTTGCTTGATGGAAGATTTTGCTTGGGTTTGTCTGATGGGAGGTTTTACTACTGGCATTATTTGATTTTCAGTAAAGGCTATTTTTTGACAAAACTCTTAATGTTTGATGAATTTATATCCTACCTCAGCAACACCATAAAATGCCTTTTTGACAAACCTAATAAACATAACAAAATGCCCTTTCAATAAAATCACTGAAGTCTTGCCAGGCTGCATAATAAAGTTGCATTTCAGTGTGGTTAGCACCTTGGCTGAGAGCAGGAATGCAAAACCACCTTCCCCTTTGAGCCATGATTTGATGCAGGTTGTTAACCTTACCATGCTCAAAGGCCCTGCACTTCACCTTCCTACCAGGCAGTGAGGCTCAGGGCTAGGTTCAGCTATGTGGCAGAAAAATCATAGAATCATAGAATTGTCAGAGTTGGAAGGGACCTGAAAGATCATCCAGTTCCAACCCCCTGCCTGCCAGGGACACCTCCCACTAGATCAGGTTGCCCACAGCCCCTTCCAGCCTTGTCTTAAAAGCTTCCAGGGATGGAGCTTCCACAACCTATCTGGGCAACCTGTTCCAGTGTCTCCCCACCCTAACAGTGAAGAACTTCCTCCTAATATCCAATCTAAATCTCCCCTCCTCTAGTTTGCATCCATTCCCCCTGTTCCTATCGCTTTCTGACCTCCTAAAAGTCCCTCCCCAGCTTTCCTGTAGCCCCTTTCAGATCCTGGAAGGCCACAAAATGCAGTAGGTTCATGTTTCCCAGGAGCAGATATCGTTCAGCAGCCTCTGGCTTTGTGGTAACTTTGTCATCCTTACAAACCAGAGCAGGTTGCAGTGCCACAGCACAGGGAAAGGTGCTGGAGGAGTGCTGTGCCATGGAGGAAGCTGCCAGGAGCTTCTGCCAGATGGCTTGAGGACAAAAAGCCTCTCAGCCATGCCTTTCCTGAGGCACACTGCTTATATGCACACCTTACTGAGACTCAGTGCACACCTTTCCTTGTTCCTTTGCCTCACTGCTGGGCAGGGACTGCAGGACACCCATGCTCAGCTCAGCTTCTGCTACCTGCTGGTGAGCCTGGCATCCTCTCTTCCCAGTTCACTATCAGCCTGTTCTCCCTTTTATGCAGGAGGTGGAGGAAGGTGGTGGAGATGTAGGAAAATGAGGACAGCAGAACTTTGCCAGATAAACAAGGCACTGCAAACACAGTCCCAAGTGGCACAGGCACTGCTTGGATGAGTGCTGCCATGTTTCCCCACTTTGGTTCATCCCTGAACCTTATGGTCTTATTCCTAAGCTGCAGCATCTTCAGCAACTTCCAGAGCTTCTTAGAGAAACAGAAGATGATGATTTTGACACTATTACTGAGGCAGGATCCTATGGAGGCTGAAGGATGGTCTCTTAACTGCTCTATGCAATGCAAGCCCTTGTCTGGATC
Organism: Galbula dea; assembly: GCA_013399015.1. Lineage (NCBI taxonomy): Eukaryota > Metazoa > Chordata > Aves > Piciformes > Galbulidae > Galbula > Galbula dea. Next base: position 341,814 of record VWZX01008820.1, read on the forward strand.
CTGTCTCCTCCTGTTGATTCCCTCACCGCAGGATGGTTAAGAGAAGTTTGGCAGTGGCACCCCAGAGCCATAGGACACTACAAGTAGCACTGTGCTGTTCCTTTTAAAGAAGTGTTCTTTCCACTTTCTTCAGCTGGCCAGGTGAGCTTGGTGTAGCAAATCAGTGGTAAGACAAGTGTCACCCCTGAGCTTGCTGAGCTGTGCTCTCCACTAATGAAGCCAGTGAGTCCTCCCCTAACTTGTGTCTTCCCTAAATGTTATCCTCTTGGTCTCAGCTCCCTTGCACAAATACTTTCAGAGTGGCCATGGAAATAATTGGAAGTCATCTCTTACTCTGACAGATGAACTGCCAAGTGTGAAATGTCTCTCCACTGGTGGTGTTTATTAAGATCCTTCTGGAAATGACATGGATCTTCCAGTGGGCTCTAGGTTGGCAGCTGAGAGCTGAGCATAAATGGGAACTCCTGCTTGCAGTGCAAAAGATAAACAGCAGGAAACAACAAAGTACATCTCTGTCCCACGAATGAAGTGACATCCTTCAGCATTCCCTTCTGCTTTCTCCCATTTCATGGAATGTATTTAATTACTTTCCATTAGAAATGAGACTTAAATTAGACAAATGTTCTCAGAAATCTTCCCTTCATTGCACAGCTATATTAACTTTATGATGTCTCAAATGTCAGAATAAAACATTTATATACTTCTCTTTATTAGCTAAAATTTGGCTGTGGTTGTAAATCCACAGAACTCAATTAGATTACATGAGATAGCAATTTGAACCTGTTTGTCTGGCTTCTGAGGTGAAAAGATTTACTAATGGTTCTAATTTCCTTATTTCCAGAGTTAGTTATCAAACCCACTTAAATGATATTCTCCTCCAGTGTCATGAGAGCTATTACCAGAAGTTATGCCCCACTGTATAGTGCAAGCAGGGAGATGCCTCTGATTTTCACCTGCCAAGTGGGACTCTTCTCTGACACCCTTTTACATTCGTTCACAGCTTCAGTTGGAGTTGTTTGCTGGGTGATCAGCGAGTCATTTTGTTGCCCAGAGCTTCAAACTGAGCTGCACAGGCTCCTGGAAAGGGTTTTGCAGCAGTGGCAAGCAGAGCAAAGCTGCAAGTGTCAATCTTGAAAGTATCTTTAATTAATAAGGTCCTGTGCAGCAAAGGAGAGCCAAAGCATTCCACTGATACCTCTAAACAGGATCCCTCCCTGGCTCCTTTGCAAGGAAAGCCACTGCAGAAATGTAACGTGCAGCTGACTGCATCAATATGGCTCAGAAACATGTGGGGAGGCATTGTTTAGAGTGGCAGTGCAGGTTTGCTTAGCCTCCACTGGTAAAGTCATGCCTGCTCTGGAGCTTTTATGGGGAGCCTGGGGAGGTGATGAGTAATACTGCCTCTAGCTTTAATTTCCTCTCTCCAAATGAAATGGACACAAGACAGATGATTATATCAATGTAAGTCTGCAGTAGAACAACTGAATATGTGAAAAGTCTATGCTCTTGTAAATCTGCCAAAGTTTCAATGAATTCAGTGGATTTATTCCAGATTTACTGTCACTGGGACAAGAATCTGACCTAATTGTTATTCACTGACTAGTAGGGTTAAAAGCACCCTTTGTCTGCAGGAGTCTGCTTTTATAGGTATAGCCAGAGAGGCATTAACACTGCATCACTGGGACAACTGGGACAGATGAGCATGATTAAGCCAGAGTGCTCCAAAACACCAGTTCTAGAAGATGTTACAGTATCACAGTATCTCCTGAGCTAGAAGGGACCCACTGAGATCATGGAGGCCAGCTGCTTAAGCTATGCAGGACACCCCAAGAATCACCCCATGTGTCTGAGTGCATTGTCCAAACACTTCTTGAACTCCAACATTGTAAGATACTGCAGCCCTTGATCAGTTCTGTCTCTTTTGACCTAGATCTCACAGGGTCAGAAACCCACTTTTTCCAAATTTGTCTTGGATCTGCTCTCCCCTGCAGCCAGGCTTTAATTGAGCTAAGTTCCCTGAGCTCATTTCAATGAATATTGAGTGGATATGTCAGTGAGTTCCTTCCCAAACCCTCAGAGATCTCATTTGCTCTGGCATCTGCAGTCTAGCCTGAAACATATTTGTAGCCATCCTTCCACTTGTTTGTACACAACTGGAGGACAATGGCTGAAGAATGAACTGAGTTCCAGGAGGAACATTTCATCCTCTGTCCATCCATTGCCTATCTGCATGCTCTTTCTTTAACCATGATTCAGCTCTTTCTCCAGAAGGAGCTTGAGGCAAAAAACTGAGTCAAACCTGAGCTACAGCCTCAAAATGTTGGGCAGCACAAAATGTTTTGTTTGCTCCTTTATCTCTAGCAGTTCTGTGTGGATATAGTGTTGGCACCACAGGAGAATAAACTGACCCAGAGAGGTTGGAGCAATGTGGCAGTGAGGTTCTGCAAAGGCTTCCAACACTGAAATGGGCTCTAGACCAGGCCCAGAACAGCACCTCCTGGGTTACTTTCTAGGGGTCTGTCATCTTCTGCTATTTGTGCTACTGCTGATTATTATCCCAAAATTCTTTTCAGGAAAAATGGAGAGGAAAAAGGAGAATCAGATAATAGCAAGGCAGAAGTGTCCACAATGAGGCATGAGGAGTCTCTTTCAGCACCTTCAAACCTCTTCCTAGAATAGCTGGCCTCTCCATGCTGCTCTCCCAGCTGCACATTTCCTATGCTTCCTCATGCTCAAACACCCAAGGAAACTGTTTCACAGAAGAAAGAAGTTTCTCAAAATGAGCAAGGAAGCCCCAGGAGGTTGTTTAATTCAAATACCCCAAAGTGGAAATGTGCCTTAAAAGAATGAAACAAACTTTGGAAGCTTCTGAACACTCTCAGTTGCTTTCTCACCAGGTGCCTTGGACTATGAGAGACTCTTCTCTTCAATGCATCCTTTCTCCTTCCATCTGAAGAAGAAAGCTCCAGGGGACATCACCTGCCTACAAAGCTCTCAGGTCACTAACTAGGTGGATCTGTGGATTTTCATCCTAGAATAGCTGGCTGCTTTGCTGCTGCTTTACTTCTTGCTCATAGGGTGAAGTCAAAAATGTCATTGCTTAGGAAAGCTAGGAGGAAAAGGACAATGCCAGTGTGTGATGTGTAGGGACTGTGACAGTGAGAGAGGTCACAGATATAGGTTTAATGTCACTAATACTACATGAGGCAGCATAATGGGAGGTCGTTGGAGAGAAAAGAAGCACTTAAGGGATTCTGAACAGGTGGAATTCTGTCCTCCTTTGGGATTTAATTACATCAATTTGCCCAGTATATCCTGATGTTTTTCTGAGGGGAAAAAAAATGGTGTTGTTTTTTTTTTTTCACATCATTTTGAACATTTAATCTTAAAATGACAGAGCTGCTGTAGCTGTTCTTGCATGGTCCTGACTAATAAATTAGGTCAGCTTGGAGTCTCAGGCTCTAAGTCCTGCAGGGATGCTGTTTTTATTGTCACAGGAACTTCTCCAGCTAAGGCACAGATTGGAGAAGGTTAGTAATGACTCTGGTGCTATACATTTTAAGCTTTTCTGGTTCTTCATCCAATACTACCTTAAGCTGCTATCCTCCTAGCCACTTCATTGGGAGTATCAGTTCTGGGCTCTGTACCTGAGGTATACAACACCTTGCATTTTCATCTAACAATTAGGTATTTGGGGGTAGGGTTGTTGTGGAAGAGAAGAAATTCCAGTACCACCCCTGCCAGCCAGGCACACTTCCTATCCATCACACAAGGGCAGATGACAGTGGGAGTGCAAAGGTGGCAGAAGTGTCTTTTGTCTCCATTTCTTGAGAGCCCAAGCAAGCAGTCATTGTCTGAGTGCTCTACAAATATTAGTAGCTAACTTTTATTCTATGCTATTCAGATACAGCAAACAAGTCATTTTGTTCATACACTGAAGGCTCTTCCCTTACCTGGTTCTACTGAATTGAAGTTTGGACAAAGATCATCTGGTGTTCTTTACATTAGGTGGAAAACATGGACATCACACTCCAGATCCAGTTTACACAGGGAATTTGTGATTCTGTTGCTGCTAGTGGGATTATGTGAAAGTATTTGGTTTGTTTTTACACTACATCAGGTCTCACACACTCTGACACACAGTTGTCAAGACAGCCAGGCAGGTTGCTGTGGGGTCTTTGGCTGCAATGGCCCTGGGACTCCTGCAGGACAGCCAGCACAATCCATGGCCTCCTAGTACATCCCTTAGCAAGCCAGTACTGAACAACTCTGTTTCAGTGCATAGCTGCTGCTTTCCTGGTTACTGCTTTTGCACTCTCCAGTACTCTTCCCTCCTACCAGTATTCCTAGTTCACTGTGCACAGCACCAGCATGGCTTAACTCTGACCCAAGCTCCTTCTTGAGAGCATCCTGGGATTTTTCCTGGAATACTGTGGGTTATTGGGAGTGAAAAAACCCTATTGCATAGAGCTGAAAAGGCAGAGGGCAGTGTTCAGCCTTCCTCTTGCTGCACCCAACTCAGCTCCACCAAGCACAACTTTGCTTAAGGTCTTGCATTTTGTTCAGGGAGAACCAAGCTCCAGCAACTGCATCCCATGGAGATCAATGTCAGGCACCAAAGGAAGGTCTAACATTTGGCATCTGAGCAGGATCTCCCTGATTTGCATGAGGAAGGCACCAGGCAGCATCCAGCTTAGAGCTCTGCTTGCCTCACACCAAATAAACATGGGTTTGTTTAGCTTTCAGTAACCTTGGAGCTAGAGGCTTATCACCAGCTGCAGCTCCCTTTATGCAGTGCTAGCCTTGGAGAAGGACCTCAACAAATCACAAGGCTTTTGTCTTGGAGGCTCCTGCTGGCTTTATATCTCTGTGCTGTGCTGTGCACAGAGATATTGCATGGGAGGAATAACAACAGCTCTGACAACACTCATTGGGAACCCCTCAAGGGCTGAGCAGGGGAGCTGGTGCTCCCAGTGGCTAACCTGTGCTCCTTTGGGGAGCTCTAGGGGAAGATAAGGGCCAGGTGTGAGAAAAGAGGAGGATGATGTGTTTCATTTCTACCTTACTCCCTAGTAGCTGAAACCAGCACCCACTAAATTTCACCTGCTTGATGGCTGCCTCCTTCAGGGCAGAGTAACTGTCACATGCTGACACTGCAGGATGAAAACCCTTCATGGCACTGACTCTTGCAACACCCCAAGCTTGCTTCCTTCAAGCTTAATTTGATTGTGTGTCAGCAACAGACAAAGCCCAGTTTTTAGCATGAGTCTTTGTCAGAGAGAGCTCCAGTGCTAGGAGCTCACCCCACCACCACTTCCTTGCTAAATCCAGCTCAGCCACATTTTTTCACAGTGTGCTTTGACACAAAGCCATTGTAGACATGGATTTATTCCTTTCTGACTTCTCCACTGCTCTGCCTCTCAGGAACTCAGCATGTGTTGTTTGAAATAAAAAGATGATTTTAATACTGAGTTGGTATTGTGTTCCAAAATGCTTCTATTGTTGTTCTGCAGTGCCCCAAGTGTCCTGGCTGCAACATGCTGGAAGTAAAACTGGATTATTACTTTGCTAAGGCAAACACTGGAAAATAGGTTTATTGGTATTGCCAAATGCATTGAAACAAGCCCTAAATATCCATGTAGAACACAGGTGCCAGAGTTCCCATAAACAATCAGCAGGTACACACACATCCATCCATCCACCACAAAACTGTATGTGTGCCCTTGAACCTCCAGCAGCTGTCAAGGAAACATGCTGAAAACATCACCTCAGGTATCTCTGGATTTGAGGTTCAGTCTGAATGCAAATCTGAGCTCATTCATTGCCTCTCCTGATTTCTGTTAAGCTTCTCTTGCTTTTGTGCAGCTGCCTAAGCCCAAGAAGCTGTTTCTCATTTCTGCCTTGCCTAACCTCTGCCCACAACAACAGGCAAGTGGAAAATCTTGTAAACCAAGTCAGATTTCTGTTCTTGCAAGAGAAAGTCTGGGGAGAAATGCTCATTAGCTTCTGGCAGCAATAATTCAGAAGGCAAACCAAATCATGTTGTGAGGCACCTTGGGCACTCTCACATTTACTTTCTTCCTCCTGAATCTATCTATTCCCATGAGGCAGGAAAAGCAAATAACAGGCAAGCCACAGTGGGCTGTGCATGTGGAGACACAGGGAAAGCCATGGAATGTGCCTTCCTTCCAGGCTGGATAAACAGGCAGGCTGGCTGAAGAAAACACAAGACTCCATCACTACAGTGTGCATGCTCAGGTAATTAAAGTGATGCTGGCACAGAAGAAGGGTGCCTGAAGCCTTTGTCCTTCCAGAAGCAGAAGATGGTAGAAGCTTGTTAGCTCAGTGGGGGGAGTGGAAGTGGGATAAGTGATGAACTCAACCTCATTTCTTTGCTGCTGGCCCATGGCTTCTCAGATAGGTTATTTTTCCCCTCAAGTACACAGCACTTGGCCTATTTTCTCAGAACCCCTTCAGTTGTTTCTCTCCCCAATGTTTTGATCAGATGTGACTAGGAACAAAAGCATGGAGTCAGGGTGATCAATAGCAAAAGGAGCCTGGTTTATCTTAGCTTGCTAGGTCTTGCTCTTTGCTTTTATTTTGTCCTGTCTTGATTATTGTTATATATGACTGTGCCAGCAGAAACTCAATAGGAATTAAAGATACCTTCCAAGGAGCTCATTGTTGTCCTTTACTGAATTTTCTTGGATCCTAGGAAGCAGAAAAGGAGGAAATGCTGCACTATCTCCTTGCTCCTTATCTCTCATGTAAAATGCCAGCCTGACTGAGCAGAGATGGTGGCAGTTTCACAACAGGACAGCCCTGGCTGCTGACATTTACACTACAATATCACTTAAAATAGGTTTTTGAGGGCCCAAATGATGTGATAATATGACAGAGGTTGCACTGCTGCTCTGTCTGTCCCAGCCCTGCCACTGTTGTTGCCATTGGTAGAGTTGCAGAAGTGGCAGCAGTGAGAAATGGTTTTAATAAAATAAATAGGAGTGAGCTCTGTGTCTATTGGTCTGTGTGGACACCTGCTTCTGAAAGACAGAGGTTTTGTTTCATTTTGTAGACTGGGTTAGTTGCAAGCCACAGTGGGCTTTGAGCTTCCTCTAATTAGGAGAGGTTCACAAGCTTGTTCTGCTTAAAAGCCAACTTTACCATTAGGTGCCTTGGCAAGGCAAATTTAAATGAATTTCCCTTGCTTTAGCACTGGAATATGAGAAGCTAAAGACCAGTTGCACTGAGGTTCCACTAGGACAAGGACACTGTTAATTCTCCCCCACCCTCTGTGATGCAAATTAGGAGGAGTTCTGCAGAAGAGTGAATTCAGCTTTGCTGTTCTCCTGGGCTGTCCTGTCAATAGACCTGTTCTCTTACAGCACAGCTGGGCAAATGGAGGCACTGAGAAGAAAAGTGCTTTTTCCAGCATCACCTAGAAGACCAAGGACAAACTTGGGAAAACAACACAGATCTCCTTTCTCAAAGGATCCTGGTCCAAGCCCTGCCCATGCAATTTCTCCTTAAAGACACAAGTCAGCTCTTTTGGACTGCACAACATCTCCACCCACAGCCTCTGGCCACCTTCTGAGCATTTGCAGTGTTATAGCAATATAGTTAATAGTTTATAGTTTCCAGCACCCTTGAGAAGGAACTACTGGAGTGTCTCTTTTACTCCTAAGGAACAGCAACAACAGAGGTGTGTCTGATGCCTTTGGTTGGAAGAAATCAGTGCTCTGATTGTAGGGGGTGGAGGTGAAGGCTGAGCAGCATTACCAGAGCTGTGTGGAAGTCACACTGGAACAGCCACATGAGCTGGAGGCCAGAAGTGAAGAAGCCAGCAGATTTTGGTGTGACATATTTTTATACCAAATACCTCTGTCAGTGAGGCATATCCTTACTCCATTGGAGCCATCAGCAGCCAGGGCATATTCGTTGTGTCAGAGAAGTCATAGTGTCTTCTAGGATTGCTAAAATCCAATATCAAGCAATTAAAGGCTAAAAGTAACTCCACAGCTGTGTCTGTTCCTCTAAGGAAAGGTTTGCTTTCTCTGTTTCTGTGTTAGTGGCACTGGCCAAGCCAGCATTCAGGTGCAGCTGAACTGAATGAGTTATTGCTTTAGCCCCCAGGGTCACCCAGAGCACATGAGCATGATGCAAAAAGCACATCACTTATGTTTACTGGTGGGACAATGTGAAAATGATCTCCAGGTCCAGAGCTGGAAAAGCCAGCCCCATAGCAGTTAAGGCCACCAGGCTGTCTTATTAAGGTCAGATCTAGTGTGTCATGTTGAACATAATTATTCCAGTGCTTCTAATTTCAGTACATTTGATTCTGAATATAAAATGAGGCAATTTTCTTCCTGGGGTTAAAAGAAATGGGTGCCTTTGGAAGGCAGAGCAGGAGACACAATCACTCAGACTGGCCAGCTTTATTTCTTCCTGATGAGGCCCTGACTCCCCAGGGAATAAGCTGAAAACAGTATTTTCACCAGTGAGGGCTAAATACAAACAAGTAAGTTTTTCTTCTGCTCTCAGGGGTGCTGTGCTTGGATGGTGGCCTGTTGCTAAGTGGCCCCATGGGAACCATTCCCAATAGGATCATAGTTCTGTGTCCAGGAATTTCATTCCCTTTAGACCTCTTTCATCTCTTCATTCAAATCCTAAAGCTGAGAATGACCCTGCAAGCTATTAGTTGCCCTCAGCTACCATTCTTCCAGTTTCAAAACCAAGGTTGATAGGAACACTGAAAAAAAAAAACAACAAAAACCTCCTCCTCAGACCTGGCAGATGTTAGCCTTAGGTAAGTGCAAAATACTCTTGGTTTTTTATCTTCTTTCTTTCTTTTCTTTGTTTTCTTTCTCTTTGTGAGGGAATGGGATTGGATTCTTTGTTGCCTTGCACTTCACACAGAAATGCATGCTTGTGCCAAATGCTTGGAACACACTGCCAAGCTGAAAGAGTAGCAGTCTGCATGTTCTTTGTGCAGGCATGAATGTCTGGGCAAGGTGCAAAGCAAAACCAGCTAGGATACTACAGGAGCTCCAGTCCCAGAATGTTACTAGCAAATGCTAAAACATGGCAGCACCTTCCCTGAGTTCTTCTGCCTCTTGTCTGAAAACAGAACCACTGAGCCTGAGCACAATCCTCACCCTGCTGGCATAAGTTCAGAAAACTACTAGGTATAAGACACCACTTCCCAGGGCCTTGTCACTTGCAACTTGAAAAGAAACTCTCATTTTTCAAAATCTGAGCCCATACAGCAACAACAACATTGCCAGTTTGTACCCTCAGTAATTTTCAGGTGTCCTGTGATCACCTCTAACTACAGCACAGAATAGATGGCAGAGTATTCTGCACACATACTTAGAACACCTGCTACTTCTGATCCATTTCATACTTCAAATGGAATGAAAAAGGCTTTGATTGTACAGTGGTCCTGCACATATGTGGCTTTGGGTTTATAGTCCTGCACAATGTCCTGGGTGATGGCAGTGTCCTCCCTCAAGTATTACTTTCAAAGGGAGTGCTCTTTGTTAACAGCAGAGTAGGGGCTGGGGCTCAGGTTATTGACAATAGAGATACTCTTGAGAGATAAAAGGACATAGTAGTTGTGGAAGCACCCCTTAAGTGAGTGGATTTCCTCCTTCTGCAAGGGAGGTTATCTCCCTCTGGTGTCCTCAGAAGGACATGTATCTGTCTGCCAGTCCAAATCTGGAGGTCGTGATGGCACAGGTTCCTCAGTTGCTTGGCATTGTGAGCTGTTATCCTTAGGAAAATGAGTGTGCTCTGTGTGATCACAGCATTCAGGAGGAAGGACCTTACCTGTAAGGAGACATGGCTGGGGCTAAGAGTTCCCAGGGCTTTTTCTGGATGGATCCTGACCAGTTGTGATTACCCCAGGCAGTGCTGGACATGACTATTAGGGAGGCTGCACACTGGTATTCCTTTTCTAGTTGTCCTTTCAGCTCCTCACAGCAGAGACAGACAGAGATTTGTTCTATTGGAAGGAGAAATAAAGAGAGTTGCATTCTGCTCCTTCTTGAATAGCAGAAGCTTTGTAATTAAGTTTGCCCACACAACTGCAAAGCCTGGATTTGACATCTGCTTCTTGGGCTCCTGAACTAAAAGAGCACCCATCTTTAGCTCTGAGCTCCTGGGTTAACTTCAGGGCCACTACTTCCCTCAGTCCACTGTGGAGACAGGTTCTGGCTTGGCACTGAACAACAGAGAAGAGACACTGAGGCATCTTGAAGACCAACCTCAGGGTATAGAGAAACTGGGCTGTGATTTGTGCACAAACATGGTGTTGCATTACTGCTAAACACATGAATAAGTAGTGATGGGATTCACTGAAAGCATCAGTAGCTACCAGAGGAGCTTGCTGTGCTTGGCTCAGTCTGTGGCCTCCCTGGAGATCAGCTGGTGTTTAATTTGGTGGCTGCAGAAAAGGGAGGTTGAGCTTGCAACAGTGACTGACTTAGCTGATCTCTGGGAAAACGTTATTAAAGTGGGGAAATGTCTCTCCAAATGGATTTGGCTTTGCCATTTAAAATCCCATATAAAGGATGCACAAAGGATTTGGAGTGGGGCAGCTATCAGAGATAATAATAAACTATTAATATGAACCAGTCAAGTTTCACTCAGCAGGATTAAGACTCAGTCATGTCTAATTTAGGAATGTAGTATTAAGCTGTCCTTCAGATATGACAAGGTTTATGTTTTCCCTGAGTTGCTTCCAAATGAGGAGGGAAATCTCAATTAATTGAAATCTTTGTCTGTTGTCAGTCCTGCCTGTGTGGGGTGGGGAGCTCAACCTGATGCCATAACTCACAGCAGCAGCAATGGATGCAGGTTTACTGTTGACAAGGGAGCAGTAAGGAGCAGAAAGAGGTGCTGAGAATGGGAAGGGTTGGCTGAGGAAGGGGCACTAAAAGGAGTGCAGAACATGCCACCTCATTCTCTGGGAGTCATAAATATTGCCAGAGAAAGGGAATTCAAAGTGGTAGATTGTTCTACCTGAGGAAAACAGAAGATTCTTTTTTTTTTTACAGCTATGGATGGAAAAGCCCAACTCAGCATCCCTCTAGCTGCCTCTGTGCAGAGCAGCTATCAATCTGAATGCCTGTGTCACAAATGTGGTTCCTAGCCCTTACTTTGCAGTTCTGTTCTCTGGCTTGGCAGATCTCCTTGTTACAAGCTCTTTTGTTTTGTGATACCTCCCATTAGACATTCTCTGCAGGACTTTAGTGTTTTATATTTACAGCCCATCTAAGCAGCTGAACCAGGGATGTCACCTGGGCTGTAGAGAGAACATATGGCATGCATGAGTCCTCCCTGTGTCACAGCTGGGCTCAGCTTAGCACAATACAGACATGTTGTTCTATTTGGGTACCATTTACCCTGGCCTTTTTCATCCTGTATATGATCCTCAAATATGTGCAGGAATTTATTTTGCCCTTCTTAGATGTCACTTAATATTCAACACCAGCAAAGCTTACTGCTATATGTGTACTGTTGCCACTGTCCCAACTATTATGGCATTTAGGGATACAGTGCATGAGCAGGATGGGATCTGACCATCCTTCTGTCATACAAAGAGATGTACAATCCAAACTCAAGATGCCTCCAGTCATTAACACTGCAGCAAAATCAACCATTTAAGGGGTTACTTGAATCAACTTCCCATCATTATTTGTGGATTCAAATGAATTTCCTAGGGTTGTCCTTGCCTAGGATGTCTGTTCCTCTTACACACAACACCTGTCTCAAATGTTTCCCATCTTAGAGGGTGTAAGCTCAGGCTGCTGCTCTCCCCACAGGTATATCCTTCATTCTGTTTTCTGTAGTCCTTTGCTGGGATGTATCTGAGCTCTCCCTCATCATGGGACTTGGCTGTTATTGTCCCTGCTGTGTTCTCCCAAAGGGAACTGGAAGCCAGAGTTCCCAGGAGCACACATGCACATAGAGATTTTGTAAGGAGGAAGAATTTCCTTGTTTACAGTTTGTCAGGAGTTTTAGCTGGTGTCTGGTTTTTGTTTTCAGAGTCAATTTTGTCATAGAATCTGCCTTTGAAAAGCAGTATTAGCAATTAATGAAGCACAGCAGTTCAGGGTGGAGAAGGATATTAACTCATCTAGAAATCTAGACAAATCCAGGACTATTTCAGGTACTAATTTTCTTTGCAACAAAGAGCTTGTGAATGAAGTGTAGCTAATTTGAATGAATGAACAGGTTTCCAGCTACAATTTCAAATGATGAATTCATTTCAGAAGATATCTCAAATCAGTGAACAGACACCTTGCAAAGAGTGAATAGGCTGTAAGATAAACTTCTTTCAAGAAGTTATTTATATTAAATCATCTGCTTAACTCCACTGAGGCTTAGCAGTTCCCTCTTTTGATTCCAGCCCCATGCACTCACATTTTCACTGATTCTGGTCAATTTAGCTCTTGCAACATCTTGTCATTGGTCAAGATCATTAGTGCCATGGTCCTTTTGCTCTTCCATTTCCTCCTCTCTCACTTTTCCTGGCTCTGCTTGTGCACTGCTGTGATTCCTCTCTGTCTTGCAGAATTCATGTTAACCATGGAGACTTACATGCTTCAGTCTTTAGATGGCACCAAAACTGAATGCACTCATTAAGGAAGCTTTATGATTTCTGTTGTTTTCCAGGTAGGTCTGTGGTTTAGGACTCCTGAAGGTTCATGAGTTCTTCTAGGAGGTCTACATATATGCTGTTTGCAATGCTTGATCTTCCATGGATTAAAGGGCACTATCTGAACAGAAACAACTGCACTGGCAGCTTGGAAATGCTCTGTTGTGTTGCTGAAATCTGCACTAGGTTGAGCTGTAAGAGTTTGTGGACAAAATACAATCAGAAATGGTGAGCTTTTCTGGTGCTGGAAGTGGTCCTTTCAGTTCCTTCTTATTCCAGTGTGGGAAGAAGTAGTTTCTTTTTATCTCAGGGCATTATTATCTTTAAGGAGTTTGTGTGCTGACTTCAAGCTGCCTAGGAGGTATTGACTGAAACAAAGCAATGCATGCAATTGCATTTCTAAAGAACCAGTGCAAGCTGATATGAAATTAAAATAGATGGAGACATTAAGTGCTCCCCAAGGGCAGCAACACTGGGGCTGAATGGTCAGAGATGTACAGGAGACAAAATCAGGAGCTATTTATTACATAAATCCTTACAGATAGACTTCTGCTAACTGCAGCTCTGAGGGAGGAGGCTCTGAAATTGTTGCTTTCTTTCAGTGATAATGCTGGGGTGATCATAGTTCACCCAAACTGATCCCTCCCTTGTCCTCAACCCTTCCCACAGCCCAGTGCCTCTGGCCAAACTGCTTGTTTCTTGAACAGCAGTTTTTAAAGCACGGTCAGAAGACCAGAGTCCTGGAAAGCTGAACAACTCTGTAAGAAAAACTCTTTAGGTTCATTTTTCTTGAGTTGAAATTGAATTACATACATTATCTTTCATTTATTTACCTACATTGCCCTTCCAAGCAGAGCACTTCTGTGGCTAATGAGTAAGTGGCCTAGAAGACTAGAATTTTGACAAGTGTGAACTTTAGTCCTGGTTTGAGCTAGAACAGAACCAGAACAGTTCTAGATCTTAGAACTCTTTCATGTTGGTTCTTTTGCCTCATCAGCCCTTTTCATTTATTTTCTGTCTGGTCTCCCTTAAAAAAAATGTACCTCCTCAGGTATTATTTTCTCTACCTTGAAAAAAAGATAGGATTCACAGAAAAAACACAGATGACCCAAGTGGAAATTTTAGTGGTACCATTACAGCAGAGGAGGGCTTTAATTAGTAGGCCTGAAGTAAAGATAATCAATTTTGCCCATATCTGTTACAGACACACGAGAGGGATGCTAAACAGATGGAGACTGTCATTTGTTAAAGTGAAAGGTGTCTTCTTTAACCTTGAAAAGATCTCTATTCCAACACTTCTCTCCTTAAGCAGCTCAGCAGGCCAGGAAATGTTAGGAGAAGAAAGCAAATGAGGATTCAGAGGAGTAGAACTTGAGAAAGCTAGAAACTATCACACTTAAAATGTGTTTGTTAACTTTTACCTCACTGGTGGGTTCTTTCTCAGGCACTGCATAGATTTACCTTGGGTTGTAAGGAAGAACTTCAGTCCTCATGGATTCAGCCAGGAACCAAGAGTACCTTGGGCACAGGAACAAGTGGGGAGATATACTTCTCATTGGAAAGATGATTGATTTCCAGTGAAGCTACATGGCCACAGGGGCTGCACAATGTGACTCTGGAGCTGTGTTGCCTCAGAGAAAGCTCCCAGCACAGAGATGAGAGTCCTGTGGAGTAGGGCTTCACCTGTCATCACTGTCCCTAACATCCCTGGGAATGGCCTGTCCTGTTTGGAATGGACATGAAAAGGAGACTTTGGTCAGGGCAAGTGCTCTCATGTTCACAGATGCTCATTGCAGGGGGGAGCAGCCCAAAGGATGAGCAGGAACTCCCATATCTTCTTTAGGAAATCAAAACTGTGACCAGTAGGGAAAAAGCAATTAGGAACAACATGGTAGGATCTGTGTCTTGGGTTATCAGCTATTTATGATCCTTTGTTTTCTAAATACTCCTTGCTGTTGGATCTTTTGGAGAATGGGAGAAGCCTGGAAGACAGAAAAAAAATGGCAACACAAGAAGGAGAAAATATCCAAATTTCCTAAGTGTCTAAGGGACTTAGGAGACCAAATCTCTGCTGTATTTAAGTCACTTTAGGCACTTCTGGTGATTTACCCAATTTACCAGAGAGGAAAAAAAAAAAAAGCTTGGCATTATAGAAAGCTTGACACTGTCTATGCTGGAGGCAAAACAACCCTTACTCACAAGGTCTCTTGCTAGACTCTGAGCATCCTAAACAGGGTGGTGGATCCCCAAGGAATTTCCCCTTGAACACAATCTTTTTTAGAAGTCAGAGAGCAGCCCCTGTGCAAGAGTGCCTGGAAAGAGTAGCTAGTCACTGGTTTTGAGTAACAGCACATAAACCATCCAGTCTCCAGCAGCAAGGCTGTCTCCTGGTATTTCAGTTCTCTGCTTGGGATTCTGTTTCCCCTGTAGCCTGGCCTCTCCTTGTCTGTTTGTTATGGTTTGTATGGAGATCATCAGATCCAAGTACATTTGACATATGGAGATAACAGCCAGGAAAGGAAACAACATATGGCAGACAATGCATATCCATTAAGATCTGTCAGGAAACCATTTTTAGCAAAAGAAAGAGTAGAAAAAGACAGCAGGTTGGAATTTAAAGCAAGCATGCTACTCTGATAAAGGAGAGGCCCTAGGGCTTGCTGAATGACACCACTGGTTCACTGGAGCCAGCACCTGCTGGTACCCAGCACTTCCATGGTGGGTTCAAATCCTCTGCAGTGCACTGGCCACTTACTTTCTGGCCCTCAGGACTGATTAATGACTAGTCTCAAAGCCTTGAATGAAGCCAACCACACTGACTGCCTGGCCTGTTGAAGCCTTGGGGTACTTCTGGGCTAGCCTAGTTGTTCAGCCCAGCGTTATAGGGAAGAGGGAGAAAGGGACCATGGTACTGCACAGATGCTGAAGAGTGAGTGTCCCTGGAGCCCCCTGGGTGCAATGCATGGCCCTGCTTTCCTCATATCTTGATCACATAATTGATTGGACAAATGAGATGGTCCAAACCCTTCCTAGCAGGGCACTAGGAAAGGTGGGCAGGGCTGAATTTAGACTCAATTCAAATCATCTACAAGGGTACTTTCGGTTTGCAGCCCTGGGTCTTAGGAGTGTCCTGGGCTTCAGGCTACTCCTGGAACTCCCCACCTCAGATGAGATGTGGATGTACACCAGCAAGATGACATTTCATTTCTTTATTAAAAAAAAAAAAAGCTAGTCCTTCCCTTTGCTGAATTGAACTTTTGATTAGGGAGGAGTATTTCATGGGGCTGTATCTAGTTCAGACATGTCTCTGTTTGGATTATTTGGATATGTTGGGAAGCTTTAAAGGAATGAGTATGCTTTCCAGGACAGAAAAATACCATATATGTCAATAATCTATGTAACTCATTTATTAGTAATAAATGGGATGTCTTCTTTAATCTGAGCCCATTTTTCCCTAGGGCCTTTTAACAGAGAAAGTGGTCTTTTATTTTTATTTGGTTTCTTTTTTATAACCCTGTGGAAATGTCCTGCAGGATTAAGATGCTGTTTTAAGGATGAGGAAAGCTCTCCAAGGGAGTGTTTGCATTGTCCAGCCTAACAAAGCTCTCACAGGCTCACATCCCTGTCATGCCAAGAGAAAGGAACAGCCTCAGGCTCCCTCTTATGAAACCAGAAGCTGAAGAACAGAGGAGAAATAGCCACTGTGTGGAGATATACTTTCAGGTAGGATCTCCTCCAGCCTGTTTTCCTGAGGTTCTTTCACATAACTTCCAATGTGTCTGACCCCTTCTTCCTCTGCCAATTGTCTTTGCCTTCCCATCTGTTATTTCCTCTGTTCCAAGAGCTGAGGAGCTGTAATTATGAGGTTTGCTGGTACTACACCTCTGGAAGCAGAAAGATGATAACAAATCTTGATGGAGGAGCAAACAAACACTCTCTGAGATGGATAAGGCCCAGCTCATGATCCAGGACAGCTTGTTAGGAATGGACTCAGCCAGCCTCATCTAGGGGTTAAACATACTGAGCTGAGCAGAGTTACATGTGAGAGGAGCTTGGCCAGTAGTAGTTCCCCCTCCTGTCTGGGTAGGCAGGAAGGATGAAAGCTTTGTCTGGTCTAGTAGGGCATCAAAGCCTAGCCCTGCCCAGAGTCTTGCCACGGAGTCAGAATAAGGAGGTGTTGTTGCTGAGCATAGCAATCCCTTACAGGTGCCAACTTGGAGAGTTTAAAATGCAAAATAGCATTTCAGTGTTTAAGAATAGCAAGTAATTTAATGGCTGTGATAGAAAAGCTTCCAATCCTTTAGCAATGTGTTCCAGAGCTGCGTAACACTGCTGATAAAATTGCCTTTGGATTCCTTGTCTAATATTCCAGCCTTTCTCTCGCTCAGCAAAACACAATAGCTTGCACTAAGCCTCCCTGGGAGGGCTGCTAACAGCACATTTACTAGGCACTTCAAACATTTGATCATATTTCTCCTGAGTGTATTTAATATCTGTTAATGTCAGCAGCCCCAGCCTTATCGAAATACCTGCATTGCTGGGAAAAATGGTTAATAGAAAAGATGACACAGGCAAGCAATCACTTACTGATGTCTTTTGGAAATGGAGAGGTGACTAGCTAGGTTTCCCCTATCCCCCTTGTTCTGCCTCCCCTCCCCTCCACAGCCTTGCTCTTTTACCACCCTGCTGCTATGTGCGTTGCTGAATGCATTAGAGCAGTTATTCTGAGTATGCAGGAGATGCCAGGAATAGTTTCAGGTTTCCTGCCTCATCAAACCAAATTCAATCTGTAAAAAATTAATACACCCAGAAGGAACAGTTAAAAGCATCTCCAATCAATTAATGTTAAAATGGGGGCTAGGAGGCTGATTTGTTAAAGGAAACCCAATCCAGCTCAAAGCTCAAGAGACTACGGAGACAAGAGAGCAGTCAACAAGTCAAGCTGTAGTGTTTCAGAGGAGGGTACCTGATGAGGTATAGGTTGAAGCTATGAATGCATCACTCTCAGCTGCTCACTGCTTCAGGCTCAGGGACCCCAAGGACTCACTCTATTTTGGGCAGGCCAGTAGGTCTCAGCAGAGCAAGTCTTCTTCCCAAACTTCCCACAAGGCAGCAGATGGCAGAAGCCTGGCTGTTTGCACTGGCCATTTGCATCTCCCAGTGCAGCTGGAGTAGCAGTTGGAGTGAGAAATAAAGGATGCAGCCAAAGGCCTTGAGAGATCTGCATACTCACAGCAGAGCCATGCCTACTGCACTGCTCACTCCAGTGCTTCAGCAGACAAGTTGCTACACCAGCCTTAGGAGTTTGCCTTTAAAAATCATAACTCAAAAAGAGATAAAAGTGGTGCTGGGGTTTTTTTATCTCAACATCTGAGCCTTGTTGATGTTCAGCATTATCTTCACAATCATAAGTCAGGACTCAGGGGTTTTTTGTGATGGAAGCTGAGGCTCTCATGTCATCTCTTGACTTCAGGGCTGTCCTGGTTTGGGTTAGAAAAGAGCTAATTCTGTTCAATGATTTTACTTTTCAGCTAAGCTTCTTCTAAGTAACTACACTCTGAAATTAGCAGCATGTTTTCTGCTTCTAGCAGTGACAACACTTGAGGTTTAGAGTTAGTACCAAGGATTGGTCTGCAGACCAGGGTCACTGCTAAATCCTGTGTACCATGTTGGGTGTCAGTAAATCTGTCAAGGGTTAGGGCTGGGCCAGCCACTAACCAAGTGTCAGATGCTATCTACTACCCTCTCACTCTTAGATGACCCTAAACTGACTTAATGAGGTATTCCATTCCATATGTTATATCCCATATAAAGCTGAGGGATCACAAGGGTGAAGTCTCTTCTTCAATGGCCAGCATCCAAGTAGGACTTTGTCCATTCTGCCTTTGATCCTGATCCATGAGTTCCTGGATCTGGTTCCTGTCTGCTGCTGAGCCCAGTCTGGGACTTCTCTCACCTCATGGTGGTTAAGGATGTATAGTTGCCATCAGGGGGCTTGGGTTCAGTATTGGGTTTATATATATTTGCATGTATTTCTTTTTATTGTTATTATTTTCATTAAAGCAGTTTTAGTTTCTTTTTCAATCCACAAGTTCCTCTCCCTTTCTATTCCTCATGAGGGGGGAGAAGTTAACAGAGAGCATCTGCTGCTCAATCAGTGGCCAGCCCAGCACCAACCCCTGACCAGGGCCCGGAGCTTCCAGCTGCAGTTTGAAAGGCATCTGGATGTTTCCAGAACTGGCAACAGAGTTTCTCCTGGTGAAATGAAACAGCTCAGTAATTTACACACAGGCAGGTCCAAACTGCACCTCTTGTCTATCTTTTTCTTGGAGTGCCAGTACCCATCAAACTAATTCTATGTTTTTTACTCTCTGATTGTTTCCAAACTGTAGAAAACTTCCAGATCCTGTCTGAAGCCACATTTAAATGAAACCTTTTCAAGCAAGTTTTCTTGCTACCTGGTGTCTTAAAAAGAAAGAGAGAAATAAATAAGTGCCCCAACAGCTGAAGCCTATTGTCACTATTTTGCCTCTGATTAAGGGAGGTCACACTTTCCTTCATTCCAGCTATGAAGTATTTAGATCCATTTATACTTTAATCCCTTGTCTTTTTCTAGGTCCTTTGTTGCTGTGCTACATCCTCACAGTCAGAGAGCATTGAGATAAGTGGTAGAAAAATGGAAAGAGAGAGTTAAGGTAGTAATCCAACTTGGAAAGAAAAACCTGCCCTGAGGTTAGTGCTTGAATCTAAAGAGCTTACTGAAGGCAGAAGGGAGGAAGGAAAGAGTGGCAGAAGAAAGTGAGACAATAGGACCTGAGGCAACATTTAGTACTCATCTGAATGGTGCACTTGAAAGTGCTTGTACTTGCAGTCCTTGTGACAAAGGGTTAATGAAGCTGCATTTCCCCTAGTGTAGACTGGGCCAGGGCTAAGAGTGAAGGAGATTTGCTTAAGGGTGTAATAGGGTTGCTAGAATGTAAATAAAGCTCAGCTGGTGCTGGAGCTATGCTGCTTGGTAGGCTGCCGTGCTCAGGAAGGGCTTCACATGGTTGTGAGGAGGGATTTAAGAGGCCATAGCTGCTGAGACAGGAAGGGTTCATGTTGTACTTCCCACCCTCTCCTCTACCCCTCTGCCCAGGTGGAGAGCATGGCACCTGAGAAATATGTTCCCTTTGTTCACAAGTTGTTGCCTGTGGGATTTAGAGTGTGTTCTGGGCTTGGTCTTTCCTGAAAATTGAATTTCCTCTGGAGGTGGGAAGGAAATTGTAGACACCAGCAACAGCTCTGCTCCCAGGGAAGAAGCTTGTCTGCCTCTTAAATTCCTATCACTTTTTCTATTTTCTTCTTCATTTTAGGTGGCAGCAGAAGCAAACATTCCCTCTGGTGACATTAGAGGAGACTGGCTGGAGAGAGCTCAGGTAAAGCCAGTTGAGATATTCTTATGTTCACTACAAGAAGTTCACATAGAAATACAATTATTGACTTCCTTGGTCTATAACTGGCCACATAAAGCCCTAGCTTACACTTCTAGTTCCTTGCTGTTTGAAAGCCAAAATCCACTTCCCTGGGAGATTTTGAAAAGAAATACATATTGAAGGAGACTTTTTGGACTCCATGTGTTCTGTGTATGACAAATATCAACTGGATTTCCCTGCAAAGAGAGCATTGTTGGTTCATTTATCCAGGTGAGGGAAAAAGGACTGGTGTTTCTGCAGTGGGGGATAGGAGACTGCATGGCTCAGCTGTGCCCTGCCCTAAGATACAATAACACACAGCATGGTGCAGCTTTAACTTTAATTCAAAATAAATATTTCCATAACCTACAAAATTCCTCTAATACATTTATCTGAGAGAACACAAAGATTAAAGAAATCCTGCTAATTCCTTTATCTTTCAGATACAGGGCTGAAAACAAAGACATCCAAACCTTGAGCCATTTAGAAGAGGAAGAAGCCAAAATCTATGCCAAAGGTTTGACTGCTGGGTTTACTCATGGCTTCAGGTAAGCTTCTTTCCCTGGACTGTTTAGCATTTCAGAGGCCCTCAGTGTTCCTCAAGGAGAGCTGTGGATTACAGACATAAATCCACACCTAGCTTGCAGCCAAGGCAGAGCAGAGGGAGTACAAACAAGCTAATCCAGGATGCCTTCCTCTCCAGCATCTTGCCTCTGACCCTGGCCAGCACTACATGCATCAGAGGAAGATGTAAGAACCTCACAGCAGGCAGATGCAGGATAATCAATCCTTTCAACCTTGTTCTCAAGCCCCATTAGATGTCATCCTGATCCCTAAATAGAGGTTGGATTACACTTTGAAGAATGGCATTTAATATACTCTAAGATATGTAGTTATCACTAACTCCTGTGGTTCTGAAAACTAATGTTATCCACAGACAAATACATTTTCCTTTGGAATCATCCTGTGTCCTTGGCCTGCTGTAGCAGTGAGGTCATAGGCTTAAATACCTGTTTGCAAGAGGTATTTAATATTCCTTCTTATCTGGGGTGGTTTCCCTGTGCATTTTGTTTTTCACTTAATGTCTCTTTTCTTGACATGATGAAGTAAGGACTAAGGATGAAGTGAGTGTACACTACAGATTACACATTCCTTCATCTTATTATTATACAAAAGGCCTCAGGGGATGAATTCTTTCAGCAGCTTAAGCATTGGTCTGGCAGCCTGTTTCCAGTCAGAGAGACAGGCTTTGCACCTCTCCCAACACAAACCCTAATCCACACCTTAGCCCAAATTGCTGACCTTGGCTGACTTTAGTCCCAGCTTTCCCATTCATGGCTAGGATTAGCAAGATCTCACTGGAGAGCTGTTTCTTCTGCAGACAATCTATTCCTTGGCATTTCCTTTCCTGCCCTACTCCAAGTGGAGCAGTAATTTTTGTGTCTCTCTCAAACATTAACCCTAACCCTTTCACTTGCCCTTTTTGTCAACACAGCTTTCCCCAAGACCCTCAGGCATCCTAGATGTGGAAGAGCTGTCACTGCAGAATGCATTTGCAGCTTCTCTGTTCCTTTGGCACCACTTTTTCTTTCCACCCCATCTGTAGCTCTTTTATTGTTGCCATTTTTAACCCTAACCCCAGCAATTAGCCTTGTCTTCTACTCTTTCTCTAAGATGTCTTGTAATATCTTGCTTTAACAGAATGTTTTGATTTCTTTTGCCTCCCTGTAGCATCTCATAACCCCATTTAACTTGTGCAGTATTACTGAGGATTTTTTAGAGCCTATGAAAAGATGTTATGTGTTGGATTTCATCTGAGTCTGTAGCTTAGGTACAACTGCTAGGACTTTTTGGAGTGTTTTCATTTCTAATGGATTTTGTCTCTCTGTTCCCATTTGTGCACATTCTGAATCTACATGAATATATCTAGAGTGACAACTTGGGCTACTTCATTGTGTCACCTGCATTATGACTTTGGACCCCTTGCAGCATAGTGCCCTCTCCCTAGCCCCATCTCTTGATGATTCCTCCTCCCTGCTCTGTCTCTGTCCTTTTTTCTCCTCTTCCTTATAACAGCAGCCTCTTTCTCTTTCCTCTCACAGCCTCTGTCCTTCTCTGCTTGCTGCTCCTTGCTGAGACAGAGGCCAAAGTGCACCTGAAGGCCCTGTGTGTGTATTTGTGTGTGGTGGGCAAAGAAGGCAGGGGAGGACCTGCCTGCATGGCCTGGCAGAGCCCCATGCTGGGAGCCGGAGGGAGGGAGGCAGAGGAGGTATTGCCCTGCTGTGTGCCACAGCCTCTCCCCATGGTGGGACAGGGGCAGTTGTTGTTCAGAGCCATGGCAGCATTCTGTGCTGGGTACATGCCTGCCATGGGGATGCACTGGGAGCCAAGAGAGGCTTCAGCAATGCAGGGCACAGCTCATGGGGTGGGAACAGGGTTTTTTTCCCTTTCCCAATGTTACATCTCTTTGGTGTTTCAGCACTGGGCTTTTATGACTTGGGCCAGTCCTCTGGTTGCCTAAGGTCTTCCTGAATGCCATAGTGATTTTTCCTATGACTGACCCACCTAAAAAATTGTGGCTGGTGTATTTTTGTCATTTCAGTTCCATCCCTTTCTAAAACATTCATATACACAAGCAAACAAAACAGGGAGGGAGCCAGGGTAGAGCCTTGAGGTGTATAGGTGTATGTATTGCCAGGGTGAAAATAGGCCATTTGAGTCTTCATTTCTTTTCTCTTTGTTCAAGTTTCATCCAAGCAATATTTTACCCCCCTCTCCTATGCTATCTTAATTCCTATAATTTCTCTTTTTTTTTTGTGATGTTTGGCAGTCTGAGAAACACAAGGCTTCCCTTGGACAAGGACAGAGAATTGGGAGACATTAGTGGAACTGTTCAGCTTTCTCTGCCTCTCATTTTCAACACCCTGTTATTATTTTCTTCATGTTCTTAAGGCTACTTTCAAGGAAGAATGGCTAAAATATTCCAAACAGAGGTTGCTCTGCAGACTCCCCAAATCTGTTTCTATTGCTGTGCTGATCACACCACCCCTCAGCACTACAAGGCTTTTACATGAGGAAAGCAGTAGTAATTGGAAGAGCAAGAGAAAGGGCAGATTTCAGGCTCTTAGGGCTTGATTTTCCAAACATATCAGGACTCATACCTGGGGCTAGAGTTTCACAGACCTATCACAAAGGGTACTGAGCTGTTTTGGAAACCTGACCTAGGGCTGTGCCTTGATACCTCTTAATAAGCTGGCGAGTCTTCATGCTACTGTGCAGCTCTGTGCAGCTAACAGCTCATCTTCCAGAGATCCAGCAGACCTTTCAGTGCCCAGCAAATTAGCCCTGCTGGAGAGCAAAGCAGCTCCACAGCTATTCTCCTTTCAGTCTGAGAGATAATTAGAGTAGAATTAACTTGATAGTCTTTGCTCTGTGCACAGTTGCATGAAGTTTATGCACTGTGCCCAGCACTGCTATTTGGAAGCTCCTAGGAAGTGCTTTGGGGAGTGTGTAGGCTCACCCCAAACTCAGACAGTGAGGAGCCTTCTTCTGCAAACACTTCACTGTGGAGTGAACTGAAAACCTATGAAGGCTTCTTCTCTTGTACAGCCAAGGAAGATATTGAGGAGATGTGCATGCCAATGCCTCAGGCACTCATCAAGATCCCCCTCTGACCCTCGCAGCTTGTTCAGGACTAGGAGACCTCTAAAAGTGGCCTGACTCATCCTACTTCTCCCAGCAAAATGTGTCCTGTCCAGTGGGATAAGAGCTTAATTGCTGCTGGCTCTTCAGGCTGTCCTGACTCATCAGGTAGCCCTGGGTTGGCTGCACATGTGGATCCCTGGTATTCTGTCACTGCCTAACTTTATCAAGAAGAAATGAAGGCTGCATTTGGATGATGCAGCCTCCTCAATGGGCACAGATTCTGGAAGAAAAAAAAAATGACACAGAAAGAACAAAAACCCCAAACAACCAAAAAACCCACCCCAGCCCAACAACAAAAACCCAAAGCAGCAGGGAAATTCTACTCCATCTAATCCCAACTGTCTTGTCCTGCTGCTAAGAGGAGCCATGAAGCCCTTACAGAGACATGCAGGAGAATGGTGTTATTAGAGACATCAGGTATTTGTTCAGGAGGCTGTGGGGTGCAGTAGTTCCTTGGGCACTGCAGATATATTTACAGTATTAAAAGGTCAAACAATCTTCCTATTTCCCTGTTTGCTTCAGAGAGTTTTGTTGAAGATTCTCATTATTCTTTGTGGTATTTCTTTGATTTAAGAGGATTTCTCTGCACAAGCATAGTTATTAGAATGGAGTGTGTGTGCAGGGAATGTGTTATTACTGTAACAAGCTTCTCCTTGTAGTAGGTATTTATTCTGAGAGCAAAGCTTTTACTTCAGTTGTGCACATGGCAGTGAAGAAAAGATGGGGCAGTTAATTTGGGAAAAAAAAAGATGGAGTGGAATGGGAAAAAGACACAAAATGAATAGTTGAGAGTGGTGATTTCTGTCCCTCTTTGTTAGGGGCTCTGTGCCAACTGTTATCTTCCTTTCCTGACCTTTTTGGGACAGAGAGAAACCCTGTTCAACAGCATGGAGGCCCTGAGGGTGGAGCAAATTTTTCTCCTTGTGCAATATTCCCCTGTTTGTGGGCAAAGCTTTTGGCCCTATTAACCTGCAGGTGAACTGCAGAAAGCTTCTGAATCCTTAGGCAGTTATTAGCAATCCTTCCTGATCCACATCCAGGACTGGCTTGCTTTTCCTTGTCCACAGTAGCCCTTCAATGTTAGAGAAGGGCAAGAGGCAGCAGAAAAGAGGTTGTTGGAGTTGAGGGCAGCTAAACACATCATATACACCACTGAGTTTAGAAAGAGGAGGTAGAGGCAATGAGGACTCTCTGTAGGTTTGGGACCAGTAGGAACAGTGACATTATCAAGCAGAGATGATTAAAGAGATTCTAATGAGGCCAGGGAGACAAAGGGCATTATGTCCTGATTTCCACCCCAGGTGTTGAAAGCCACAGCATCCAGCCTTGGCTAAATGTGATTACTTCCAAGCAAAAGGAAGGGAGGTGTCTGCTAAACATCATCTATTCAGATAACAAATACCTCAGAGTCTTGAGAGAGCTGGCTCAGGAAATATCTGCTTTTAATGAGCCTGGGAGTGCTGGCAGTTGACAGATGACTGCCAAGGTGTTAGGTTTTGCCAATACTTCAGAGGGATGTGAGGAGTGGTTAAGATAATTCTAAGCTGACCAACCTGAAGTCAGTATCTGGCCAAATAGCACACAAGGAAATATGAGATTTAACTGCTAAGTGGAAATTGAATGAATCTCAGGCTACATGGCTTTCAAGGAGGTAGAGCCTGCTGGACAGAACAACTTGCATTCTGTATGTCATTCCAAATTCAGTTGTCAACAGTGACTGCAGGGAGATAATATACTTTTGCAATGTGTTCAACATGGCCCAGCACAGTATTCTGACTTGAGGCAGAAGAGGCAAGGAATGCTGGCTGATAAGAGTGCAGTTTTTATCAAATAGCCTGTGTCCAGTGTTATTTCAATGGATTTATCAGTGATCTGGAAATAAATATCCAATTGCTGCTGATAGAAGCTGAGGCTGACACCCAGCCTGATGGAGTAGCCAATAATGGTGGGTACAGAGTAGTTACACAGAGATAGGATGGTGCAGCCTGCAGTGCCCAGTTTAATAAAGTGCTGTTTAATGTTGCCAAATGTCAAGGCAGTCACCTGGATTGCAGGAACTCTCCTCATCTGGTTGACTCTTATTCATGGCAGCCCTAACACAGGACTTTTGTTGGTTTTCTTTTCCTTTTCCTCTTGAAATAGCTGTTACAGGAGGGTAATACTGTTGGATTTTATCACTGGCTGCTTTGCCAATGTTTTGTGCCAGCACAGGCTGTTTTTAGCTGGTTGAGTATGGTAGTGTTAGTCTCTTCCAGGTGAGGGTGACAGTGTTGGACCAGCAGGGAGTGAATCAGACTTTTGGAGGGGTTTAGGTGACTGTTAACCTACTCTATGCTCAGCACATGTCATTCTGCTGCTGCTGCTGCCCTTCTCCTTGTGTGCTTTTGCTGCTCAGAGGCAAGCTGATTAAAGCAGCTTCTATCTTCCCTGAGCTTGGTACTATGCTTATGACTAAAGATTCATGTGTTGGCTGAGAAATTACACCTAGTTGGAAGTGCATTCCAAGTTCTGTGAAGCACTTTCTTGGACAATTGCCCTTGCCAGTTCATGATTTGGGCATTCCTAGACCATCTGTGCAAACCATGAGCCCATCTTACTGCAGCTGGGTCTCCAGGAATAGTCTCTCCAGTGTCAGTCCTCATGCTGTGAGGTTTGAAGGATGATTAGCATCTCATAGTGTCTTAGTTAGAGTAAGGAAAGTCATAGCAGTGTTTCTCCAGCTGGTGCTTGCTCTACAGCATCAGAGACATATATCTATAGAATCATCTAAAGACAACAGAAGGGGAGTCTGTTTCCAGTTAAATATTAGGAATATCTTGATCTCAAGTCAAAGTCAAGAACCTTAAGGAGAGGCTGTCTATATGGGGATGGATCCATTGAGAGTTGCTCTATTTTAGTAGGGTGTTTGCCTCTCAAAACCCAACATCCCTTACTCTAGTGTAAACTCCCCAAGTTTTATGGCATCTTTCATGGTCACAGATTTTGAGTACCTTGTCTCCACATCTCTTTTCAGAGATGACTACATCAGGCAAACATCAATCAGGGTGCTGGGCTCAAGTCCAGACTTGTAAGACCAAGCAGCTTTCCTCTAACACTTCAAGATGCTTCTCTACATGCTCCCAGGCTCCCACTGAACACCTTGACAAAGCTCCTGCCACTAAGCTTGGGAGAGTTGATGAGATCACAACCTTGGAAAACAGCTTTATTAAACTAGGGACTTGAGAATGGAACCAATTTCTCACATTTGTTTTTCTTGTCATTAACTCTGACAGATCAATAGGTTTACATTTCTTCTAATGTATAAATGCTAAGGAGGCTTGGATAGAAACCAAATATATCTGTGAACTATTATCTCCTTCTTTCCAGGAGACTGCTTCATCATACAAACTGACTTGTAAATATCATAGTGACTGTTAGAACACCTTTTTTTTCCCCTGGGATGATCTCAGACTGAAAGGGATGAGAGACTGTTAATAGCACTAATTAGTATCTTGCAGAACTTCTGGGTGGATTATATACTGCCTCCTCTTTCTGAGGAATCAATGATATAGACAGATCTACATTTGGAGGTTTTGTTAACCATCTGAACCAGCAGCCTGAGAAGGATTAAGAGAATCCTCCTCTTGCAGGGTAGGCTTTGCTAAGAGGGAAGGAGGGACTTTGTGTTCCCTCTTGTGTTGCTACAGGGAGAGCAGTGACTCAGGGCTGTAGGGTAGAGCTTGTGCCTAAGCCTGGCTCTCCTCTTGCTGCAGTAGAAGTGAAAAGCAGTGGTGTGAAATTAATTTCTGTGGTGCTGGTGACCAAGGAGTTAAAGTTCCTCTCTCTAAAGGTCCTCAGCCTATGGCTGTTGTGTTAGGTCTAGTTACAGAAGAACTGAAGAGTAGGACAAGAATCAAGAGGGGAAACATGAACCTGCTTCACATGGTGATGTGGTGAAAAAATAGATTCCTCTGGAGACCTGGACCTGAATTGTCATCCCAAGGTTATGGGGGCTCTGCTCTGCTGCTGCTTTCACCAGCCTGTGAGAAAGCAACAGGTCCAAGTCTTCAGCAAGAAGGACTTTGCAGGGGAGAAATCCTAGGATCATTAGAATCAAGTCCAACTGTTAACCCAGCTCTCCTAGGTCACCACTAAACCATGTCCCAAAACACTACATCTACATCTTCTAAATACCTCCAGGGATGATGACTCTACCACTTCCCTGCTCCAGTGCTTAACAACCCTTTCTGTGCAGGAATTTTTCCTAACATCCAACCTAAGCCTCCCCTGGCACAACTGGAGGCTGTTTGCTCTTATCCTATCCCTTGTTACTTGGGAGTACAGACTGACCCCCACCTTGCTCCAACCTCCTTTCAGGTAGTTGTAGTGATAAGGTCTCCCTTGAGTTTTTCCCTGTTCCCACTTCTCCTTCCAGTTCTTTGCAACAGATGTCAAACAAATCACATTTTACCATCAGCAAAGAGCTTGTGGGACTTCCCCACACACTTCCCTTCCCCTCTGAATTGAATTGGCTTGTGGATGGCTCCCTCTGTCTTCTCCTGGCCTTGAGGTAAAACTGTCTGAGCTCCTGGTTGGGGCTCCTCACAGGGGCCTCCTGGGCTTGATCTGGTCAAACTCATGACCAGCAGGAGTCACTGGGTCAGCATCTGGCTGGGGTTGGTGTCAGCATCTGTGCTTCAGGCAGGGGGATGGACAGGAGAGTGCCTGGCAGAGGGACAGGAGGTTCAGGTGACAGGCACATGAGGAGTGATTTTCAGCTTCTCTGTGGCCCCTTTTCTGCTGCTGCTTTGGGGCTTTCATTGCCTGTGACCTTCCTGCACCACTCCAGCACCTGAAACCCAGGCTGTGCATGCAGTGCCTCTGCATCCAGGGGAGCTGTGCATGCAGACTTGGGGGGATGAGAACTAGAGGACAGCTTTGGCTTACCCTCCCAGTGTTGGCTTTCCAGTTGCCTCTCTGTGTCAGTGAAATCTCAACCTCTGTAAATATTTCTGTCCTCTAGAGAAGGTGTTGCCTGTTTTGCATTATCTGTGAGAAATCCTTGCCCCCAAACCTGATTTGTGGCTCCATTAACCTGAAGAACTTCTCTAAATGCCCCATTTGCCTTTTAAATAAAGAACAAGTGATTGTTGAGCATTTGCATCCCTATCATTTTGTGTTGCTTGCCTCATTATGAGAGGAGCATAAGGGTCCCCCCATCATTATTTCTGACTCTGTCATTAGCAAAGGTCTGGAAAGAATGTTTTCACTCCATTAGCCTTCAGAAACAAAAAGAATGATTGCATAAGTGGAGAATAATTATTTCAACCAGCTTCCTTCAATGTTTGACTGTGGAACAGGTTGGGTCCTAAACACAGGCTGACAAATTAATTTCTATTATTGGTGTTTTCTAGAAAAACCCAGCATGCTGAGGATGGATTTAGCAATACAAATGGCTTTATTGGTGGCTTTATGTGCTTTTCTACTCCCTCATGGCAAACATCTGGAAGCTGATAGTTGCCTCATGATGTCTGCCAAGACTCCTGCAATGTATCCCTGGAGCAGTGTGCAAAACAGAGTTCCCTAGGTCTGCCATAATCCTTTTCTTTCTCAGAGGTGTGTGGACACCTGTGTTTAGCAGGACCTCTGTCTCCATGATACCCTTCTGTATGTTGAGTTTCATGGTTGTGTGATGGCATCATGGCATGGGAGCCAGGGAGTGGCTCAGGTGATCTGAGCAGGGCCCTTTCCATGCTCACAGCATTTCTTTGCTGTAAAGAAAGGATGGAATGACTGCTCTAGGGAATCCTGCCCTGGCAGGGGGGTTGGACTAGATGATCTTTTGAGGTCCCTTCCAACCCCTAACATTCTATGATGCTGTGTCCCTACCTTTCATCCTGTAAGAAGACCAAAACACACTCCACTTCTTCTGGAGACAGCATTAATACTTGCTAGACCTCTGATGGGATCTAAAATGACTCAGCAAGACATGCTTGCCACAAAGCAGAGCTCTCACAGTGTCACCTCTTTCATGGCATCTTCAGATGGGACAGCATGAGTGTGTGGGAATGGGAAGTGAGGCAGAGCCAGGTGGAGTCTCAATGTCCCACCACTGCTTGCTGCCAGTGGAGATAAGCTCCACCACAGGGTCTTGAGTCAGGCCTCCCAACAACAAAAGGAAGGCAGTAAGATGACATGATAAATAATTTAGGGATATTATCAGGCTTGGGTGGGAAGTACTACAGAAGAAGTAGTCTTATTTTGGCTGAAGATGCTCTTTGATTGCTGGAGATCCTGAAAGTCCTTACAATGCAGCTGAGAGCATGGAGTGAAACTTGATTGAAGGAGACCATCTAGTCCCCCTTTCCAACTGAAACAGACTTTTTAAAGCCTTCCCTTCAAATGAAATAGATGAGCCAACTGTCATGAAGGACAGCATCTCCTCTAGATCCAGGCAGCTTCTTTCAGCAGCAAGTTGTTCAGCTGGAGGTTTTGGTGGAGGTAGGAAAGATCCCATTCTCCTTGTCAGTGAAAAGTTGTGAGCTGTTGTTTTTGTGGGGGGTTTTTAAGAGGTGTCAGGTTGCTGAATGAGATGTGGATTACAGCTTGACAACATAGGTGTGCTGTGCAGAGAGGGCATTCAATAAGAGACAGAGGTGATACAATGAATCATGATATTGTGCCAGCATTTTATGCTAATTGCACACCTTGTTTTCCTCAGCTCTGTGTGTGTGCTTGTTCCTAGAAGAGGAAAGAGTTCAAAAGCTTGACTCCAGCACAGCCACAGAAAGCCTGAGGTCATTCACACTTAACTATTAACTGAAACCACAAGCTGAAAAGAGAAAGAAAGATGTCCTCTATCTGACAGTGCTGTAAAGCAATGATCATGGTCTCTATCTCCTCTGGACAATCTTCATGGAAACCCAGCAAGTGCATCTAAGATAGAGGAGGCCTCTGACCAGCAGGGTCAAAAGGACAGTGTCAGTCCTGAGACAAAGGGATTCATCTTAGCCTTGAGATTGACCTGAACATTAAAGGATCTGAGCTCAGGTGTGCAAAGAATAAGAACTGATACATGTCACAGTAGCTTGTGAAAGCAAGCACTGTAGGAGCTGACATGACTGTCACTTCTGCTGAAGGATTCACAGTGGAGGCAAAAGGCTTCACCACAACATCCCAGAAAAGCTGTGGCTATGCCTAGGGAGCTGTGAGATTTAGTCCTAACCTACAAACCTACATGAGTTTGGGCCTCATGCCACTCCAGAACTGTCCCAGTGACAGGTCAGGTGAGTAGGGTTTTTTGGAAGCATTTGGAAGACAAGCACCTAGAACTGCTGGCAGCCATCAAGGCTAGAATGATCACAAAATAAAGCAGAGGGGAAGTAAAAGTGCAAGATGAGATAAGGAACATCTTGTGAGGGGGTTCTACAAAGTCAGGCTGAGCTATTCAGTGGTCTGGATTCCACATGGGATAGAGCAGGTTTTTCCACCCTCTGATTTGCTCTGCTCTAAGGTAAAGTTCCAGGCTCAATTTGGAGATGATGTTTTGCCATAGCAGCCCAGAACTGTGAGGAGATCCTTTAGGCTGGGACATGGACCTACACCTTCTCATCTTCAGCTTGCAGGACACATCTGTGTGAGCTTTCTCTGCTGGGAGATTCACATCCTGGGTTGCTGAAACAGCCTTGCTGAAACATGGCAGTGCTGCAATTAATAAATACACTAATGGGGTCTTCATTACATTATTAGGACATTTGGAAATTTACTCTGGGAAACCTTTCAACTCCATTAAATCCACCTTTGTCACAAGACAAAGTGCCCTTCCTAATAGGCTCATTAACATTCAGACTGAAGCCCAGTCCCATCCATTAACAGCTGGCAGGCAGGAGTTCCCAAAAAGACCCCAAGAAGCCTTTTCCCTGCCCAGGGGCTGGATTCCTCAACTTGTCTATTTGTCCTCTGTTGGAAGCTTGGTGGCAGGGACCCTTTCTGCTAACTTCCCCATGCCATTTAACTGCACTGCCAAGACTAGCTGTAATCAGTTAAGGATCAGGAAAAGCCTTCCAGGAGTTCCCACCCTGCTGCTGGGGGCTTTGTTTGACTCCCAAGCTGCCATGGCAGAAGATGCCAGCCCCATGGCAGGAGCCATGGGCATTTTCCTTCCCTCTCCTGCTTGGGTGACTTTCAGTGAAGAGCCCAAGTGTCAGCTGCTCTGATGAAATGCAGGAGAGCAGGGGGTGATGATTAGCAGTGAATGATAACAATGGCATTTCAGTGGTGGCTAATGGGCTTCCAAACTTCATCTCTCTAACTCTCAGAGAGATAAAGAATATATAACTCCTCCAATTCTTACTCAATAAAGTTTGCATTTGCTCCCTGCTGAGGAGCTATGAAACCTGGTTTCACCCAGAAGCTCTTTAGAAGCCCCAGGGCTGGGGTGTTGGTAGCTTAGGATTTTACTGGATCTCTGATGTCTTGCAGGTCTGTCTCCTGGAGCTGGCTGGTTACAAGGAATTAATTCCTTTGTTCTTTCCTTCTTTCTAAACAACCCAAATCCCCAGCCAACTACTCACAGGGAAACAGAGGCTAAGGGAAATTGAAATTGTCCCCCAGGAATCTCTTTGAGCTTACAACTTTTGGACAAACCTCATGACTTTGGGGCACCATTGATGGATTTGGGTGCTGAGGATTGTCAGTTCTGGGTCTGGAACATCCACAGCAGGGGAGAAAGCTATAACATTGTCAGGGGGCTCTAAGGCTCAGCAGAGAAGCTATCCTGGGCTGTAAGAGTGAATTTCTAAGCACTGAGAGCAGCTTTTCTGAACAGGATGAAAGCCTGTCAGTGACTGGGATAAATGAGAAGCTTGACTGGAAGATCTGTGGCTTCCAAGTGTCATATTTTAGCAGCTCAAATGCCAGGACTGCAGGAATTAACTAGTTTGTCCAAGGACAGATTCAGTGGCTAGATGAGCATTGGTGGAACATGCATTGGTCTTCATGGAAAGGCTCTTGCTGCAGTTGTAAATGAAACATGGGCAGCTTGCTTTGTTTCAGGACAGTGCCTGCAGGAGAGGAAAGCTCCTTCCCTCAGACCTGACCATCATCCCATGGTGCAAGCAGCAGGAACCTGTGAGGAAGGCACAGTGCCACTGGAATCAATGGGTGTCCCACAGCTTTGTGTTTCAGGAGTTACCCTTTGCTTCTTGAATTCTTACAAGAGAAAACCTGTTCCTTTTTTTTTCCTTTTTTTTACCTCAGTTCAAGTCTTGCCTTTTTTTTTCCTGGCTCCTGAGCTTCCTGGCAAGAGGTCATCTCTTTCAAAGATGTTTCTCACCTCCCTCTTGACCAGCTCTAAATACAAGGTCTAGAACAAGAACTGCCCAACACCAGTGGTGCACCAGTGAGAAAACCCCAGTTTTGAGCACAGGCAGGGAGAGTAAAGCAGAGAATACAAGCCACTGCTAGAGCCTAATGTGATTTATGGACAAACAGCAAGACATTATGGTTAGGTTTTACAGCTGCTAAGTGTGTTAGTCCTTAAACAAACATCTAATGGGATTTTAAGCCTCAATTCTTTTGAAACATCAGGCTTCAGAGGAGAAGCTATTTTCTTACAGCATCTAGCACGGTGTCTGTAGGCTGTGGGGTATTATTATAAGCAAAGTCAAAGCAGAGTTCATCCCTGATGTATTAAACCTCATTCAGTTTGGATTTCTGTGTTTTCTCCTGCACAGAACTCCTGCTCCTTTCCTCTCTGCCTGTACTATCCCAGCTGTTCACATTTCCTTGGCTCAGGCTTGATGAAAGGAAGCCAAGAAGCAGATTTCAGTGAAACCAAGAGAATTTGCAATTAGCTCCACCTTTTTCAGAGAGAATATTAGAGCTGTGTCTCAAAGTATGTTTTGTTGTGGCAGTAAGGCACAGTTCCTGTAATCATGTCTTATCACTTCGTTGACCTCACATCTTTACAGGAGTCTATCCTTACAGATCTCCTATGGAGGAAACAAAAGATGCTCATTATACTCACAGTTGGGCTGTCCTGAACCTCTCTTTGAAAATCAAAGCAGTTCAATTATCTTTTCTTTTTATTCTTCATTTCTACCCATTGCTGCACTGCTGGCTGTATCAGGGCTACAAGATGATCTCTCAAATACAGGTCAAGATTAAGTTTAACTCAAGGTCTGTTTCTTAGAAAATATTGAACCAATTCACCAGGGTTTGGCATTCTATTTCCTTTGGAAAAAATAAAGGTTTATTATTTCTTTCAGCTGCATCTCTTCTCTTCTTAATGTGCATCTGTCACAGCCTGAGTGGCTTTAAGTAAGATAGCTGAAAACCAGCCCAGAAAATAGGATAATATTCTGACAGGGTAACAATTCAGGTAATTCACTGGAGGGTTTGGTGAGCAACAAGAACTGGCTCAAGAGAAAAGACAGGACCACAGGGCCAGGAGAAGGGAAGAGGTAAAGACAGAGAAGGGGAAGAGGAATAAGGTTCCTTTCCTTCAGCAGCAACAGCTGGGTTGCCTCAGCTGACTTGGCTTCACCCATGCTGGGACAAGTTCACTAGCCCCTTCTGGCTACGTGGTTCATTTTTGAAGTGGAAAAGCTATTTTCTTCACTTCTGATGTGCCATTAGAGACAAGCTGCAGTCTTCTCTGCAAGTCTCTCTTGTCCCATTCACCCTCTTTCCCTTTGCACAGTCAGAGGTTACTCATGTTCACAGGTGGCAATTGAAAGAGGCTCTGAGGTCTGTGTTTAGAGCCAGCTTAGCACATGCAACTGGACAGACTTTTTTTCATTCTAATTGACCTAAAAAATTCTTTTTCCTATAACTGGGAGGGCAAAATCCCTCCCCCTCAATAAAACTCTGCTTCCAGCATTCTGTCCTCCAAGCTTTAGATTTATCATGTGTACTTGGTTTCTGCCCAGGCTTCTCCTCAACACTCCTCCTTGTCTATGGCTGTGTATAAAAATGATCTGTGTTGACACAGGACTGAGTGGGCACCTGGTATTTTCAGCTCCAGCATTTGCCTGTGTCCTTTATTTCAAGCAACAAAAGCATATTTCACACCAACCTGCTTCCCTGAAAGGTTTTCCACTGACAATTTGTCTAAGAAGAGATGCTGCTAGAGAAGGCAGAAAGCTGGGCTTCTTCAAGCCATTCAGCAAAGTTACTGAGGAAATTGCTCAAGGCTTCACTGCTGCTGCTGTGGACCTCAGTGTACATTGTACTTGCAGGGCTCCTGGTCCCATTGGGTAATGGGAAAGGGAACAACCTCTCTTTCAGGGTTTACTGGGTGTTGACTGCAGTGTGATGGTCCCTGGGAGCCAGGGCAGCAAGCAGCAATGCTTCATCTGAGCTTTCTGAGATCATCAACAGCCTCTGGCCTGCCCTGCATGCAGCCCACCCATGCACAGCAACCTCACTAGTCTTCATCAACTCCTGTTGGTGCCCTGTAAGCAGAGATGTGCTTGCTGTGCATCATTCTCTCCACCCTGGCAGCAGGTTCTTTCTACTGCTGCTGGCTGAACTGTTTTTAATTATTCTCTTTGGATTTTCATGCAGAATAAGCAGCAGTTAATTGCCAGCAATCAGACAAACTGGTGTTCTAGGGAAGGAGAAAAAGAGTGACAGAGAGGAGCAAGGACTAAAGCAGGAGCCAACTCCAGTGATGGGCACAGCTGATGGCAAGCAGCTGTTTGGAGTAGAGGGGGCTTGGTGGAAGAAGAGCTGCAGCAAAAGCCAAAACATCTCCTCTTTCCTCTGTCCCTGAAGCATCTTCACTTTGCAACTCACTTCTGCCATTCCACCTCCATTGTAAGACCCCACAGCTTGGTTTTGCAGGCAGGATTGTTAGATCTCTCTAGTCTGTGGGGAAAATGACTCACTGGTGAATGGCAAACTAAAAGGCTTAAAAAGTAGTGGTAATGCTGTTGCTTTTCCCAGAGCTGCCCAGGCATTGCTAAGTGTCTTGGAAGAGACCTTTCAGGCTGGAGGTGGGTGGAGGTGAGGTCCAGAACAGTGAAGACCTCAAAGAAGTGGCCCAGGCACGTGGCAGGATCCCAGATGCAGCAAGTTCTTTCCAGGAGGATCAGACAAGTGCAGGAAAGCACTCGTGAGCCCAAGGCTCATGTTTGACTCACAGTGTGAAAGGATTGGCATGGTTTGGCTTTTCTAGAACTACACAGTCATAGAATGGTTTGGATTGGAAGGGACCTTTAAAGGTCATCTAGTCCAACCCCTCTTCAGTGAGCAGGGACATCTTCAAACAGGCCATGTTAGTCAGACCTGGAATGTTTCTGGGCAGGAGGCCTCTACCACCTCTCTGGGCAAACTGTTCCAGTGTTTCACCACTCTCCTTGGGAAAAATGTTTTCTTCATATCTAGTCTAAATCTTCCCTCCTTCAGTTTAAAACCATTCCCCCTTGTCCTGTCACAACAGGCCCTGTTAAAAAGTCTGTCCCCATCTTTTTCCTAGGTCCCCTTCAAGTACTGAAAGGCTGCAATAAGGTCTCCCCAGAGCCTTCTCTTCTCCAGGCTGAGAAACCCCAACTCAGCCTTACTTCATAGCCAGGGTGTTCCAGTCCTCTAATCATTTCTGTGGCCTCCTCTGGACCTGCTCCACCAGGTTCAAGTCCTTCTTATGCTGAGGGCTTCAGCACAAGAGGAGTTCTTTTCCCATTTACTGACAGTTTGACGCTGACAGGAGCAATGAAAGGGAACTAAGGAGTTGTGTCAGCTCATTTTGTACTATTTTCTGGTTGCCATAACCGTGGATGTTTTTTGTTTTGTTTGTTTGTCTGTTGTTGT
The DNA here is from genome assembly GCA_013399015.1 of Galbula dea. Classification (NCBI taxonomy): domain Eukaryota; kingdom Metazoa; phylum Chordata; class Aves; order Piciformes; family Galbulidae; genus Galbula; species Galbula dea. Next base: position 378,426 of record VWZX01008820.1, read on the forward strand.
GGGTTCTTTTTTAATTAGTGACAGAGTGCTGCCTTTTTCTAAAATAATTATGATTTTTTAGCAGTCCTTGCTTAGTACCCTCAAGGCACGGGGGGGAGAAGGAGGAGACGGAGCTGTTGTCACATCTCCTCACGACCGTCCAGTTCCCACTTCACGTATATTCTCTGCGGAAGGCAACTCCTGGCCCTAGGGATGCCAGTGGCTGCCCCGAGATGCGGGCACGGCGGGGGTGAAGCCCGCAGCAGGCTCGGGGCGCCGGAGGCGGTGCCCACAGGCGCAGCTACGGGAGCGGCTCCACGCCGGAACGGCAGGGGGCAGCACTGCCCCGGGCAGCCCCGCACCGCCGTGCCGAACCGCGCCGAGTCGTGCCGACTCTCGCCGAACCGTGCCCAGCCGGGTCTCGCCTAACCGTGCCCAGCCGAGTACCGGCGAACCGTGCCCAGCCGAACCGTGCCTAGCCGAGTCCCGCCGAGCCTCCCTGAACCGTTCCCAGCTCCGCAGGACTCTTCCCGACCCATCCCTAGGAAACGATTTTCCAGCTGTGCTCCAGGCGCCCTGTAAATTATCCTCCTGCTCCTGCTCTGTGCCCTTGTGGTGTTTTCCCGGGGTCTAAAATATTAATTGAGAAGGGGGGAAAAAGCCCTTTTACAATGCACTACTATATTAAACTTATAACGTTGTAAATTGGCACCGTAAAACTGTAAGTCGGGGGCTGGGTGTTAGACAAAGCTGTCACTCTGCTGGGGGAACGGCAGAGGTCTTAACAAACTGCATCATATCCTGGTTTCTGCAATGTACATAAACCTCACAGGTTTGTACCCCAAATAGTTGTTTTTTACAGTATCTTCGGGGACAGAAAAGTAAAAATGGCAAGTGCTACAAACCAGCGAATCAATTCAGACAAATAAAAGTTGATGTGAGCTCTCATCCAAGGAGTGAGTGGCAGTTTGGGCTTTTTTATTTGTTTGTTTGTGTATCTGAGGTGGTTTGTCCAAGCTGGGGGAACTGAAAAATGCTTGCCTGCCACTTTCTGTCGTTCCTTTGCTTCCTACATGCAGGTCAGAATGGGCACTGCTATGTAATAAGGCATGGTAGAGTTGGTTGCTCTTTAGTATGTTTGTAGTCTGATTGCCAGATTCCTACCCCTCGAAGGAAAATCAACTCTTTTGATCCCTACTGCTTTTATATGTTCACAAAAGAAGAGGAAATGGCTTCAAGTTGCCCCAGGGGAGGTTCAGATTAGAGAGTAGGAAGTATTTCTTCTCCAAGAAGATTTTTGGGCACTGGCACAGGCTGCCCAGGGAGGTGGTGGAATCATCATGCCTGGAAGAGTTCAAAACCCATGGAGATGTGGTGCTTGGGGGCATGGTTTAGCAGTGAGCATGGCAGTGTTAGGTGGACAGTTGGACTTGATGATCTCAGAGGTCTTTTCCAACCATAATGATTCTGTGATTCTATTCTAGATGATCTCAAGGGGCCTATTCTCCCCATCTCCTCTTCCAGTGGAAGAAATACTCTCTTGGCCTGTCCATTTGGTTTTGACCTTCCAAGTCTTAACTCCTGCCTTTCTTCTCCTTCCTAGAGGAACCCTGGCAAGAACTTTTGCAACTGTAAACAGTCAAGTCATTGCAAAGCAATAACATGGGCTGTAGCTCTCCCTCCCTGGGAGAGGTGGGCCAGGGTGTGCAGCTTTTAGTCTCCTTCTCTGTGTGATGGAACAGAGAGCAGCACTTTGTTTTGAAGTTCCATGTGACATCCCCAATCAAGTCCTCTGGCAAGGAGAGGAAGCAAACACTGAATATGCTGAAGTGAGTCACTACCCATAGTGAAGAAAATCCTTTAATGTGAGCACAGTGTAGGTAATGCAGTGTTTATTCACCACAAAGAAACTGTAAAGAGCACTGCATTGATTTGTTGGGTTTTGTTTTTTCAGGCTGGTTTTGCAGGGCTTGGCCCATTGGGAGGGCTTTCTGAGAACCATCTGAATAGCTGATAGGTGGCCAGCCTCAGCACTGACCCCCTGACCCAAGCTCACAGCATTCCTGGAATGACTCAGGGGCTCTGGCTGGAGTCAGGCCAGGACATTGGATGAAACTGCTTTTGTGGCCCTTCTGCTTTTGATGGCTGGAGGACAGATTTCCTGCTGTCTCTCTCTGCAGCTTTTCACTCTGTTGACTATGAAACCCTGCTGGCCTCTTCTGAGGAGGGGGGGTTGCAGTCTGATGGGAATGGTTGAGTGGAACATACCCAGCATAGTACACCCTTACCACTAATGCCTGGATGTGCTGCTGTCCCACAAGGACCTATGGTTTTCTCTTTTCTGCTGAGCCAATTGAGCACAAAGTCATCAGGAAGTGGGAGCTGCATTGCTGCAGCCCAGAACACTTCAGCAACTCCAGCTAGTTGTGTCATTCCCTCCTCTCAGGTTTTGAGAGGATAGGTAGTCAAGTTCAAAGTCTCACTCCTTGAAAGCTTCAGTAGTCTGGATCAAAGTACCTGAAAGAGTCACCTTATCAGCACCACCTGAATTATGTGAGAGTCTTGTCATTTCCCACTGCAGCAAAAGGTGAGGTGGGGAGGAGTTGGCTCTCTGGTTTTTGTAAGAATTGGTCAGGGTCTCTCAGAAGTGGGGGAAAAAAATCTCCTCACCTGGAATGGTTAGCACTTTCCTTACAGAGATAGCCAGGGTCTGCAGATTGCCTCCTACTTTCTATGAGTGAGGAATGTTCCCTGCCTCTGGACCACATGTCCCTCCTGACTACAGCAAGGTAGCAGAGTGCTTCACCAGCAGCAGCAGGACTGGCCTTCAGGGGTTTCTGCCTCCCTATCCCATCCATTGGCAGGACAGCATGATTTTTGGTGTGGTGTATAATCTCTCTCCCTCAATGCACACACACACACATCTCCCACATAAAGAATGCTTGAGTTTTGTGGTCATTTTAGCCATACACTTTCTAAAGAGGGTTACAAATGTCAATATGAACTCAGAATAAAGAGGTGAAAAGAAGCATTTTGAGATACTCACAGGGCTGGTAGCACTAACAAGAGAGACAATTCCTGTCTTTCTTTGGTACTGAAGTTAATTACAGGCATCTACTGTTTAAAGACCTTGTGTTATTGATGGAGGTGTGTTAGCAGCAGGAGGGATTGACTAGCTAACATTAAACTGGAATTTAGCATGTACAGTAGGTTGTCAAGAGAAAGAAATAAGAACAAAGAAGAGTTATTATCTTTTATTATTATCTTTTAATTCTCCCCTTTTCTTTCTGCATGCTCTCTCTCTCTCTCAGCCCTCTCTTTTCAATAATTACAATAATCAACTTAGAATGATAACAGAAATAATCTCCTGCAAGATAGCTAAACAAACCACAGTATCTGTACTGAACTGTGCTCACTTCCAGTAGGTATATCACTTATGGAAAAGCCAATAAAATTTTAATTAAAAAAAGCATGTAGGTTGTCAGTTAAGATGCAGAAAGGGTGTGCAAACACATGCAAAAGGGTCCAAAAATTGCTTGCTATTTGATAGTACAGGTAGGAGGGCAAGCCACCCCCGACAAAACAAATCCAAACTCAACCCCCCTGGCTTTGAGGAGCTCTATTTATGTTGCTCTATACAGAGCACTAATTGCCTGGGAATTGAAAAGCAGGGGGAGGGGAAGAATCCTGCCTTGAGCGACAATCACATCCACCCACCTCCACCGGGGCTGGGAGCAAGCGTGCAAAGGGAAAAGAGTTTGCCTCTCCCCACAGTGGTGCTGGTTTGAGAGCTCAGGATGGGGAGAGAAACGAAAGCTCTCCCACACGGGATCCTGACTACCCCTTCAACCGTGCCCTGGAGGCACCACCTCTAGGGATGAGGTGTTTGCTTTCCCTGGTGTATTTAGGGCTTGGCCTCTCTGCTAGGGTTGAAAGGAAAAGGAGTGATGAATGCCAACCCATAGGCAGGTGCTTGTCTGGCAGGAGCAAGGCTGCAGGTAGTTACCTCCTCCTGAGTCACGGTGGCTTAAGAGGACTCCAGGAGATCTGTGCTATCAGGTGCTGAGTGGGCTGGGCTGAGCACCCCAGCAGCAAAGTGGGGAAGGGTCTTAAGAGACCTGTTGAAAGCAAAGTGGGCTTAACTTTCTGAAATCTCTTTCTTTTGGGACTTGAATACCCTGGAGAAGCTCGACCTAGATCCTTGCAGTGGCTGATGGAGAGGATTAAAATGAACTTTTAACTGCTGTGGTTCCCTGGAGCCTGGAGGGGGAACATAGGGATCTTAACTAGCACCCTAACAAGACACAACCATGGGCCAAAGGGGCTTCATCTTGCTAGTGCTTTCTCTGCTGATCAATCATGGCACCCTCTGGCATCCAGAAAGTGGTGGCCATTAGCCACAAGTAAGCAACTGTAAACCTCTCAGAAGAATCTCCCAAAAATGAAAATGCAGAGGCATTGAGGAGGCTGAAGCAATTCCTGCCTGGGAAGGCAGGGAGAAGCACTGTGCTGCCAACTGCCAAGGTGAACCACCATGGTCTCCCTCTGAGTCTCTCACACAGGGTCTTGCTTTGTCCCTTCTCAGGTAAGCCCCTGTGTCCTACCATGTCCTTTGTGCAAAGGTCTTGCCTGGGGGGGCCCTGTGTGACCTGGGGGCAGTTTCCCCTGCAGCTGCCAGTGAGTGGCAGATGTGGCTTATTTTGGATCTGTTTTGATTACACAATTGCTCTGTTATTCTAGCAAGTCTGGAATTAGATACAGGTGCAAATTAACTAAGTCATAAGTGCATTACATTTGGTAATCTTTCTGTCAAGAGTCACGCTGAAGAGTTGCAGCAGGAACAAGAGCAGCCACAAGACAACTGGCTGGTCCAGGTGTTTCTGGTCACTGATGGTGCCTCTCTAGCAGTGGTGTGAGGCAGCAGGGTCTGTTTTCACATTGCACACTGTGAAGTCACCCCCTTCCTGTTACTTTTCTACCTCTTTTTTTTTTGCCTGCCATTCCTGATGGCTGGCCACAACTGTCTTTAGTAGTTACTCCCCTGATTGCAGAGCAGTAGCTGTCATGGTTATGTCATGGTCCTGGCATTTTGAAAGGCAGCAGAGCAGGAGCCTGGATCCTTCTCCTCCTCCTTCTCCACCTTCCCCTCTAGCAGTGTAGGCCCTGTCTTTTTCCCAGCCAAAGGCAGAAGAGCTGTCAGTCTGCCCAGCTATGACAGGTAGATGAGGGAATCCAGCTCCATCCACCTCCAAGCAGGTGTGTAAAGATCTCCTGCTCCTCCTCAGCCCAACTGCTGTCTCTCTCTGCAACTTGCAAGAGAGCAGCAGCTGTGGGGGCAGCTTCCAAGCAGTCAAGGTAATCCAATCAGTTGAGCTGTCATAATGCAACAATCAGTCTGTCTTCCCCATCTCTGAGGAGGTGTGAGCATCTCATGTAGAGCACAGTATAAATAGCTCAAGTGAGGGAGGTGGCTCAGGACAATAAGACAGCAGGAGAAGGTGTGAAAGTGTTATTCTGCTGTGGCTGCTCACAGCTGCAGAGCATTCACTTTGTAGAGAGGCCATTTCTGGCTCCCTCTGACAATTCTCTGGTTACTTCAGTTCCAAGGATGCTGGGATTCAAGTGCAGGAACTGTGGAGAGACTCAGTGCCAGCTGCCCTCCATGAAAACTTTCCACCCTGATGTGCACTGATGGGCCCAAGAGAGATGATGAGGTAGGTAAGGTGGGGAGCTGAGCTCCTGCCTTGAACTTTGAGGTAGCTAAAGTGGGGAGCTGAGCTCCTGCCTTGAACTTTATGAGGTAGGTAAGGTGGGGAGCTGAGCTCCTGCCTTGAACTCCTCAGATGATTCTGTGCACGTAGCTGTCAAATCAAGGTTGCAGTGTGCTGGCAAGTCAGTGTGTGGCTAAAGCTTGTCCTGCTGCTGTCTCACAGATAAGCAGAGGTCTTCATTCACCAAGCAATTAATCTGGAGTGATTTCACCAGCTTTAAATCCATACTATTTACTTAAAGATTAAATTAGTAGTTCCTATGCAAATGTGCAAATTAGTTAATGACAGAATTGTATCAACTGATAAGTATGGTGCTGCACAATCTGGGCATTGCAGGTCAGCTAGACCCTTTCAGGCCTAGGTTTCCTCTTGTTGTGGCATTCAGGCAGATCCCCACCAAGTGGAGCTGAGCTCTTTGCCTTTGCTGGGATGTATGTGTGGCTGAGACATCCTCCCCACTCCCTCACCTGAGTGCTGCTGCCTTACAAGCAATATTGCTTGTATCCATGAGTGCATGCTGGAGATACCCTCTCTGTTTGGCTCCTTATTTTGAGAGAGAGGGAAAATTGGCATCAATTGGTCACTTTTTCCTCAAGAATCATACACTCTGCAACCACAAAAATAGGCCAGCAGTGGCAGACCTGATTTCAGCAATATATTCTGGGAAGTGTCAAAAGTAAACACACACATTTAGAGGGCAGCCACTGGGAACTGCTCATAGTGATTCATCATGAACTGAGATCTTCACTTTTCAGATCATGTAGTCAGAGCTGCAGGAAGACAGGAGGTGATCACCCAAAGAGCTGCTCTGGGTGAGACCCAAGAGCCACTTCACTCAGGATCCAGCCTCTGGCAGCAGCTGTTGCCTAGAGAAGCACACCAGAAAGAAGCCATTAGGCAGTGATGCTTCTTCCTCAGGGCACTCTCCTTGACTGCCTGTGGCCTGCAGCTATGGGACCACCAGAGGCAGAACTGAGGGACAGAGACAAACTGGATCTCCTGCACATGCTGTGTCCTCTTTGTCCTCTGGAATGGTTTGATTTTCTCCTTTTGCCCTATCTGAAATCTTCCTTATCCCAGGAGTTTCTAGCAGATTTATGGAATAGTTTTGCTTCTTTCTTCTTGGAGTTAACTCTCTAAAACATTTTAATTGTAGCATGTGTGGGCTATGGAAACCTTTGGAGGGTTAGAGGAGAACATTAGAGGCAGTAGCCAGGCACCACTAACACTGGGTTCAACCTGTAACTCCTTGATGCAAAAAAAAGCAGTTATAATTCTCTTTTGTGTTTTAGAAGTTAGTAATCTTTCAGAGGCTGAAGAAGTGTGGTTCATAGACACAGGCAAACACAGGAAGATTGGCAAATAGTCTCCAAAATCAATGAGTCCTTTACAGTTTCATGTGAACACCCTGGTTCGTGCTTACTCTCCTGAGCAGCACAACTGCAAAGGTTTGTTACCTTGCAGCCACCTCTGCTTGGAGAAGTGGTTGTGTATGTCAGGATGAAAGGGAGAAGGGGCAAATGATAGAAACTGGTAATAGCTACAACCTTTTGCATGGGGACAATCTAGACTTGCTAATGCTTTCAAGGCCAGTCCTTCTGCCACATGCAGTTCTGGTTTCCAGATCAGCTTCACAGCTTCCCACCCCCCCAATCCCCTGGCCCCTGTTTATTAGCACAGGAACACCTCTGAGCAAAGTAACCTTATTCACTACCCAATGTCCTGGTTCCTGTCTTCAGGGCTGCAGAATTTCTAATCTGTTTTTACTTCTGTCACTGACTCTGCTGTGGCTCCTGGCTAATCACACAAACTGTTCTGTAACCTTGTCAGCTCTGGCCATGCTGATAGCATTGCAGCCCTTACTTACTCATAGCCACCTCTATAATGCCAAAGTCCATGTCTGAGCCCTGGTCTCCAAAACTGAAAGGTTAATCCTCCAAACCCTCCAGCACTCACATCTCCTCTTGAGAAACACCTTTTCTGGCCATTCTTCACTGGACTATCATACTGCTGGGAAGAATGTAGAGATGCCCTTTTAAGATAATGACATTAAACCTTAGGTCTAAATTCAGTTTCCATGACACAGATTTTGTTACCACTCCAGCAGAATTTTCCTATTGATTTCTCTGGAGTATCTCAAGGCATCCTCACTGCTTTGGCTTTGTAAATGATTTCAGAAGAGGGAAGAGTGGAAAGCTTTCTTGACCTTTCTGACCATTGCTCTCCTTCTGGAGCTGTGCTCTCTAGGTAATTAGTCACTAGAACAAGCTCATCTGGCTAAAAGGTCACTTCACTTGTGTACACCACTTGCACCACTCTAAATGATTGTGTTTTACTTGGGGATGTCACCTGCTGGAGCAGGAGGTTGAAGGTTGGGTCACTGACCTTTGTCAGAAATTGACAGTCTCAATGGCCTTGTTTCCAAGACAGAGTGTCTTGGTGCTTCAGTGGATGGATTGTGATCCCATGACACAGCAGTTACACACATGTTTGAACTACCTCTTATCCTAGAAAGAAAAACATTAACTACCTATCCAGCCCCTTCCTAGTAGAAGAGTTTCACAACAGCAGCACAGCAGTGATTAACCTGTTCCCTGGATGCAGGCTGATAACAAACTGGGCACATGTATGGCAGAGTAGTAAAATACTCACTCCATGCCTGTCAAAGATACATATAACAGCATCTTTTCTTTGTCAGGAGCCACAGATTGGACATTTTGGGGGAAAAAATGTAAGATCAGTGTAAGCAGCTAGTGATACTTCCTCTCATCTTCTCCAACCTCCTACAGCTTAACCTTTCTGGTGCCAGATGTGATTTCTAGATATCTGGTAGTGTTGGCAAACTGTAATAAATATTGTTGTCATTTCAAACAGAGCCCTAAGGGGTTTCATAAGGAACTTCTCTGCTCTTTTGGGGACTCTTATAACCCCCTCCTCAACTGTCCATGGGATCTTGTTGACTTCAGCAGTAGAGAGCACAATTTATCTTCCATAAGCAGAGACAGGGCAGAGGAGACAGTGCTGGGATTAGTGCTTCTTGCTGTGGGTGGTGTTGATGCTCAGCTGAGTAGGTGACCTGCTTGACAGAGAATTTAAAAAGCCATCCTGGAAATTAGCTATTCATCTTGGCTGTTAAGAGAGTCATGTTCATCTGTGCAATTCAAGGAGACCTGGCAGAATCTGTAGAGGTCACATAGAAAGTAAAACTAGGATTGACTGTTTCCATTTTTCTGAAGGTGTTACAGCACAGAAACCAGAGGTCTGGAGGGCATAAAAGCACTGAGTGTATTAAATCTCTCCCCTGAAAAGAAAACCCCAGCAGGTGCTCTTCCTAGACATACCCTGCCTTTCTCTCCTCTTGCTTTTGGGAAAGCAATGTGAGCAGCAAATGGGTTAAGGGCACGACCCACGATCCTGCAAAGTTGAATATCTGTGCATACATGACCAAAAACATTTGGAGAGCATGCATGTTCTTTTCAAATGTGCCTGTGTCCCATAGCCCTGGGCCACAGGTCTGTTCTGGCACAGGGATTTCTCTGTTTCCCTTCCTGCTGTTTGCCCACAGTCATGTTCTTTTGGCTCTTCACACAGCCCAAAGCAAGCTGCCTTCAAAGTCTCAGGAGTTAGGAGTTGTCCCCAGCATCACAAATTTAACTCTACAGGTTGCCTCTTCAAGCAGGAGGAAGCTGCTGCATCCTTCATCTGATGTCATCAAACTAAAGATGTATTTCCCTCTGCTTCTCCTCCCTCAACTTGTAGCACAAGTGGCCAGGAGGCAGGTTAGATCTTGGGCAACTTTGAAAACCCCAGTTTCCCTGGAGAGGGCTCTTGGGTTTACAGCCTCCAGGATTTTCACAGTGCCTGTTTAATTTCCAGAGTGTTCACTGAAATTTACTACAAATGCAGTTTTCTGCCAACACATTTGTTGTTGTTGTTGTTACTAAGGCAGCTCTTCCATAGCTACTGTTTTGGTTCCCATGACAACTGCATTGCTACCCGAGTTGGAGATGATAAAATTGTTATGTTGACAGCTTCTGATTGACTGTTGATACCGGTTGGCAGCAGAAAGGAAGCCTTCCTGATAGCTTTATATTTATATTTTCAGTAAGAAAACAAAAAGGCACCATTTTTTTTCTGCTTTCATACAGTTCAATTTTACTAGCAGCAGCAGACATTGGAGTTCATCTGGAAAGAGCTGGCAGCCCAGAGGCTGCTGAGGAGGGAGGGAAGAGAAAGAGGAAGGGGAGGGCAAGATGATAGCTGAACTTCCAAGGGCCTCTGTACCTTGTTGCCTGAGAAAGGTGGAAGAATGAATTGAGCTGAATGACAGAAACCCCAGCACTTTAGAGGATGATCTACTACCAGCTTACTCAGCCTGCTGAATACTAGGCTTTTGTCCACAAAGAAGCCAAAGCCAGAATAGCAGAGGGATCTGAATTTCGGCTGGGAGCCAGAGCAGCAGCTGGAGCAAGAGACCTTGGAAATACCAAGAGAAGGGAAACAGATCTTGGGTGGGAGGCTGGAGAGAAGCCACAGCAGGATGGTGACACTTGCCACGTGTCCTCTTTTTGGGCTGCTGCCACCGTGGGCCAGGTTGGTCCTCGCTGCATTGGTCTCCTGAAGAGATGCAGACACTGTCAAAGTGTGTTGAGGGAGGTTTTGTGTCTGGCAGCTGTGGGGAAGAAATCCTGGCAGGTTTTTTTTTTTCCTGAGGCAAATAATTGTTCTGGGAGCCCTGAGAAGGTTTGCAAGAGGGCAGCTGCCACCCTCAGTTAGCTAGGGACAGTTCTACAGTGAAGACTGCACCCAGGCATTCTCCAACAAAGCTCTCCAGGCACAATTTTGCCAAAGGGCCTAGGCACTGCATGTGACTCAAATTACTGTTCAGTAATTGGGGGATTGCCTGGATCCCAGCATTTTCCCCCTTTTTTCCCCTCTCAAGTGTGATTAGGGAAATGTACTCAACATCAGAATGCCCAAACAGATGGGAGGGACCTGGGCTCTGAGCCAGAAGAAAGGAGGCACAGTGTGCTGTGTGAGGTGTGCATTGCCCAGGGAACTTGCCCCCCATTTTATACTTAAAATTACCTAGTCATCACCAGGATCATGCCCCTAAAAGTGCCTGCCTCTCAGCAGTAGTGCACCCAGTGCACTAGCAAACATGAGCCCAGGTCCTCACAGCAACATCAGTGATGGGGTGAGTGAGAAAGTCAGTGCCACCACAGTAACAGCAAAATGGGAGAGGATGGAAGGATGGTGAGGAGAAAAGGAAAGGAAGGTGGAAAAGGTTGTTGTCTGCCCAAGGAAGATCTTCCCATGTGTACAGTGCCTCCTGATGCAGGCCATTTGTTTGTTCTTACCTGGTATTTCTGGATAATGTATATTAAATCCAAAAAGAGACAGGACAAGGGTAGTCTCTCTGTGGCTGTTCCTCATGCTTCCTGGGTATGGTAACCCTGGCTATTGCTGGCCTGTCACTCAGAAAAGTTGCAGAGTGTTTATCCCAGTGTTTATCAGCACATGGCAGAGTTTAGAAATGACCATGCTCCAAGGTGCATTCAATGCCTGGCCTCCTTGTGCCTTACAAGGGAGAGGTTTGATTATTGTTCTCTTTTCTTTCTTTGTTAAATGCTACAGTGCTTTGCTGCCTGCAGCTTCCAATCTCCTCCTAACCTCCCTGCAATCTCCTTGGCAGTGGCTGTAATTTACTGTGAATTAACCTAGGCACCAGGGAGCTCCTAATGGCTGTTCTACAGGTTCACAGATTATCTTAAGCAACAGATATTTAGCACAGAAAGAAGGAAAACTTCTAAAAGATTTAGTAAATGTCATGAAAAGTCTATTACAGAGCCTGGGGCTTTTTTTTTATTATTATTATTTTTGCCTTTTATTTTCTCTTTTCTTTTCCCCCCCCAGTGCTTCTTGGCTTTCCCCACCCCAGGTAGAGGCCAGCCCAGGCACATGCTGAATCCTTGTGGAGAAAGGAAGGTGGAGAGTAAATGGAGGGAAGGAAATGTGCCAGAGTGGAGGAAAGATGCCAGCTCCTCTCTGGCAGAGCGTGGCAGCACAAAAAGGAGGTATCTGTTGCCTGCTGAGGCTCCCCCTGCAGAAAGATGCCTTGTTGTTCTTTATCTTGCTCATGTTACTTAACAGCAGGGCTGGTTTGTACAAACCCAGATTAGAGCAGATAACGAAATGAAGCTCTGAATTATTCAGCAGGGGAGGGAGGGGGTGGCTGGGGTTACAGGATAAAACTATGGCCTCCAATGGAGCTGCCTGTCCCTTGAGTTTTATATCTAAATCTATTTGCTTTGCTTAAGCCTGCTTGCTGGTTGTGGAAGAACCAAGATGATGATTTGTGTTATTTACAAAGAGGGCCCTTTCATAGCAGCTGCAGAAAAAGGCAGTAAAAAGAACCTTCTACCCCAGCAGGCTTAGTTAGAGCTGGGTCCCTCCCAGCAGACATGTACCCACACCAGAAACTCCCCAAGCAAGGTGAGCTGTGCCAACAAGTCCCTCTAGGGTTTCCCCTCCAGAGGCATGTGGCCCTGAGCCCACTGTCCAAGCCTTCTTAAATCCTTTCATATTGGACATCCCAGGCCTCCCAAACCCAGGTTTGGGAGCTGCTCTAGTTCAGGGAAAACACTTGCTGCTCATCCCTGGTGGGAGTTAGGTTGAAGACTATTTGGTCAGTGCATCTCAAAGCTGGGTTTAGCAGGGCAGAGGGTTTGGACACCACCTGCCCAAGAAAGAGTTCTTGTTCCTCTTGGGTATCTTTGCTGGTGCTTCAGAAAGGGAAGGGGTGATGGGGAATAGACTGGGGGTTTCTCCTCTTTGCTTTGCTGCTCTCTGCTCCCCTCCCAGGCACTGTGAGATAGTTGCAGTGGTGCTGAACCACAGCAATAGCTAATCACCTGCACTACTGCTTTCTCTGAGGGCTGCTGCTCTACAGCTCTTCCCAAAGAGTGAGCATGGTTTCCATCTCCAACTAGTTAGGCAACGTGGTGGTTGTAGGTGTCCTGATCTGCCAGAGAATCCTTTCCTGTTCCTACAACTGAGAATGTCATCTACAAGCCCTGTAGAGCCATGGCAAAGCTTTTGGCTGCTGATTTGACTGCTGTTGTTTCATGTGGGGTAGCTTGGAGTGCCTGGACTGCTTTTACTGTAACTACACCCATCTAGGGAGGAACAGAAACCCAGAGACAACAGAGACCTGCTGCTGCTGTGCTTGCTGGCAGGCTGTGGTTCCATCAGATGTTTCATCTGCCCACAAAGCTGACTTAAGAAGTTCCTGCTCCCAGGCCACGTTTTGCAGCCTCCCTGTTTGTCCTGATACCACTGATTGTAGGATTGTGCTGTGCATTGATAAGAAGATTGAGGTTAGCTTCTCCAGCCCTTTTCTGGAAGGATTATTTTTAATCTGTGTCTTTTTGGTTGTTGCTGAACACACCATATTGTGCAACTAGCCCTGCAACAGCAAGGCAGTCACTTCTGCTCCTGTTCAGATGAAAGGCTGTTGAGTGCTTTGATGCTTCCTCAGATGCTGGCACCCCTGTTCAGAGATGCTCTACCAAAGGCAGAAAGGGAGAATCCTGATTGCCGAGCCCTCAGCTGTGCTCTCCCCTGCTCATGCATGAAGCTCATCACCCATCTTGGGCTATGACCTTATCTGATCTCCCCAGCTGCAGAATGCCTGACCTAGTAACCTGCCTACAGAAACTGGAGGCTTTTTAGCAAGCACCATAGTGCTCCTACAGCTTAGGATGTACTCTTCTGGGCATGGTGAAACATCATCTGAGTTCACTTCTTTTGGACTCTCTATGCTTCTGCATATGCTTCTGCTGGCTGCTGACTGCTAGAAATGTTCCACAGCCCAGAGCCCCCTGGTATCACTTATAATTTATTACATGATCAGAAAGGGCCCAGAAAAATCTATCAGAAATGACTGATCCAACAGCATGAAGCTCTGCCAGGAGGGATAGAAGGTGGATATTAGGAGAAGGTTCTTCACCCTGAGGGTGGTGGAGCACTGGAACAGGCTCTCCAGGGAAGTAGTCACAGTGCCAAGGCTGACAGAATTCAAGAAGCATCTCTTAGGCACATGGTGTGATTTTGGGGGCTGTCCTGTGTGTAGACAGGACTTGGACTCCATGATCCTTGTGGGTCCCTTCCAACTCAGGCCATTCTGTGCTCAGTCCCCCCTTCCTGGCATGCAGTGTGGCCTTACACTGCTGTGATTGTTTCCCTCCAGGAGCAGCCACCCTTCCCTGATTCCTCTACCAGGTTTGTTGAAGTCCCTTTAGGACTGGAGGCAGTTACAGTGTCTGAAACTCTTGTTCTTGTAGAGGCAGCTCCCAGCAAAGGCTGATATTCCTCACCCTCCCTCCTGTTCAAAGTTTACTGTATGGCCTCCAAACTCCTGGGTAAGGAAACTGTGCTCTCAGCATCATCATCCATCTCCTGTTTGACATTGGAAGTCAGGCCAGGGCTTAATGGGTTGAAACACAACTCCTGCTCTCCAGCATCAGCTCTTCAGGGCCTGTTAGATCCCTCCATCCACACATTGGAAAGGCATTGGCTTTCACTGCTTTTTCTTTTTTCCCTTCCCCATCAGACACAAATTAATGACCTTCCAGCAGTGCAGTGATACTTGAGGCTTCACTCAGCCAAGACACTTGGCTCTCAGGGGCAGAGAGCACATCTGATCCAAACATTTTAGAGGGTCCTGGGGGGTATTGTGTTTGCCAGGAGCTGGCTTCCAAGCTCTCCACCCTCACCCCAGCTGTATTGCCCCTGCTTAACAGCACAACTTGTGGTCCTCTTGCTTCTTGCAAAGAGGAGCTGGAGCCTTTGCCATTTAACAGGGGCGTGGGATCTGTGAAAGACTGAAATGTCAGCACATCATGATGACCATTAATCATAAAGCTGCTGTTAAAAGAAGGGAAAACAGGAAACAAGAAAAAGGAATGATCAGAACTATCAAGGAGCCAATTTAATTGAGGTAAACACATGCATGGTGGCTGCTTTTTACCTTTAGCTACATCTCAATTAGGCAGGGTTGGAGTTCCCTTTTGTTTCTGCCTTTGAAAAGTCTAAAACTCTGCAGGTTTGATCAATGGTGAGGGACAGAGGAAATGAGCAGGAGACAAAAGGGCTGAGTTTCCTGAGAAGCTGTCATAGTAATTTATGGCCCTGTGTCCTGGTTTCAGCTGGAATAAAGTTAATTTTCTTCCTAGTAGCAGGTTCAGTGCTGTGGTTTGGATTTAGTGTGAGAATAATGTTGATAACACACTGATGTTTTAGTTGTTGCTAAGCAGAGTTTTTACTAAGTCAGGGACTTTTCAGCTTCTCCTGCTGCCCTGCCAGCAGAGGAGTGGAGGGAGTCTTAGTGGAGGAGTGGCTTGGGAGTCTTAGTGGATCTTGGTCCTAAACCAAAAGTGCCTCCTAGCTGTGCTGGTTCTTCCATCAGCAGTGAGAGGAGAGGTTGCACAGGCACCCTGACAGAAAAAGATGTTTTCTCTGGAGGCTGGCAGTTGTTAGGGAAACCTGTAGCTGAGCAGTTGTTGTTCTCTGACTCTTGACAGCTGCACTGCCTTCTCCTCCTCCAAGCCCAGGAGTCACAGCTATCACCTTGCAGTAGTGGAGAAGGTCAGGAGTGTTGTCCATGTAAGCTGGGTAGACACCAACCACAGCTGTCTTCTCACTCCTGACAGGGGAGGGGATTGGCTTTGCTGCCTGTGGCATCTGCCAGAGGTTAAAGAAGCAAAACTATCCCATTGCTTGCAATCCTATTGCTCTTCCAGCACATTTTCCTTTCAGTGGGCAAAACACTGGCCTCTCTCCCCCAGGTATCCAACTTCTGAACCCAAATTCGATCCAATGCTGTTAAGACATAAATCCTAGCATGACTGGCAGCTCCAGGTGGGTGAACCAAGAAATTGCTTGACATATTTGCTTCCACTCTGTATGAAACTAGTTGTCTTGTAGAGGAGGGATAACTCTAAATTACAAGTAATCCACCAGATCTCAGTGATACTTGAAACAAATTTGCCCAAACTCAGGGATACCCATGTATATGTACATTCAGAGCTATATATCCATGTAGATGGTGTTACTGAAGGTGTTACCTGCATGGTGCCCATTTCTCTCCCAGGCCTAGACCCACATTAATTCACCCATGTGTGACCTCTTCAAGCATTCCCACCCCTGAGAGCCATCCACAGCCATGAGCTGGTAATGAGTTATTTCTCAGACATGCCTGTCAAAGTCACATTCTCCTCCCTCCCCTCTTACTTCCCTCTCTCCTTCAGTGTGGGATTTCTCTTTCTCTCCCTCTTCCAAAGTACCTTGCTCAGAGCCTTGGAGAAGGCCAGTGTTGTTCTGTGCTGTAGAGGAACATTTTGGACCTGATTCTCCTTTACACTACAACAGATTTTACAGCACTTTGGCAGTGGAAGGAAACCATGAGATGAATATAGATCACTCCAATTTAAAGCTCCTTTATATTATATAAGGGAACACTATGAAAATGGAAATTGGGTCCCCTATTTTTAAAGCCTGTCAGCAGGTGTCTATAAAAGTAGGAAAGATACTTTTATTGTCTGGGCAATGGGAAGTTACCTTCTTCCCTGGGGGAAGTGATCTGTGTTTTTCTCTGTTGTGCTGGGAGTCAGCTAAGGAGCAAATTGCCCCAAAAGTGGCCCTCTGAGGGCCTTCTCAGTGGCAAATTGCAGGGCAACTCTGGATGCTATCTACCTGTCAGAAGGTGAGGTCTGTGAGTAGAGGAATGTTGTTGGGCTCAGTTCATATAGGAAAGGCAGGAACAGCAGCTGTGATTTGCACCTAATGTCCACTGGCTCTTCCATGTGGGCAAGGCCAGGCCAGGCAAAGAGCTGAATCATTTCTACAAGTCATCCTTATCTTGGCTTTTCTGGTCAACCTCATCTCCACTTCCCATCCCTGCTGACTCCCTTGTGATGCAGCTGCCCAGAAGTGAAGCCTCTCCACCAAGCATGTCCCACACTGGCAGTGATCCCAGGGGCTGGC
Organism: Galbula dea; assembly: GCA_013399015.1. Taxonomy (NCBI): domain Eukaryota; kingdom Metazoa; phylum Chordata; class Aves; order Piciformes; family Galbulidae; genus Galbula; species Galbula dea. Next base: position 395,222 of record VWZX01008820.1, read on the forward strand.
ACACTGCTTCTCTGCAGTCTGCTGGTGGCAAGGCTCTGGAGTTAGCTCTCTTCTGCAAGACAGTCCCCCTCCACTTTGCCTCATCATCCTTTCTTTCCTTCTGAACCAGGATTTCTGCTGTCCCTGCCTGCTCAGTGGCCTTTGCTGACTGTCCTTTAGATGTTGTCAAGCCAAGCATTGAAGCAAACCTACCTGGCTGGAGCTGTGGGAAGGCTGCAGGGCAGTGACAGTAGAGACTGTCTGATTGCCTCACTCCTCCCTGCAGGAGCCTTAATGTCATGTACAGCTACTGCTCCCCTCTGAAGGGGGTGGAGATTTAACTTGTTCTTTATGCTTTGGTAGTGAGAAGTCTGGGCTTGAAGACTAGTTTCCAGCAGCTCCTCAGTGGAAGGTTTAGAGCAAACTGCAGGGGAAGAGGTCTTCATCCATCTCCAGCCAGCACTGCTTCCAGCAGCTGGTGTGGATCTGTGTGCACAGGGCTGACTTAGGGACTGGGGGGCAATTCAAGCAGCCCATAAACAGAGAGAGATAATATGACAAGTGCCAGAGAGGCAGGGGATGAGAAACTGCTAATTGAAACCAAAGAATAATCTGTTTCCTAAAGATGCAGGTGCCATTCTCATGGGCAAGGGGCAGGTAGAGATAATTCAAGCCATTCAATGATATTGCTGTGTCTTCACATAAGGGAGGGGAAAAAAGTGAGCTTTCTGACAGAGAGAGCTCCAAGAAACCCTGCCAGCATGCAGGAAGGTGGTGAAGCAAAGGAAAGAACAAGTGGCAATGTGAAAGGAGATCAGCTATGTGGTGACACCATGCTATTGCTAGGTGGCTTCCAATTCTGTACTCAACCCTGGAGATCTGACCAGAAAAGATGTAGGAGAAGAGAAAGGCATTGGCAACTAGACAGAAAAAGTTTGAAAGGGGGTGGAAAATACTGGGTCTTTTTATCAGACAGAGGAAATAAATAGCAAGGGACATGGTAGACAGGAGGAAAACAATAGATGGGTGAGAGAAGGTTTACTGGACACTCCTAATTACTTTCTTTCTCAGAGATGAGTGATGGCATTGAACAACTGCACATAAGAAGACTGAAAATTGTTTTTCAGTAAGATATAGCTCCAAGTCTGTGGAGCTCCTTGCTGTCAGAAATGAATGTGTCCACAAAATAAAATGGGACCAAACCAAAAAACTAGCCATGAATATGCATAATGGAAATACCCTTAATTTTGTAAGATGGACAAACAATCCCCATGCTCCATGGCAGTTTCTATGAGGTGGGTGGCAGAGGAAGTTTCCCCAAAGGACACATGATGTTACAAATCTATGTTGCAGCATTTTTTCCTTGTCCTCTGAAAGTGTCTGCAAGGACATGACCAAAGTCCTGCTCATCCCCATATTTCAAAAGGCCCAGATGTGAAAGTCTCCAGAGCCCATGGTGACTGCCTTCCTTTCCTTCCTTCCTCCATTCCTTCCTTCTCTGGATCTCCTCCTTTCCAGCTAGATGGGGAGGACTCTGCACACACCATCTGTGCAAAGCAGAAGGTGTCTCCCAGTCATGATGATGAATAGCCACAGACACCAGCACTTTGGCAACTCCAAGCTCATCCCTGTACCATTACCAAGGTAGTTACACATCACCTAGGACGTGACTGGTGGGCAGCACAAAGCAGGATTTGGCCTGGAGAACATAACATTTATTCTTTGGGCTTTGAGCTTGTGCAGCCCTCCTGGGGGCTGCCACAGGGAAGCCTTGGTGCCCTTTCTGTTAGGCTGAGGCTGTCAAGAATCCACTCAAGCAATGCAGCCAAGTTTATTGGAAAATCAGTGGAGGAAATCAGCTCATGGCTTGGCTTTAAAGGCAGAAGAGCCTCATTCCCTTTCTCCCTCTTCTACTGTTGGAAATGGAAAGAAACAGCACTGGGGGCTGGGGTAAGGGTCCACTTCCCAGTCCTGCTGCTGACTCCCAAGCAAGCCTGTGCTGTTCTCCCCTTGGATTCCCTGTTTGTGAGGCAGTGAACATAGTTCCCCAGCTGAAGAAAAGGGCTGGAGCCACCAGTGCCCATGCCCCTGACCCTGGGCAAGCAGGAAGGTGGCAGCTGTTCAGCAAACTTACAGAGAAGATTTGAAATGGCCTAGTTCAGTAGCTGAATGGCTGCAGACTAAAGTCCTCCCAGCTCTCAGCTGGAGATTAGAGGAGCCAAACTGCTGCAAAAGCCAGGACCAGTGTTTAGTGCAGTGCCTCCAAAACCTTCAGGACTTGTTCTGGGAATAGATGCATAGAAAGACCTTCTGGGTGCCCCTCAAAGCCATGGGTGGTGCAGCAGTTTAGTTTGGGGTCCACATCCATGGCCAGGGTCTAACATCACAGCCTTGAGCTGGAAAGAGACCTCCCTGGCCAAAGGCAGAGGCTGGGGCTCTCTCTGCTCTTGCATCACCACTTGGACAATCACTTCTGATGTCCCCCCTGCCAAGGGGGCAAGTGGGGCTATCAGGGGGCACCCCTCATCTGAGGGGCCAGGGTGAGCAGAAAGTGGGCATGTAGTGCACAGTGCCTGGCCTGACCAGGGTTAGCATGGAGTGCTGAGCAGTTATTACTCCATCACCTGCACAGCTCCAGCTCAGTGGCTCATTAGCAGGTAGGATAGATTAGTAACTGTCAAACAATTAGAGAGCTACCTTGTGGAGTGAATGGATGAAAACAGATTAACTCCCACAAAAGGGGGAGAGGCAATGATTAGCTGGTGGGATGACAATATGAAATGTCAGAGGCACAGACAGTAAGCACAACTGTTCATTATTATATTAACAGCATTAATTTTCTGCCTTTAAACACCAGTTTCCTGTCAGTTCAATTAGATAATGTGAGTGTGTGTGTGTGTGTGTGTGTTTAACTGAGATCAATACACAGCTGTGGCTGGAGTTCTCCTCACAAGGTAAGAAGCAGACCAGCCAGCAGGAGAATCATTTCTTACTGTCCTTGAGGTGAAAGGCAGCTTGTGAAAAGGGTATTGAGGTGATGTATTTCCCCACCTGAGGTGAGTGTAACCTGCACTGATGAGGAAAATTCCTGCAGAGTGGGGTGGGGAAGAGGTGATGGCACAGGAAAGGCTTGAGGAGGCAGCCAGAATAAACAGCACATTGTAATGTTTTTAGTCCCTTCTCTTACAGACCACAGAAAACAAGGAGGGGAAAAAAGGAGTGGGAAAGAAGAGTCATATGCTAGGGATGACTAAAGGCCTGGTTCTGGTGGTGGTGACAGCACTCTGAAATTGCTTAGGTGATGTTAATGCTGCCTTGATGCCTGGGAAAGTGAGATCAGGATTTGGGCTGGATGTTGTGTGCCAGAGAACAGTGCATTTAGGAATGGGATTTACCTGGTTTCTCCTGTGTGAGCAAGTGACAACATATTTACCTGCTAGGCAAGAGGAAGGGAAGCCTAAGAGAGCACAAGGCTTCCTGCACTGTTTTCAGCCTGGATTTGCTCAGTGTCAAAGGATTTTCACCTTGCCTGGTGTCAAGTCCCTGCATCTCTCTCATGCTCAATCCCCCTGCTCTGCAGACAAGGGTGCCCTTTTTGCTTACTGAGGCAGGAGGATACAGCTTTCACCAGCACTTGAACCTTGTGGAGTGCTCATGACAGGGTGGCACTAAAACAGAGACTCATGCACTCTCTCCCTCCTTCAGCTTTGGCCCAGGATTTCTGGACCTAGTTGCTCTGGACATTACTTGAGGTATTTTTCTCCTGCTGAGGTCCCTGGGCTAATACAATAGGACTCAGGAAGTTTTATTTTTAGTAGCTAGTCACATTCTTTTGCTTTATTGCCCTTTATAGTTCTGATCTCTGCAAGATCTTCCCTTATCCTGCTGATACTCCTGGATCATCAAGTTTTCTTTGTGAGCTCAGAACTTTTACCCTGGTTTCTCATATACTTTAGTCCTGAAGCCTGGAAGCTGTGCTGCTCCATCCTCATCTCCTCCACAGGGAGGAAGCTCTCTGCTGAGGGAGGACTTTTGACTTCCAAGCCTTCCATTTCTGTCCCCACTGTAAAGAGAGAGATGAACTTCAGAGGAGATGTTCCTTTCTCCTCCTTCCTGATCCTAGCAGAAGAAGCTTCCAGGCATAAGAGGAGATGATGTCCTATCAGCCATGCATCTCCAAGAAGTCCAGCATGAGAATAACTGAGCAAAGGATCCCAGAGGAGGGGAGGTGGGAAGGGGTGACCCAATAACCTTGCCAGGAAACATGAGCAATGCTGCTGCAGCACCACATGGCATATACCAAGGGGATGCTAGGAAGACTTTGCTTGCCATGGAGGTGTGCAGAAACAGCAGAGCTGGGGCTGGCACTCACCCAGCAATGTCAGACAAATGTGGCAAGGAGAGCAAGCAAAAGCTCCAGTGCTTGAGGCTGGAAACCAAAACCTGGATGTTGAGCCTAAGAAGAAAGCCTGAGGTCCCTAGAAGTGTAATGGCCATTGTGCATTACAGAGCACAGGAAGGGTCACCTTAGATTAAACAAATGGTTCATCCAGCTCTGAGCTAGGCTCCCTAGCAGTGCTCAGCAGCTCAAACTCAGCCTGCAGAAATGGCCAACACAAAGGGCTAGGCCAGGATCCAGAGCTGAGCACTGATCTGATTTTCAACTTCTGAGCATTAGGTTGCTATTCTGATCTCAGCTATCATCTAAACAGCTTTTCCTTATTTCCATCTCTAGAATCAACCATTCCTCCCTCTCCATTCTAAGGAAATATCAGCACCAGAAGGCTGCATCAGAAGGAAGAGCCACGTGGCTGGTAACACTTTTTGTCCAGGAACTGGTGTTTAGTTCCATTTTTACTTGACTCATGGTGGAGCTGATTTTCCTTACTATCCAGTTTAGGGAAATTTAGATGTAGGGTTTAACCTCCCATCCCTTCTTCCTCTAACACACAAGATTGGAGGTAAAATATCTCCCTGGATGTTTAGACATCTCTCCCACCATGCCCTGATGCCCTGGCTGGACAGTAATTCCTACAGCCAGCTGCTCTACCCATTTCTTCCAGGTTAGGCTCTTCCCTTCCCTTTCAAAGTGAACAAACTGCACATGTGCTAACTTCCTGCAGATGTGTTAACTTCCCATCTGGACTACAAGCACTTCCACTTTCCAGCCTGGAACATCAACATTACAAATGAAATCTCCAATGGGTAAAGAATGAACAATCACTTTCTTAATTTTTTTTAAAGGTACTTTAGGGCTTTTATCAGCCAAGCATTGTGTCCATTAAGAAACAAATTAAGTCATTCTGCAGGCAAGCTAAGTGCTGTTCCCATGCCAGAATTAATACTACCTCTTTCCACCGGGGATGTTTCAGGATCCCTCCCCCATGCCCTGGGATTACAGCTACTTTTAGTTCATAGAGGGAGGATTAATCAGTGGAGCTCCTTTGCAGAGCTCCTGAAATAGAAATCACAAATCAGGGAGACTGGGAAGGAGCCTGGAAAGTGATAAATGTGAAATGAAGTTGCACTTTGGTTGGCATCTGTGCAGAGAAGGTGACTGCAGTGGCTCAGAGGTGCTGGCCTGATGCAGGGTGCAGCTAGTTTATTTGGAAGGAGACCTGGAGTTCTAGGCAGGGCAGGGAGAGCAAAGTGACAACTGCAACTTCAGCACCCAAACAGGGAGTTGTGAGACTTGACAGGGCTGTGTGTGGGAGGAGATAGCTCGAGGCAATAGTTGAAACCACCACATTATTCTCTGCCACCAGGAGCAGAGATCCTAACACAGTGTGAGACCAGAAGCTGAAACTTCCTCTTTCTTTGGGGGCTTTCTTGACACAGTGCCCCAAATCAAACCTTTTAGATTCCCTTTCCTCAGACCCATAGATGCTGATTTTCAGCCTGCCCCACTAAGTGTAAGGTAAGAGTGTAGGATGGTCTGCCTTGTTAGTATTACCTGCCTACATCTGGAGCCATTTCACTTTGTCTAAAGAGTTTGGGGGTTTCCTCCCCAGTCCATCCTCTGGTGATGTTGCAGCTGTCCACATTCCATACAGGTGTGCAGAGAAGGCAGAATTAATGCAGTTAATTTTCATGTAAGCTGCACCATTATAATTCCCTTTATATCAGTTAAAGTGTGACTGTGGAGGAGGGAATACTACTTTAATTACAATGGCTTTGAAGCTAATATAGTTAAGTCAGTATGAAAAATTATGTGCAGACTTTCCCTAAGGGCCTAAATTGAAACAATTCCTGTTGAAGAAAAAGTCTAATAGAGAAAACCATTGACAAAATGGTGCAGGAAAGGATAAACCCTTCCCCAGTTTCCCCCTCAGTACATTCCACCCTGGCTCTGAGTGCAGTAGAGAGCAGACAGTCTGCATAGCTTCAGCTTTCAGGTGACTGCAGATATCCTGATGTGCTCTGCCAGCTGCATGACCCACATCCACCCATGCTGGGTCAGCATGGAAAGCTGCAGCAGTCCCTGCCACCTCCCCTCTTCTGCCAGTGACAGAGGAGTCTAGCTAGCAAACTCTTCTGCTGTGCATGGGGAAAGATGACCTCTTCTTCCTTCCCTGCACCTCAACTCTTTACAGCAGGGCCTGGATCCCAGGCACATGTGATCCCAGAGACAGACTCTTGTGCAGAACTCATGGCACAAATACAGAGGCTTCATGGTTTTCTTTGCACTCTCTCTCTTTTAGGCAGATAAGGCTTTGGTTTGTTTCAAACTGGGCACATTCAGGCTGATATCTTCTGCACTTTGCTCCATGGAGACCTGAGTGTGCCTTAAAGCTGCCTTTCTTTTGGCCATTTTTCCCCTGCTGCAAGGGATACTCTTCTACCAGAGGAGCTTCAGAAGATGCTTCCCATGTTCTCCAAGGCAGTCAAATATGGGGAAAGGAGGGGAGGGTTTTCTTCCCAGCCTGCATGTGAAGACACTAATCAAGGAGCTGGTCTCCTGCTGCCATGCCCACATGCCTGTCCTCTTCCTCTTCTTTTCAATCCATTAGACAACTCTCATCTGACTCAGACCCCATGATCTCCACCAGAGCATGTCAGGTCACTGTGTGCAAAGAAAGACATGACCATGCAGAGAGGAGAAAGGAGGACCACTGAAGGACACAGTCCCACCTGAGGGTGCAGGCAGTGTGCTTCTCAAAGGCTGGCACTGCCCAGAGATAAATAGCCATGGAGCATTTTCCCATCATACTGCAGAGAAACCAAGCTAGGGCCTGTCCAGCTCTTTCCACAGACCTCTCCAGACCTTGTGACAGAAGCAGAGCCTCCAAACAGCCTGACCACTTTGAGTATTGCATTGCAAGGGAGGGCTTAGTTTCCATTTCTAGCTCTGCTTCCTAACAGGTTTGGCAGTTGGACTTGATCTTAAAGATCTCTTCCTACCTTAATAATTCTGTGATTCTGTGAAGTTTATGTTGCCTCTTCTTCCTCCTCCACTCCTCTCCATCCCCCTTTGCAGCACTGTGGGGAATGGCTGTGGGTGGAGAGCTTTGGAAAGCTCCTGGGTGTTGCAGTTCCTGCCTACTGGAGAAGAGAGGAAAATCCCAATGGAGAAACATTTCTGAGGCCCCAGGAGACAGCATCTCCTTGTTGGTTCCCCACACTCAGCAGTGAGGCATTCCTGGGAGCAGGAGACAAGTTTATTACCCACTAGCTGCACAATCTGGGAGATTTGCTTGTGCTGTAGCCAAAAAGTGGGGTCAGGCCTAAACAAATGGGAGCTGTGATCTATGGATGTATGCCTAGCTGATGTGATCAGGGGTGCCTTGTCCTCAGCAACTTTAAACAGGGAGTTCAAGGGCAGAGACATGTGAACCTAAAGCTGCCATCCTCCAGAGCAACTGGCTTCAGTTTAGCTGCTCCTGCAGGGAGTTTGAGGAGTCTCCTATCCAAATGTGCCAGGAAAAAGAGCCTGGGTTGGCTTGACCCCTGATTAGAGTGGACTGGTGGTAGTAAAAAGACTGCTTTGATCTTTACACTGCTATAAATATATATCTGATGTTCTGCTAGTTCAAAATATGGTGGAAGTTTGACAGAGTTTGAAGATTTACTAGGAGAAGATCTCTTGCTGGTACAAGTGCTGGATCCTCATGGTCCAGAGGGTGTGCAGCATGGCTTCTGCTCCCTCCTGGGAGGGGAGGTTGTGCTTCATAAGTGATATCAATGATTTTTAAAGGAGCACTTTGTTGAGGGCCAGATGTCCTTTGAATTAAAGTTGCCCCATGGAACACAGCAGCTGCAGGCTTCTGAAAGCAGTGTAGGCAAACACAGCTTTCAGTGAGGTTTGTAGCCATGAGTTCTGGCCTGGTGGTGGCCCCACTGCTGGTTTAAGTAGCCCAGGCACCAAGCAAGATCAGCCCCAAGAGTCTTGCACAGCCTTGGCTAAACAAAGGGACATCATTGGCTTCTTTTGCTGCTGTGTTGCTTGTTCCCATTTCAAGATCACTGATGACTGCACTGAAGAGTCTGATCCCCTGCCACTGAGCCTTGTTGTGGCTCACTAGTGCTGTTTTACCACAGTGAAAATTGCCCATTTAGTCCTCTCTATTTTCATTTGCTTTGCAGCCTCCCTCTAGTTTGTGGTGTTCTTTTGCCTCTGACTACTTAATTTATGCCATTCTGTCTTCAGAAAGACATTGTCAGAAGTTCTGTAGGAATCCAATAGCCTGTAACTACCAATTCTCCACTGCCTTTTTGTCCAAAGAAGTCCAATAGACCAATGAAACTTGATTGTTCTATGTTGAAAAGTTGCTTGTTAGACCTTAACATATCTCAATCAGTGGTGCTGTAATTATGCTTCAAATTTTCATTACAAACCTGGTTTATCAGAGGAAGATGCATTGATTTGTATTTCCTGGGATGAATAACTCTACTGCTGCTGAAAATGGTAGACATGATGTTTGGCATCATCCAGCTATTGACAGATTGTCTCTTTTCCTTCAACATTTCTTTCTTAGGTGCCCTCAGTATTTTGAAACCTGGGCAATCAGGGACTGGTGATTTGCAGCTCTTTAATGCATTTATTTTAGCATCTTTTCTTTTAACACATCAATTCCTGACTGTGTCTCCTCTTTATGTGCAGGTTGCTAGCCTCATACAATTAAGATTGTCCAGCACTTCCCATCATAAGATCTTATGTTTAGTTTTGGTAGGGTGTGTGGCTGGGAACACAGGGACCAAGAAAGGGGAGAGTGGCACAGGAGATGAGGAACCCAACCATGCAGGCAGCAGAGCAAGCAGCAAGGAGAAAGGAAACACTGAAATGCTATTTATTAAGTTAATGCTGCCTACCTTGTGCAGTGAATAAAACAGGGCCCTGCAGGGAAAACACTGTGTAGCCACATAGTTAATGCATAAAGGAACAACCTAATGGTTGCCTGAAGATTCCTGCCTCTTCCTAATTTTGCAGAGCTAGGTTTTGTACTGTCATTTTAATAAGTTTGGGCATGTGTCAGCTGGACATTCTCTGCTGTACTGGTTCTGCAGTGAGCCATGTACATCCTGATTTTCACCCTGTTGTTGGTCCAAAAAGCAGTTACCCCTCCAGCCCTTTGCTGCTGTCCTACCAGCAGATGTAGGCTTGAAGGCAAACCCAAACCTTCCTAGAGGCAGGAAGATTGCCCACTGAATGGCACTGTCACTTGATGCAAATGCTCCTGTGGTTTCCAGAGCACACACTAGAGCAATAAAGCACAGGCAAGGAAATCAAAGGCAGAGTTCTGCTGCTTCTGTATTACCAGCTGTGTTTAATGCAGGGCACTTAAAATGCCTCTAGAACACATTAGAGAGATTTTGCTAGTAAATCTAACTGCCAAACTCTTGCCTGCCTCACTGGGATCCCTTCTCATCTTCCCATCCCTATGCTCCTTTTCTCCCTTTACCACTAATGGGAGGAGAGCAAAATGTGCTGGCAGCCTGGAGAGAGCAAAGCCTGAGGAGCCTGGAGCCGTTCCTGGGTTGTTCAATATCACCCAGGAGACGAAGCTCTCTCCTGTGCAGCCAACACTGCCAGGTTAATGCAGGAGGACTGATGTTTGACCTGTTATTTTCTTCTCTTGGCAAACCTCTCTGAATCACATGGTGAAGGAGTCTGGGTTCATCTGGTGATTTGAGAACTAGCTGTCCTGCTACAAAACAAGGCTGGCCAGAAATAGAGATTAGAGACTGTCAGTGTCTCCTCTTCCCTTCCTGCACACAGGAAGCCTGTGATGAATGTTTTATATTCATCTAACTATTGCCCAGGGACCACCATTTTAAGTGGAGCACCAAGGCCAGGGTTTAACCCCCAGTACAGCTTTTGCTGAGAATAAGCCTGCCTCAAAAATATCAGAGTCCAGAATAAGCCTGCCCCAAAAATATCAGAGACCAATCCAAATATTGCAGAGGAATTCATTTAAGGAAAAATGTCACAAAAGAAACATTCTTAAAAACTAGGGGAAATCCCCTCTGGGGGCTTGCAACACAAATTTTACCCTGTTAGAACATAAAAATTCAGAGTAAACCTGACTAGAAACTGAAGTGAGAGCCAGATGTCTGTTTTCATTGTCCATCAGAGAGAAATGCCAAGGAACAAGCAAATAGCAGAAAGTGAAAAGCAAATTGGGTTCTGAAAAGCCTTGCAAGGATAAGCATTTGAGGTGTCCTCTATAAATCAGAGCACACAATGTTTAGCATGCCAGCATCCAGTCAGGCTAATTAGCCTTAAGTCCTGTGCCATCAGCTGTGGGAATAACCAAAATTTGCAACAGATAGGAGAGTGGCACCCACAAAGTCACAGGGGCAAAATACCAGCCTAGATGCAATGGGACTGGTAGGACTTGCACCTAATAATAAAGATGACATCTGCATGCACTGGTCAGTTGGTTGCTGAGAAAGTATTTCTCATGCACAATGCTCCTGGGAGTCCCAGACACCAACCTCTCCTGCATAGAGGAGCTTCCAGGCTGTACTGGGCACCTGTAGTCATCTATCATTAACAGGTGCATTAGGAGTTGCAAAGAAAACTATTCTACCTTGTTTAAAAGAGACCTGTGAGTGATAAAGAGGGTTTGTTCAGAGGTCAACCTGCTCTGACAAGGGGGTTGGATTAGAGGATCTCCAGAGGTCCCTTCCAACCCCTGGTGTTCTGAGATTCTGTGTGATGCAGAGAGAACAGAGTAATTTAGTGTCTCTCCAAGCATCAGAGAGACCTGAGCTGTAGCAGGGCTGGACACCAGCTCTTGAGCATGTTGACAGTGCTATCTGGACATCTGAGGTGGCTGGCTGGCTCTGCTACAAGAGAGTGGCATATTACCTGAAAGTCACTTAGCTTGAGGATCTTGAGGAGCAGTTCTGTTGTAGCCAGCAATGAGGAAAGGAACAAACTTTAAAGAAAGAGTCTTGCAGTAAACAGAGTTTTAATCATCCTGGAGGTGAGGCTGACAATAGGTCTGGATAGCTCAAGGAAATGGTCTGAACTGAGTCAAGCTCAGCTGTGATTAAAAGCTACTACCCCTTCATGGCAGTTCAGGGGATATTTGAGATGAGCCAATAGATCTCAGAGCACAGGCATCAACATCTTCACAGCACCACCTAATTGGCTCCCATGTTGGCACTCTCAGCAATGATGCCATGGTTTAAAGGTGTTGAGGGGAGTCAATCCACATGATGCCATGGTTTAAAGGTGCTGTGGGGAGTCAATCCACTGCTCTGGGTGGGGAACAACCTGGGGTGCTCTGGCAGAGCAGAGGATGGAGGTGTAGGCAAGCTTTGTCACACCTATGGCTTTATTTTTCTTGCTCTGAGGAGAAATAAAAGCTCCCAGCAATTCCAGTCCTGCTTGGACAACTGAGATCTTTCCAATAAAGAAAGCCAGCAGCAAGGCAAGAATTTGTAGCTTTACTCCTCTAATTGCAAAGCTCTTCCCCAGCCCCATTAATTTCCTGTGGAACTGATAAGTTTAGTCAGCATTAAATCTGGGAGTGTTGCCTTCCACTGGGGCTCTCTGTTATGCAGCAGACAGGCTTACATTTTTGCTGTGACAAATATTTCACTGACATTGATACAACATGTACATTGCAAAAGAACATTCAGGATAAAGTATTTCTCCCTTTCAGTGGGGAGTCCTGTTTGCTCTACAGATGGCTGGAGTAAATCTGGCCTCACAATTAAAATCTGGTTAGAGTTTGGAGCAAAGTGACTGATGGATTAGGCTCAGTGCTCCATCAATCCCCCCCCACCCACACCTCTCTGTGCAACAACACTGATGGCAGGTCATAAATAGCCATTTGTACAAAGTGCAGGAACTCTTTAAGTATCATTTTATGGCTAGTATCTATATTCCAAGTGGCTGGCAAAATGCAAAGTGCTTGGGGTCTTTAAGCAGCAAGGGCAATAGACCATGGGTGGCAAGCAATACTTGTCTATTTGTACCAAGGATGGGCTGTCAGATGGGAATGGAGGTATTGTTAGTATTCTGGTAAATCCTTTATTTGCTGCACACAGAAAAATCAGGTCCTTTCCTAAAAGCCTGGGTGACTAAACAGGGTTCCCTGGTCACACTCCTGCCTGGTTAATTACAGTCCTGCTTTTAAATCTCTCTAACAATCCAGATCACTGCAAGTTTTCACTTTGCTTTTTGCTCTAGCCTCTTGGATAATTTTAGTGGACACTACTAAACAGCCCCTTTGTTCATCTTCATAAGTTATTTGTCTCAAGGCTGGGGGAAAATTCCCTGTTCCAGAAAGACAGGTAGGTCCTACCAATTGTGAATTATTTCAGTGGTGCTTAGCACTGTGCTGGAATGGGCCCATTGCTCACCAGATAGGGTTAAAGCTAAGAACAGAATAGAAAAGCAAAATATTAAGGTAAGAACACTCCAGTAACAGTAACCACATGCCATGGGCTAGGAGGACTGGGAGAGGCATGCAGCAGAGTCATGATGCAGCCACTTTTCTCACCAAGCAGAGGAGCATCCCAAGCAGCCCTGAGGAGGGAGAGATGTCCTGAACACCTCCCTTGCTGCAGCAGGACTCTTGTGTGTCCTCATGGCCTCTTCTCTGACTTAACCTCTTCCTGAAGGCAATCTTAGCCAAGAAGGCACCTTTGCAGTGCTCCTGTAGGGTGGTGAGCTCAAGCACATGACCACAGGCTACTGCCCAACCAGAGGTGGCTGCTAGCAATGCACATGTGTCCAGGCTCCTGAGGTGCATTTCTTCTGCTCTGCTGGACTGGGACCACTGAAAGTCTCCTCAGCTGCCAGCAGAGAAGCAGCCTGCAACAGATGAGGTTGGGCCCTGAGGAAACCTCTCCTTTTAGGGCTCATTATGTAGAAGAAATGCTCACATTGCTAGGAAGTGTCCTTGCTCTCACACCACATGTAACCAAGAGGAAACTTGCTGGTGATCAGAACCTGAGTCAGAAGATAAAGAGCTTTTCAGAAGTACCTGTGTAGGAAGAGAACCCATCAGACTGTGGGTGCCAGCAGCTTCTGTTGCCTCCTCCCAGGGTGGGACAGGAAGGAGAGCTTCAGAAGCAGGTTGTGGTTCACAACCCATGGCTTCAGCAGCAATGGTGTTCTGCTGAACACTAACTCCTTGGTGTGTCTGTATGGAAATGTACAAGCCCAGCTCATGGCTTCCCAGACATGCTGTCCCTGGATTTGCCCCTGAAGCCAAACATGACCTCTACATCTTCCCTATGAGGTAACCACTGTGGTGTCCAAGGTGAGAGAAAACTCCAGGGAAGGTCTGCACCTTATCTTTTCTCTCATTTCTGGCTTGAAGTAGTAGTGATAGTCCAACTGCTTGTAGTTAAGAGGCAGAGATTACTAAACAGTTGTGTAAATTCCAAAGAGGAGGAGAAGTCCTTTTCCCACCATTTATTAATTTTCTGTTATACTGACTAATATTTTCTGTGAGGCACAGAGAGCTATTCTCTTCCCTGACCTCCTATGGCCTGACAACAGCAGCAAAGCTTAAATGAGGAATAAACAAGGAATTATTTATTTGTTCTTGGCTCAATTAATTGCTGGCTTGGAAACTCAATGCAGAAATCAGGCTATTTTCACATGTGCATTGTAGTAAAATGGTGTCAGGCTGAGCCATGCTTGGCAGTGCCTCATGCCTAAGAATTAAGAGGGAACCATTCTATTTGGAAATAGATAGAATCCCCTTATGACACTGGAAAATACATCCCCCTCACAACAGGATGCAGTAGCCTCCAACAGACAAAAGCCCAGGAAACCCAATGCCAAGAAAACCCATCTGCTTTCCTAGGATGCCAGTGGAAGGCACAATCATCCTTGGTGTTAAAAACATATCTGCAGAAAAATGTGGGAGCTGAGTTTTAGGGCCTGCCCCTTCATGCTAGTCAAGCTCAACTTCTCAGGAGCACCCTGGAATCTGCCTCCAACAAACACATCTCTTGAAGCATTAATATACTGGCTCACAAGTGTTTGGTTTGGTTTTTTTAAGGATCACTCTTTCTGTTGCAAGATGAACAATTCCAAGAGAGGACTGGAGCACCTCTGCTGCTGGGACAGGCTGGGAGAGTTGGGGTTGTTCAGTCTGGAGAAGAGAAGGCTCCCAGGAGACCTTCTGGTGGCCTTCCAGTATCTGAAGGGGGCTACAAGAAAGCTGGGGAGGGACTGTTTAGGAGGTCAGGGAGTGATAGGACTAGGGGAAATGGATATAAACTAGAGGAGGGGAGATTTAGGTTAGCTATTTGGAGGAAGTTCTTCACTGTTAGGGTGGTGAGACACTGGAACAGGTTGCCCAGAGAGGCTGTGGAAGCTCCATCCCTGGAAACTTTTAAGGCCAGGCTGGATGGGGCTGTGGGCAACCTGATCTAGTGGGAGGTGTCCCTGCCAGGCAGGGGGTTGGAACTAGCTGATCTTTAAGGTCCCTTCCAACTCTGGCAACTCTATGGTTCTAACAGAGGCCTGGCTGAACACCCCCTCACACACTGTGTTAGAGAAGGCTGGGGAGATCAAACACACATGTAAATGTCTGCTGGCAGATACCTGTCTTGCATGGAGGAGGGTGGGGAGCTGAGGGCTCCAGGGCTCCAGTGATGAGTTTCAGTCACAGGTACTCTTGCACCAAGCATCTTCATTTACTGCTAGTCCTTGATGTGAGAATGACAATAATCAGCTTGCTGTGTTGGTTTTTCATCCTGCCAGAGTCAGCTACATTATAATAGAAGGAAAAAGGAAGAAAAGAGGCAGGTCATGAAGGGACCAAGAAGAACAGAGCACAGACAAGTATGTACAAGGCCAGACTGAGAGGCTTCCAACCAAAAGCACATGTGTATAGGATGCTGCACATTCATCTACTGCTTTGGTTAACAGACAGAAAGCAGTTAGGCAGTCAGATGCTGGTCACCTTTAATGCTTCTCCAGAACCATCCAGTAAAGAAAAGGCTATGTGACACTGACCTGTGGGCTCCCAGCTATTTTAGAGTGCTGAGTTAGTAGGACCTGGTAGCCAAATGGTCTCAAACACAACAAGAGGCTTTAAAAGTTCCCTAGAACACACAGTTGTCCTATGCAGCCCCACTTAAGTCCAGCTTTGCTAAACCAACACATTTACAATGCTGGCAAGTGTCTGGATGAGCCTTCTCACTTTCTGTTGCTACCACTGAGGGAGCCAGAGAAGTCTTACTAACAGTGGGAAATTTGGGCCAGAGAGGCTTTGGACTGTATTTGACATCAGGTATGTTGGTTCATTTGGGTTTGGCTGTTTTTTTCTCAGTGATTGACACTAAAGGGACCAGAGCAAGGCTCACAATGGCATGTTGCTGCTGCTGCTGTTCCTTTCAGGCTATTAGCATGAAGAGAAAGAGCCATTCTCTGCTGATACCACCAGATTTTCAGCCATCTGCAACATTTAAGCCCTTCTCATTCCACTGTGAAAAATAGCTCAGGGAAGACAGGTAGGGGAACAAATCCTTTGACTCTTCTCAGCAGCTAGGAGAAGATGATAAGGCTTGGAAGGAGGGATTGCAAATGCTCTTCTCTCCTGTAATGCTTCACTTCTATGAACCCAGTGGGGCAGAAATCCAACTGAAAACCCTGATTACATCTGTAGTTGCTAGTAAAAAGGCAATCTTCCCACCTTGCCCATCCCCAAGAGCCTGAGCTCCAAGACAGGAAGGTCTCTTTATTCCATCTACTCACTCAGGTAGAGGGAGGAAATGACTCTATTTCCATTTGTATGGATTCCCTATCCATAGTTCTCTGTGTGACAGGGCAATAAAACTATAAAACACTTGGATTTCAGCTTTGCAAGATTCAAACCAATTTATTTTTAATTGCAGAGAACATTCATGTTTGGGGGCAACAGTTAATTAACTACCCACCCACACTATCTCCCTGGATGCAGGTAAAGGGACAGAACTGCTTCTGACTTGCAGCCTATTGTATTTGTTCATGTCTTGCTGCTTACCTGAGACTAGCAAACATTTGATTTCATTGATCTTGGTCCTTGTTTTTCTAAGCCCTTTTAGCTTTCACCCTGTAAATGTTTGTTTGCTGCAGAAAATAGAAATCAAGAAATTCAGAGCCAACTTAGACTGAAAGCTGGACAATGACAGTTGATACAGAAGACTTTGAGGTGAAAGATGGTGGTCAGGGCATGATTAGAGGAGAAATGCCTCTGGTAAAAATCCTTCATGTATGGTTGTTAATTGAGGTAAATAATTAGCTAGGTTAAGAGAGCAAGGGCAGGTGATTCTGGGGAGATTAGAGGATGATCTGCAAAGGAATATCTGGGTTGATACACCTAGGTATGAGTGGAGCTTGGAAGAGGGAATTTCAGAAGCTGTGGGGATAGAACATCCTCACCAGTGAGTGAGAAAGGAACCTGATGGGTTGCCTGTCAGCAAGGATCCTGGGAAGCTGAGGATTTAACTCTTCACTGGCACTAAGATTCTGCATTTTCCTCTGATCTGCAGATGTTCTTCCTCTGGGTAAGTTTTCTGTCCTTGCAAAAGTAATGCCAAGGGCCAATACATTTAGCTTTATGATCACCAGGACTGCAGTGAAAACTGGCTTCTTTTGGAGGCACAGATTCACCCCCAGCAGGAGGAGGAGGAGGGACTGGAGCCAAGCAATCGCTGGCCGACAGCAAAGGTTACCTCCTCTCAGCAAAGGTCCCAGAAGGCATGACATGAGAAGGGTTTGTCTGGCCTCCAGGGATGACATTCTGGCCAGCCTCTCAACACTTGGTATTTCAGGTGGTCAGAAAATATTACAGAAAATGTAGGAAATTTTGCTTTTTATTAGCTTGTTGTTCTCAGTAATGACTGTGCAGCAGCCCTGGACAGAGACATATGGTTTCCAGGAGAACATCTATCTCCATAGATTTCTTTTCCATGGTTATTTATCATATTTGTCCTTCTTTAGCAGCACAGCCATCAGTTATGCACAATGTAAAAGAGGAGGTAATAAAGCCCCAAGTGCTGTACTCTTTGTCTTGCCAGCATCAGGACTGTTAATGGGACCATCTGGCTCCAGGGCCCTGTTGGTTGCAGTGGACACAAAGGGACACCTCAGGGTGAAGGGTAAAATCCCCTGCAATGGACAATGGTGGAAGAGCAGGCTGTGGAAGATACACCTAGCCCTCAGAGAAATATCAACAGCCCAAAACCAGAGACATGTCCTGAGACAAAGAAGCTGAGGCCTGCAGTGGCCAGAGTGGCACCTAGGAACACCTGAGATGGAGGTGTGGCAGGAATCACACAGAACCAGAGAGTGTTAGGGGTTGGAAGGGACCTCTGGAGATCATCTAGTCCAACTCCCCTGGCAGAGCAGGGTCACCTAGAGGAGGTTGCACAGGATGGTGTTCAGGCAGTTTTGGAATGTCTCCAGAGATGGAGACTGCACCAGCTCCCTGGGCAGCCTGGGACACTGCTCCACCACTTGTAATCCTTTCAGAGGTAGCTCAGTCCCCTGCTATGGGCACTGTCTTAGTATGTGGGGTTATTTTTCTTTGATCATGAGCCAGCACCAGCCTAAGAGGTGTAAATGGAGAATCCACCCTGGAGAATCCACCCACACAGCAGTGGAGAAGCTGATCCTGCAACATGAGCACTGCAGCTGGTTGTGGCTGGATGCCTTCCCTTGGGCTTGGGACACCACCAGAGGAAACCTCTGCAGATTGAGAGTCCTCACCCCTTTTGCTGTGTGGTATTTTCTGTTTATGGTTAAGAATTGGTTGTACATCAGTTAACCTCCTGCTGACCCCTGGACCTTTATTTACTCTGCCATGAGGAGTGAAAATTGACTTTGTTGCAATAAATCCACATGTTGATGCCTCTGCAACACAGATCCAAGGCAGGATGGTGACATTTCTGCCCCAAGCTCTGCTGGCTGACATCTGTGGCATTACAGAAGATGGTACAGATCTGTTTTCCCTTTCTGCCCCCCAAAGATTTCATCACAGCATCTCTTAAGGTTGATATCAACCATATGGCTGATAGTTTCACTCTGTACAATGTACATTTGACCTTAGGAATCCCAAGGCAAGACTCCACAAAACCAGCCCAGTTTTTCCATTTTCTACTACTTGTCAGGTGTTTCTTCCATCCCACTTGTTAAAAAGGCACTCAGCCCTTCTCTTTTCCCCTCCAACAGTGTCCAGCTCTTGCTTCACTGAGCTCTCTTCCACTCTTCCCACACTGGGCTCATCAGCAGGCAAACTTCACCACTCCCCAGCTCTGGCTCCATGGTTACAGACAAACATCCCTGCTGCTCTCACCACTCTGTTTTCTCAAGGAAGCTAACAGCATTTCTAGGAACCTCCTTTCTATGGGAGAAGATGAGGGGAGGAGAGACTTAGCTGAAAAGTAAAGTCACGGAGCAGAATTGGTTCTGTTCTAGCTCAGATCAGAACAACATTCAGCTTTGTCCACTGGTGTTCCTCTGGGGACCATCATTTGCAAGGTCAAGGGGAACATCTGAGCATAGGTCTGGTCTTGGTAATGCAAGCATAAGAGGCAGAGAATCCTCACCAAATCAAGGACAATTGCTCTGGCTTTACACCCATACAAATAAGAGAAAAATCTTGGAGCCTTTGTATAACAAATGGTTCCAGATTAAACTGTGAGTCAGATGCTAAGCAGAAGGCAGGTGTGACACATCTGAGCAGTGGCTGACAGCCAGTCTTTAGGGTGAGAGGGTTTATCTGCCAACAAAACTAAAAGCCCAAGAGAAGAGAGAAGACCAGAGTCCATTCTAGAGAGACAAGAGATTTCTGGGAACAGGAATGGGTTGGGGTAAGCCCCAAAAGAGAGTCTGAGAATGAGCAGGAAAAGAAAAAAGCCCAGCTAGGAAATCTAGTGAGAGAGTAAAGAAGGAAAGTGGGGCTAGAAAGTAATCCTTTGGTGATATTTTATTTACCCCTAACCCAATCTTTCCCAAACTCTTGGAAAGCATCTTATTGGGACATCTTTCTTGCAGTATCCCAAGAATGCTCTTGCTCTTTGCCTTCCAAACTGAGATGAGTCACACCCAGGTGTAGGCTTGCACCAAGCTGAAGGACATTTAGCTAATAGGCTCAGACTTAGCTTGGGGTGGAGATAAAGGAGGGAGATCTTCACCACTCTACCTGTTGCCCACTGATGGAAGAGTGAGACTGGGAGCTTGGCTGCTCACAGAGCTATGCCCTTATTATTTATTTTTTAGAGAAAATCTTGTTAGATAGCACTGGGGGAAGGAAACTACTCTTGACCAGAAAGGACTTTCCTTCAGGTGAGTAATATAAGTTGTTTCTTAGCTGGAATTTCTACTTTCCTCCACCTGAGAACCTTCTCTCCTCCATGCAGTGCTGGTATGGGAGGAAGCTGTTTTGTCAGTTAAAAGGAAGAAACAGATGGAATATGTGGCAGTGTTCAAGAGCTCCAGCTTGTTGCCAGGGTAACTGAGGGGAATACATTTTTTAATTATTATTTTAAATTCTTCATTGTCTTCATTAAAGGTAACCAGGGTAGTGGAGAATAAACAAAGTGATGTCCTGCTGTGCAAATCAGTCCCTCAATAAATAAAATTAAAGGAGTGCTCTGCCTTGCAAATGCTGAGACAGTCACCAGAAGGGTGGAAGAACTGCAGGTTATCTGAGGTTGATGAATTATGCATGCTGGCACATTAAGGACATAGCAGGGTCATTTGGTACTTCTGCCCTATAACTTCTGCTGGGTGGATTTGGAGGAGTCAACTGGAGCATTAGACAAAGACCCAGCCCAGATGCATCAGGGAATTGACTGGTCAGGCTTAGGGGTCAGAAGGAAATCCTCCCAAACAGTCACTATATGGAATGCTGGTCAAGCAAGCAGGTCCAGTAGCTAACAGCTATTGGGATGGAAGGTGTCTGACATCTTGAACTGATGACCTGAGGAGTCATGGAGTTATGCCTAGGTAAATGATGACTTGTCTTCCACCCAAGGTATCTACCAGCCTTCACCAACTTACTACACCTCATCCATGCTGGTAGCACTTTGTCCTGCTGTAAACTGTAACAGCCACTTTTCAGTTCACAGCTGCACCTCAGTTAAGACTATAAAGAGAAGAGGTGCTCTTGGCCACCTGAGACAATAGGATAATCCAGGTCTGTAACTCTTCTGGCTTGGAATTTGGTCTAGGCACAGAAGTCACAAGAGTGTCAATACTAAACAGACTCAACTTGGGTTTTATGGGACATCTCATGTTAAAGAAAACATCTCAAACTGCTTTGACCTTCCTTGCTGACTGAGCCAGAGTTAGGCAGGTGTGGTTATATATCAACAGATTAAAGAGGTAGTTACAAGGGGAAAGTGCTTAGGTGGCTGAGTGAAGCACAGGAAATGTTTTCTCATGATGAGCTCAAGGTCAGAGAACAGAATGTCTGAACACAGCTCTAATTTGACTGAGAGATTACATTTCATGATAACAAGTTCATACACAGCAAAATCCCTGTTATTACTTCTTCTGTGTTTGTTATTGCTGATGGAACAGATTAAAAATACATCCAAGCCTAGGGAGATTCTCCCTGGGGACGAGAGTGGGTCCAGGTCCTCTAGCTTTCCTGCCCCTGCTCCTAGCCCTAGTCCTTTCCCAGACTTTCTGCATGCCCAAGCATCCAAGCATGAGGGAGTGACAGCTCAGATGTGGGATCCAGGGCATAGGCAGCTGCTCTCTCTTCCCTCAGACAGCAGAAATGAATGTGCTCTAAATTTAACACTATTCCTGCCCCCTGCCTTTCCAGTAATTTCTGAGTCTCCAGGCTCTGTGCAGTGGCCACCAGAAGGGACAGCATAACAGCCCTGGCTCTTCCCAGGCTGGGAGCCCTGGTTTTGTTGGGCAACTCAAGGCACAAATTCCCTTAGTTAAATAAATGGAAAAGGGATTCCATGACCTTCTGTCTTTGGTACATGTCCACTGGGACAAGAGTGAGTAAACATCAGTAGATGATCATCTTTTCCCCTCTGCAGATGTCTCTATATTGGCAGGACGAGGTCAGTTATCAAGGCAGAAACAATCTTTGGAAGATGAGAGCTATTTCTGACATCAGAGAAGCAAAAATGAATCTCAGAGTTTTTACTGACTTCACTACTCTTCCAAGTACAGGAATGGAGACAGAAGGGTCCAAGGGTCCAGTCACTACCAGGGTTCTACTTTATTCACCCCTGTAAGTGGTTGCTGCATGTTAAACAGTCAGAAAGCAGCTCTAAACAGCTCTTATTTCTCTAGAGCTAGCAATGAGGAGGTACCTGTCTCCTCACTATCTTCTAACTACAAAGCCAGACCATATCACTCAGGGAGTCTTCTTGATACAAGGGGAATAATATTATCCATTTTGATAGCTGTTCACATGTCATTTAATCCTGACTCCTTTAGTAGGTCTAAGTATAGTATTAAGCATAAGAGAAAGAAGGAAATATTATCCCATAATCATTAGAGGTAGAATATGATAGGAGTAGAGGTAGTAGTTGCCATATATGAGTACCCATTACCAAGACAGCTTTTGTCAGCTCAGCATTAGGTAGCCTAAGTGGAAGTTAAATGTTCAGGAAACATTGGAAGTGTGAGACAAATGACTTGATGTCTTCCACGGGCAAAAGGTCAGAAGAAATGGCCTCATTGCAAAGGAGCCAGGAGCTACCATTATTTTTTTGCTTAGGTTCTAACATAACTGAGGACACAGTTTAGATAAAGATGAGTATGGTCATCAGTGTGTTGCCTTGTTCCTGATTTACTTGTGTCATCACATTGCAAGATTGCTAAATATGGCTCTGTACATGCTACAGGAAATCCTAGTCTCACAGAGGAGGCTCCTGTGACCCTTCTCCTGCTGAGGTCTGTGGAGTCACAGAGTAGCTGGGTCCAGCTTCTCTGCCTGGTGTAGTGTCAGCCCTCACACACAGATCTGCTGCTTTTCTCTTCTCTAATCTAAGAATCCCTTTGATTTCCACCTGATACACATCAGTGCTGTGGTTTTCTGAGGACAGGCTCAAGCAGGGGATTCAGCTTGTGTCTGGGAAAGGATGCTTGGGTCCAACTCTATTTTAACCTGCCCAGCTTACCTTTGCAGGGATAGCCCCAGTTAGAGACAGGGCATCTTCTCCACCTCCTGTACATACCTTACTCTTTTCTTCTAGCAAAAATAGCAGCAGCTCATGATCTGTTTACCTAGCCACTGGCAGCAAGCACAGCAAGGATCACTAATTTTTCATGGCTGTTGTTGATAGCTTACAGTGGCTGATAAAAATCCAATAGCTTTCTGCCAAACAAACAGGAATGTACCTTGGGAAAAATCCTCTCTGTCTCCTTGATCTGGGTTTTGTAACCTGATGATCAAGTCACAACTGCTGATGTGCTCATTGCAAATGTGACCATTTCTGAGATCAGGTGGCTTAGGTGGAGCTGTCAGGAAATGGGATCCCATCCTCCCAGCACCTCCAGGATTTCAGAAGTATCCCTGCTGTGAAGCAGGGATAAAAAAGAGGAAACTTTCTGTATTTCATGGGGTTTTTTTGGTGAGAGGTGACAGACTGGGAGAGGATGCTGAAAATAGCTCATCTGCAGGAGACTGCAGCACTCACCAGGGATAAGTAAAACTGGGGTCCAGGCTTTCCAACTCAATTGGAGAGGGCATGGTTTTGAATGTTGGGTCCTTCCCATTGAGCACTGCCTCACACTGAGTATTCTGGCAGTTGCATCTATTCCCTTGTACTGTTTTTTTCCCCATTTCTCATAGAAATCCCACCCAGGAACTAAAAAGACTGCAGAGATTTGGGGTTTTTTCAGAAGAATTTGTTACAAAAATCTTTTGGAGCTGAAAATTTCCTACCTAGGCCTGGTTAAAGGGATCCCCAGTGAGCATTGCTCATCCCTGCAAAGCAAGGCTGGCTTTGAACTTCGACATCCTTTAGGAGTTGGTCTGACTCTTGCAGGGAGGAGGAGATCACATCTTTTCATTGCTATCTATGAAGAGAGTTCTACTGTTTTTCTTGTGCATTCATGTTTTATATGTATAAAACATGCATTATATATAATATTGTGTATATATACATATATATATGCATATGTTATATATATATGTGTAAGCACACAGTCCAGACCGAGCTTACCCCTCCCTGAGGTCAGGATGTGGTCCCTCTGTTTCAGTATTCTCCTGGAGCAATGAAAAAAGCTCTAGGGACAGAGATAGATTAGTCTTTGAATAAATGTTTTTCCTTGCCCTCATTTCCAGGAAGGCCCATCCTTTGCCTCCATCTGCCCAGTGAGCTTGAAATTGTCCATGTAGACTCATTCCCCAGGTCCTTCCAGCATGCTATTTACAGGGAAGTGCAAATGAGTGAACTGGGAGAAGAGAATGCATTTCTGATCTCTCTTTTCCCCTGACCAACTTCAGTGAAGTAGAAGTTTTCAGAGGGTGGAGCATCTGACCTGTCTAATTTTATCTGTGAGGATGCAGATCTATCTTTTCAAAGCTGTTTTCAAAGTGACTCTGATAACAAGACTGCCTACAGATAGGACTGCCATGATTATTCAAAGCATTAATCAGGGAAAAAATTATGCCAGCTACTGATTAACTAATTACTGCAATCAAATATTCTCTCCTCTCTTTGGAACGATGGGCATGGTACTGGGACAACAACAGCAAGAAAAACCCTCAATGCACAAAAAAATGTTGCTTTCATCTTTTGTGGGGCTGAGGGGAGACAGAAGGCCCTAGCTAGGCACCCTCTGTCTCTCTCTCTCTCTCGTTTTTCACTCCAGTGCATCTTTTTACCTGCTCCAGCTTGTGATTTAATGAAGCCCTGGGAAGGAACAGCCAGGGCTTCCTTAAGCGAGAAGTGTTTGAAAGTGACCCCTGCTAACAGCCCTGAATTAGAGATTCAGCAAAGCCACTCAGCTCCCTGCTTCTGCCCTCTGAAAACCACAGCAGAGGGGAGGTTTTCCTCCCAGCAGCAGAGGAAGATCCTGCATTTGGAAAGAGAAACCTTCCAGGAAACTTCCCATGTCTAGATCCTCCCCTGTGCCCAGCAGAGGGTAATGCAGAGTCCAGTGGGAATCTAAGGAGAGGGACAGCTGCAGCCTTTGTGTCACTCTCTGAGGGTATTGCACATACCCCAGCTTGCTTCAGAGGAGGTTTGGAAAGTACAGGTGGAGGCAATATGGAAAACAGGGGCAGGGAGATCAACTAACAGCAAACTCCATCGTTGAAGGCAAATCTTGCCTGAGCAATTCAACTGCCTCCACCTTTCTAGGACAAGAATCAAAAGTGAAGGGTAGAGAGGCCTCATGAAAAAGTGCCTCTGAGAGCTGCAGTCCTGTCTCCCAAGGAAAGGGGTGGCAGATCCTTTGGGGTTTCCTTAGAACAGGCAGCAGAGGGTCTCAGGCTGTTTGCTTCACTTCCTTAGCAAGGTGAACATATTGCAGGATCAGGTGGCCTGTTGTACTGCTGCTTCTTCAGAAATGAAACTTGCATCAGTCCTCCAGCACTCTCTATTAAATAGAGGTTAATATTGAAATATTTTGACTGTTCAGAAGCTTTCATACCTCACTGAATACCACTCCAACTGGGGATCTACTCTGTATCTATCACTGCCAAAGTTTTCACTCTGAGCTTTTCCTGGGAGCCCACAGACTGCTCCTACAGGACTTTCAGCTGGTAACAAAGAAACCTGAATGTGGCCAGTTGTCCTGCAGGAACAATACTTATACTGGATTCTGTTTTTAAGGAGTTTACAAACTGAATAAAAATTGGGTTTATCCACTGATGTGGATGTTCCATCTCATATTCAAGACTTTATTCTGATTGTAGATGTTATTCATACTGATTGAAGACATGAGAGGGAGAAGATGGCTCAGGAAGGGTTTTCCCTGGAAAGCAAACTGTACCATCTGAGAATTAACTTTCCTTTCCTTGGCAACTACATTTTCATTAGTTTTCAATTCCATGTCTCCTACAGGACCAACACAGGCCTAAAAGGGTGACCTGAAGCTCCAGCTCTCCAAGCTTCATCTCCACAGTGCCTTTGTACAAGTTCCAGTGGCAGTAAGGGGATCTCACATCTGCTTCTTCAGGCACAAGGTACAGACTTAGCATATGCATTTGTATCCCTGGCAGAGAACTGCAGAAAGTGGAGTTCTTTAGATGCCACTGACAGTAGAAAATGATCTGCAAAACCTTGCTACAGGTTTCATCATACAAGCAAGGGGGAAAAAGTCTAAGCTTGGCAGTGGGGCACTGGAACAAGAAGCTGAAAAACAAATCAGCTGCAAACTCAGACCACATTTTGCACTGCAATAAATGACAACCCAGGAGTGGCTGGTGAATGCCAGTCCAGAAGACACAGAGAGATCTCAAAGTGGGACAACATGCTTTGGATTCTAGGTTTCTTTCTTTTCTGCCATTAGTGGTGCTGTAGGGGTCTTGACATCCTCTTCAGAGGTATTTGGATCCCAGAGTGGTTTGAGTTTGTCTGTTAGAAAAAAGTTTAAAAGGAGAAAAAAAAAATAGGCAAGCCTTAGATGTTAATTGCTATTTATTCAAAATGTAATAACTGCAGAGCCTGAAATTCATGCCATATGAAATGAGATCATGCTTCCTAGTAATTGCTATTTCATACTGTTAGCTCCTTAATGTTTTTTTATTTTAAAAATCATCAAGAATTCCTTTCTAGTGCCACTGACACCCACTCAACCACCCACTCACATCCCACATGCATACACACAAAATTTGCCCTTAAATGTTACTGAACATTTAAAATCTCTTCCCTCTGGCTAATTTTCAAACATTAATTATTTCAAATGTTCTCTGGGTTGTTTTTTTTTTCCTCCTTAGTATAAAAAGAAATGTTGCCTGACACTCACCAGTAAGCTCTCTCCTTTTCTGACATGTATGTAATGCATGGCACAGCACTGCAGAGGCCACATCCATGATGTGGATTTCTTAGGGGGAGACCTGGAAAGCTGGACTGATCATCAGATTGAAGGAAGCAATTCTTCCCCTGTATTTGGCATTCATGAAGACACATCTGGTGCCCAGTGCCCAGTTTGGGATTTCTCAGTGAAGGAAAGAACTTGGCAAACTGTTAGAAGTCCAGTGCAGGGCAACCAGGATGGTTTGGAGCTGCAGAACATGGTGCAGAGAGAGGGTGAGGGAACTAGGTTTGTTCAATCTCAGGTAGGGAAGAAAAGGGGAGGTCTAATTCTGATTTCCACTACCTAACTGGGTTGATAGTGAAGATGATTTTCCCAGATGTGAAAAGGCAGGAGGCAGTCATCACAAGTAGCAATTGGAATTTAGGGTTGTAAAGTCTTGGCCCAGGCTGCCCAGGGAGGTGGTGGAGTCACCATCCCTGGAAGTGTTTAAGGAACATTTAGATGTGGTGCTTAGGGACATGGTTTACTGGTATGCTAGTGATAGGTGTGGTTGGACTTGATGATCTTAGAGATCTCTTCCAGCCTTTGAGATTCTCTGACATAAGAAGGGACATTTCAGTTGGACATAAGGAGACTTCTTCTCACCCAAATACACTCAGGTAATCTCAGAAACAGGGATGAAGTCTGATGGCAACAGTTTTCCCCTCTCCCTCTTCTGGTTTGCAGTTGCCCTCAGACTACTGAGAAGAAAATAAACTGAACTTGCCCTCAGAGAGGGAAGAGGGCTGCAGACACCCTGAAGGTAGCCTAATTCCTACTGTATATATGGCTCCTTTTGTGCACAGATATTAGCTGCCCAGCATGAGCATGGCTTCTTAATTTTGGCTTATAGTTGCAATTGACAATTAACCAAGGTGGAAAAGATTTACAAAGCAGAATGCTGAAATCCTTCCCTTTCTCTACACTCACAGACAACACTCTCACCTGCACATATCCCAGGTGCTGGCTCCTGCATCCTCCAACATGTACACACAGCCTCTCTGCCTCTTCTCTCTCTCTGGCCAGTCAAACCCACCAACAATCTGTCTGTCCCCTCCTACTGTCCTCAATTCCCCTGGACCCAGCCTGGTCACCAGTATTCATCATACTGGCACTGGTCTGTGCTGGCAGTTCCTGGGTAGAGCCTGGCACCTGAAAGTGCCTGGGGAAGAGGAAGGCAGAGATACTGTCTGGGGGATGCAGAGTTTTTGCAGGAGAGCTATGGTCTGTGCACACTCTCCCCAGATGAAGAAT
Source organism: Galbula dea (assembly GCA_013399015.1). Taxonomy (NCBI): domain Eukaryota; kingdom Metazoa; phylum Chordata; class Aves; order Piciformes; family Galbulidae; genus Galbula; species Galbula dea. Next base: position 422,859 of record VWZX01008820.1, read on the forward strand.
AGTTTCTTCTGCCCTTCCCAAGACTTGCAGAGCCCTAGGACAGAGTGGAACATCAGCTGCCTTGCAGAAAGTGCAAATCAGTTGGGTTTAATCTTAAGCAGATCATCACTCTATTACAAACCCTTAATATCTGCACCATCCTGCCTGAGGGTCGAGGGGAGGAAGAGCAGGAACTGTAGCCACAGCTACTGCTTCAGCAGAATATGTCCTTCTAACAGGGCTCCAGGGGGTTACAGGCATGGCTGCCATTGAAAGGATTCCCTCATCTCTTGGGTATAACTGCACCCTCACCACCCCATTTGGGGCAGAGGGGGGAACTTTGCCTGTTGGAGCCACATTTTACAGCTGCCTTTTATGCACTGCTCCCTTCTGAAAGAAAACATTAGGGGACATCTCTGTTTTCTGTAGAAACATTAGGGATTATTGGAGAGGATGAAGCTGCATGACTAAGTATTAAATATTTATTCCCTTGTATTCTTCATTTTGGATTATTTGAAAATCCTTTCCTTAATTGTCTTGTTCTGCTCCCAAAGTAGGGCTGTGCTGCTGGCTGCAGCTCCCACTCAGCATTGTTATTCTTTCTTATCTCCCCTGTAGAGCAAAGGCTCTGGTCAGAACTGGGGCAGGTTGCACAGGGGACCATGTAGATACAAAAAGAAGACATGGTCCTTTTGCTGCTGCAGGTTCACAGGCTGGAAAAACAAACAGATGGAGGGTGGCAAAAGGGGTCACCATCTACAACCAAAGCCATCAGGGCTGTAGCTGGCAGCCACAGGGGCAGCATAATTATAGAGTCTTTTTAGGCTTACCCCCACAAGAAAAAATCATTTCACTTGCCCAGCCTTTGCAGAGTTCACCTGCATTACTCAGAGATGAAGACAGACATACAGGGGCCCTTGGAAGGACAACAGCAGAGAGAGAAGGTGGCAGGAGGAGGGAGCAGTGATCAGGAACAGGTAACCAACAACCTGGAGAGAGGCAAGAAGGAGAAATAAGGCCATGTTCAAACAGCTAACATGAGTAAGGAAGCTAAGGGGTGGTGTTGCTGGGTCTGCAAAAGGCTGAGGAAGGCTGCCAGGGGTCAGTCTTTCTTGTTCTGCTGGACTGCAAGATCCTGGAGCCTCCATCTCGTGCTTCAAAGCTCCTGTTGGTCACAAGCAAGCACCAATGCACAAGCTTTCTGTACAGCAGCTACCTGCAACTAGCTCCTCCTTGAATCCTGACCCAAGATGACCATGCACAATGGGGAAAGACCTCTTGATGATGGGCTGCCTCCAAGTACCTTTGCATGTGCAAGAGCAGCAGGGTCTTCAGGCACAGTCCTGTGCATGGGGCCAAGGAAGCCCCAGGGGGATGAAAGCAAAGGACTGTGAAAGAGTGCAGGACAAATAAATTGGAGATTCATTATGTGAAGGGAGGAGATGAAAGGATACTGGGACAGATTACACTGGAGTAAATGGGAAGGTCTTGCTCCCTCACCTCAGTTGGGAAAGGCTGGTAAGGGCTGGCGGCAGGGGAAATGGAGGGAGCAGTAAGTGGGGAGAAGGGAAAGAGCTGAAGAGGCAGAGGCTTACTGTGGTAATAAAGGGGAAAAGAACAGATGAAAAATAAAGCCCTAAAGAGGGATGAAACAAGTTCTTTAACTAATCAGCTTGTCCAGATGAGGAGGAGGGTTAATCCAGCTGTGATGGAGTGAAAAGACTGAACACGCAGGGCAGGGCCAGCCTAGCTGAAGCAGCATCATCTAGTTCTCCTCCAAGGGTGAAGACAGCAGGGAAAGCAGGGCTGTGAACAGCTCAAAGACACAGAAGCTGAGGGGCTTCTCCTGATCTCTGAGGAACATGTGGCTGCAGAGTTGTTATGTGGCTATCACCCTTCCTGCCTGACCAGCAAGCAACACAGACCTTTCCTTCTCAGCATGGAGAAGATGGTCCTCCTCAGGGGTGACTTGAAGCTAGCTTTCTGGGTTTGTTCTTGGGCAAAACAGGATTGACACCTCTTAATATCCCCCTCAGATGAATTTGGTCAAGGTATTTGGGCAGGGCAGACATCTTGACTCTCTGTGTTGCTGGAGGTAATCCCAAGAGGGCTGCCCATGTGGCAGACTATTGCCCCAGCTGCTCTTACAGACATGGCATGTTCTCAGGTAACTCCAGCTGCTCTCACTTTGGGGTGTCTGCTTGTTTCAAGCTGCATTCATGGCCCTAGGACATGTAGCAAGGGAGACTGGGGAAAGGAAAGGTAGGTTAAAGTACTTTACAGGAGATAGAATAGTTGTTGTCCTCATAAATGAAAATGGATTTGATTTGGTTATTATCTTTTACAGAGTCTTCAGTTCCCCAGAGTGCCTTCAAGCTAAGGGGGTCCCATTCCCTCACCCAGGGGGGATACCACTTCAAACAGACTGTGCCACACTCAAGAACTGGCTGCTTCTGCCAAGCAGGGTGAAAACTGATGATGAGGGCACAAGAAGAAGTCATCTCCCAAACCAGAAAGGAAAAAGGAAAGGGTGCTGCCTTTGGAGGGCCAGCTGGCAAAGGAGAAATGTGATATTCAGTCAGTCTGGATCTGCAACAAGCAGAGGGCAGAAAGCCTCTGGCTGGGCACAGGAGCAGGAATGGTTATCATTTTATTGTGCTTTTGCTGGTTTTTTTCTCTGATATCTGTTCTCAGCTATGCTGAAAAGGCATCCTGACTTAGGACATGGGACTACATCCAGATCCCTACCTATGCCTAATTCTAAAGGGTAAGATGTAGGAGACATAATTGTTGAGGGTCAGAGGTGGGTTCTCCTTAGATGCCAACCATGATGTGCAAGTGAAGAAGAGGGCAGAATATGACATGTATGGGAAAGAATCCTTAGCTGGTCAGTTTAGGGTCACCTGTCCTGGCTGCCTCTCCCTGTAGGTGCAGCTTTTACTCTGCACCTCCCAAGTGAGACACAAGATGTAGCAGTGACCTTGGTCTGCAAACCAACCCTCAGGAGCAAGTCTAAACATTAGGTCTTCTCACTGCTAGAAGCAGGCAGTGTCTGTGAGAACATGCTGGTAGTTTCAGAAAGTGCAGCTACTTACAGGAGCTTTAGCTGGCAAGGAAAATCATGGAACAGAATTAATTCCCAAACCAGGACAATAATTACTTGTATTACAGTATATCTTTTTTTGCATCTGCTGCAGGTGATGTGTCTGAGAATAAGAAGGCCAAATTCTGCTTTCACCCACCCTAGAATATATCCATCAGTCCCCAGCAAGTCTACTGCCCATTTCCACCAGCACAACTCCAAGCAGAAGCAGCTCTCCATCATGGCTACAGTGCAGTGGGCAGCATTAATGCAGTGATGGAGAGGAAATGTGGGCCACAGCAGCTTGAAGCAATGTTCTGGGTCTTAGTAATCAAAGTCTACATCACCCTGTGTGCACAAGGGGCCAGGGCACCATGGGTGAGTTCTACCACACAAGTTACTCACAGGTGGATAATGCATAGAGCCAGCACTGGAAATGTTTCTGAGCACAATGGTATGCTTCTACACTTGCAGCCCAGGAGGCATGAAGCAGTGAATTAGTAGGAGAGCCTCAGCAAGAATTCTTGCTCTGGGAGGCAGGCTGCAAGAGAGATGGTTCCTTTTATTGCTGTTATTATTGCTGCTTTGAAAGGTTATCAGATCTTCTTCATCCTGTTGTCCAGCCAGAGGGGATGGGTGCCTGACTGCTGAGGAGTTCCACATGCTCAGCTGTCACAGGTCTCATGGATTAGGTCTTCAACCCCAGACCATCCCTGGCATCGTGCATGTGAGGGATGTGGGAAATCACTGTGCTTCCACCACCTCCTGCAGGGGGATAATCCCTCCAGGACCACCTAAGTTTGCCATTTAGTGATCTCTAGGATTTCTCTTCTCCACCCCAAGACCACAACCAACAAAACAATTGGTCAGAGAATGACTCTGTTTTAGCCACTTCCTTCCCTGTTTGGGTTGTCAGAGCATGTCTGCAAATGTGGGTCAGTGCATCATCTGTCTGTGCTCAGGAATTCCTGCAGATCTAGGAGCAATGTCATCTTTTCCTTACAAACACAAAACCCCAGGCTGTGGGTTTGCCTTGGTGTCAGTAGGTAAACTGGAGCACTGGAACAGGCTCCCCAGGGGTGCAGTCATGGCACCAACTCTCCTGGAATTCAAGAAGCATCTGGACAATGCTCTTAGCCACATGGGGTGACTTTGGGGTTGTCCTGTGGATAAACAGGAGTTGGACTCAGTGATTCTTGTGGGTCCCTTCCAACTCAGGATATTCTGTGGTTCTATGCTTCAAATGCATTATTACTATGATTGAGAGTGTTTTTCTGTACAGAACAACACTGCCTTTTTCTGTTATTGTGTAGAACTGGAGTATTATTCTTGGATTACACTGTTACAATTTCAGTTATGCTAACAATGAATTTTTGCTTTAGATATATATATCTAGGTATATAGATATATATATATCTATGTGCATTTCAACTGTGCCCATAAACAAGAACTTGGATACAATGTTTGATTTCAACCTCCTCCAGATGGAAGTTAATTCTGGAACTTAAATGTAGTCCTCTTGCTACAGACTAACTAGTGCAGTCAGTCCACAGGAAAAATCCATCACTGAAAGAAGCAAACTGGAAACGGGGAAAGGTTGAAAAGGTAAACTTTGACTGCTCCTTTTTTTTCCCCTTTCTGAAGAGAATTGAATAGAAAGACTTCTTCAGAAAGTGACCCCTGCTCTCTCTCTGAAAAGACATGGTTATATCTAGGTGAACAGGAGCAAAACTCATCTGCATAAGAGCTTAAATGGAATAGTCTTCAGCCTCATGCAAATTGAAACATATGCCATTTAGCTGAGATAAATTCCCTAATACTCCTTAGTTATTTTGACACTTAAATCCTCTATCATATGCTTCCCAGAGCCCTTCTGTCTGGTGCTGGGAGGAGTCCAAGTACATTTGAGCAAGACAAGGCAGCCTCTGAAGTAGGGTTTGCAGGCTAGACCTGACCTATAAAGAATTTGCCCTACTGCAGCTCAGTGAGTGAGCAAGGAGGTATTTTTGATCCAGAGGCATAATTACAACCACATCCAACCACCAGTGGTTCACTTAAGGTTATTCTCCTATATTACCTCAGCAGCAGGACATCCTCACTGTCTGTTAGGAGGCTACTCTCTAGCTGTAAGAGCTCTCTGGGTGGTTCATGGTCTGGTGGGATTTCAGACCGTGCAAGCCGGCTGCAGTGAAGGCAGGCACTTGGAGCTGCTACTCTTTTCCTTTCCAAACACCCCCTCTCCTCCTCGAGTAGACTGCCAAGGAGATGAGGGGCTGGAGGGGGTGCAGGCATCACTAGATTGCTTTGCAATCTCCAGTCCTCCTTATTCTTTCCCTGGTTAGTGCCAGTAGTGATGCAGGGTGTGTGAGCAGGGTCCTGGGGGTTGCTGTATGTGCTGGGCAATTGCTCTGCTGCTCCCAGCTCCCTCCTGAGAAAAGCAGGGAGCCAGATGGCTGAGCCTTTCCTGCTTCGTGCACAGCCACTGGAGCATTCAAACCGTCCCCCCTGTCACTGTGGCTGTGGAGGGAAGAGAGGGAAAGGCAGGAAACAGAACATTTGGGCTTCTCATAGAGACACTCCTTCATCTAGCATTTGAAATGGGCAACGTTTGTGCACAGAATGAGCTACACCATATGTGTTCAGCACGAGGTGGGAGCAGGGGGATCCCAGTTGCTACTAAATCTTGGCTCTCTCAGCTGGAGAGCTGTTCTGGCTCATCCTTTTGGAGTGTATGATGGAAAGCTGCTGTGCCCAGAGCCCAGCACAGTCAAGGAGCAATCAGGAAAGTTGGGCTCTGCCCTCAGCCCTGCTGCTGACTTACTGAATGACTTTACACATACCTGCTCAAGAGCATCTATTAATCACCTGGCTGCATCATTTCTCTTTTTTGGGGGGTTTGCTGGCTATGTGGAACCCCAATGCTTGCTGGGTGTCCTTCCTTTGGTACTAGACAGCCTTTGTAGCAGAACCTGAGCTTTCAAAAGAGGCCTTTCTCCTTGTGCCACAAGGTATCACTTGTCAGGCAACAGGAGAGGGAAGGAGCACTTGTCAGCACTCGGTGCCTGGCTGGCAGCTCGAGTGTGTGTGGAGGTGTGCCTGGGAAGTGCTGTTAGGCAGTAGCTTACACTTCCCAAACAAAAAGAAGGTGTATGCTACCTCAGAAAGGTCTCCTTAAATCTCTAGGTAGATAAAGGCTCTAATGTCTGTTATCTGACTTCACAGCCTTTCAGTTTCATTAAGCTAATAGCCTCCATCAAGGGGCCAGCCCCGGATGCTTGCTGTTGATTTAGAACCTGGGAATTCATTAATCTTAAATTGCACTTTAAGCAAAGTCAGTGTACTGCACCCTGGGGACCCATGGAAACCCTAGTGCTCACTGCAGGGCTTTTATGCCAGCACTACAGGGACCAGATAACCAGGGTCCTTTGTGCAATCCTTATCTGGGCTTGTTCAGCTGAGAACTCCCCTTGCTGTGCTGCTTGGCCACACATCCCTGCTGCACTGTGGGATGATTTGTCTCTGCAGGCTACAGGCTAGGCAGGCAGTCCTGGGGTCTGCTGTTGCAGGCAGCTGCTTAGGGATGCATGAGCAGGGCTGGACAGATGGACATGGGGCAGCTAAACATTGTCTGTGTTGACTTCTTAGTTTAGACCTGTCCAAAACACCTTGCAGAGACAATGCTAGCTTCTTTTCTGTCAGCACATAAATAAAGCAAAGGTATCTTTGCTGTTCTGTAGAGGCTTATGAGAAATGGTTCTTTCTGGCTTTTTGTCATGGGGTTTCTGCAGAGATGCAATTCCTGGAACCAGGGACAAAAGACAACCAGGATCTTGGATAAACCTTGGGAAGAGTATGATTCCTAGTCTTTCTAGGTATGCCAGCAAAACATAAAACATAAACTGTGCCCTTTGGATAGGCTTAGCCCACCCACCTGTAAATCTGGGTCAGCAGGTGAGGCCTCAGCCAGTTTGTGGTGACCCACAGACACTATGGCAAGAAGATTCCCTTTCTTAGCCTATGGGGAGAAGTGTTAGAAGAGAAGCCAAACTTCTGTATGCATACAGAGGGACAAACAACATTAAATCCACTTCATACCTTTAGTTATTTCAGTCTAAATCAAGAGAATGTGACTCTGTTGGCAAACTCTGTCCTGACTTTACTGAGACTTAACATTTTTCACCCTTTCTCTTCTGCAAGTGCACAACTAACTGGATCACTGAGACCTAAAGAGAGCTCACTGCAACCTAGCAAAGGTCCTTCCTGCTGGCTCTGGGATATTTCAGTACTCCTACATGAAGCTTGTACTGCCACTATCAGCACCAGGGGTATAAAAGTGACCTTTGTCTTGTCCAGATCTTCTCACATTTTGTGGCAGTTCTCCAACTTCAGCCTACACTCCCTGCGTGGATTTGGAGGCACAGTCTGGGTTCTGGCTGCATTGCAGCAACAGAGACTAACTGAAGACAGAGTAGAAACTCTGGAGTGACTTCAGTCTTGCATCCCTTGGGCTGTTAGCATTGCCTCTTTCAACAGAAATGGAGAAACTAGAACTAAATCAGAAGAGAAAGAGAGAAAATGGAGAGAAGGAGAGAGAGGCAGCTAACTCCATATCTATCTACATGCAAAGCTCTTCAGGTGAGGTCCAGACAGCTTCTGAAAGTGTCCAGAGAGGAGGAAGGAAAAGTGGTATGTACCTGTGGTTTGATCCCAGCTTGTCCTAGTCTGTAGTTTGTAATGATATCTTCTTTTTTTTCACTCTTGGATGCTTTTCCTCCTTGCTGAGTCCTTGCTGCTGCCTGCATCTCATCCGTAGCAAGGTCCTCATCACATCAAGAATTCATAATCATCCAAAAATATTCAATAGGAGTATAAAATATTTACATGTGAAAGACTGGCAGACAATGAATCACTTGTGTTACTCTGCAGGAAATTGTTCACTTAGAGAGGGCATGAACTATGCCAGGAGATGTGATCCTGGAGGAGTGCTGTGAGGATGGCGTGGATGAGACCCCAGGGTGCTCCTCACACCTCCTGTCCTTGGCTGCTCTGTGGTGCATGAGGGTGGCTGGGAGCCAGGTGTTTCTCTTCCAGGATGGGGCAGGCTCCAGGTATCTTTACATAGCCAGCCAGCCCTTGTTCTGCCAAGCACAAAGCAAGGCTAGCAGACAGAAGGAGGCCAGGTGGCCAGGCTTGGTCCAGACATCTGACACAATCACTGTTTACATCCCAGATTTTCACCTTCTTTTCAGTGCCTTGCTGATTCTTTTTCAGCACAGGTGCACTTCTGCTATCCTCTTTTTTCTCTGCTGAATCTGGACCATGCAGGTATCTTTCTGTGCTGATAGAAATCCCCACAGAGGCTGCCTCCAGTCCCTTTTCTGAGCTCTGCTCATGCTCTGACTTTGTTGAACTAGTTTTCCTTCTGTCCAGGCTCCTCATAACTGTCAGCTGCATCCTTTTGTCATCTCTCTCTTTTTCAGTAACCTCAGCTGGATGCTGCACTGTTGCCATGGCATAAGCTGGAAGGGACAAAATGACTTTGGCAAGTGACCCAAGGGCAGGTCCACACAGAGCCCAGCAGGGTGCTGCATGGAAACATTAACTTGGGTCATGGAAGTGGCAGAGCAATGCCAGCAGACTGCTCCCAGCAGGACCAACTCCCTGGAGCCAGCACCACACAGGGCAGCTCCTGTGCCTTTGAAACCACAGCTGAGTCATGACCTGCAAGCCTGGAGATGAATGACCACAGGAGCTGCCCTGCCTGATGGACACATGCTGTCTAGTGGAAGTGAGGGCAGAAGGTGCCCCTCTGGTTTTGACCACATGGTCCAGGGTCCATCCATGGGCACTGTCACAGCCATGAGTAAGTCAGTTGTAATTCCCCTCCTGAGCACACCTGATTACTGGTTGACACTAACCAGCTAAGGTTCTTTTATAAACCCAAAGTGTAGAACCCAAAAGCTAATCATGGGTCCTGCCTGAGATGATAGTCTTGGCCACTTTATGTACTGAGGTAATGCTTCTCCAAAGCTCAGGGGGATCAGAGTGCCTTTTTTGTATTAGAATACAAAATACTAGGTCTATTTTAATACAGGAACTGGTAGCAGGAAGGGAATCTGGTGAGAAAGGGTGGCTGGTAATTGCTGCTGGCTGTGGAAATGATTTGTAAACAGAAGGTTTCAGAAGGGAGATAAAATGCATCTCTGTAAACTGGCCATCCCTAGGGTAGTTTCTGCTCCCATTCCCATTCAGGTACTAAATAGCAAGAGCTGTCAGAGGTCTTCTCAGGAGGCTAAGCAGGCTCCAGCCCTCGTGGGTTTAACTTTGACACAAGGGAAGGACCTATTTCAGAAGAAATGCCATCATATTACAATACTGAGGCAGTAAATCCTGTGCTCTGGCAATATGCAAAGGGAGAAGGAGATAAGAGGAGGTAGGAGCTGCCAGAAACCTGTGCAATGCAGGGTTTGAAGGGCTCCTCTGCTCCTCCTGCATTGGCATAGGACCCCTGCCTTGTCATGGACAGAGACTCACTGAGAGATGGGTTTTACTTCACCAGTCCCTAGAGAGGCTTCAAGGGATTGGGCTAGAAGGTAGGGAGGAATCTAGACTCATTTCACCCACTGGGAGCTTGGACAGGTCACTTAACCTCTCTCTGTGTCTCAATTCTCACTCTTTAAACAGAGGCAACATTGCCATTGGGAGTCCTCAGGCTGCTCTGCTGGTAAGAGGTGGTGGTCATCCAGACAACACCAGCAGCATACTGGTGTCAGGGCAAGGAAGAGGACATTGTTTGACCTGACATCTCCTTGGAGGAAAACATTGGCCCACAGAAATGTTATCTGACATTTCCTCAGCATCTTCCCAGCAGATTCCAAAGTTTCTTGCTGGTCCTTCTCAGGTGAACTCTAGAAGCCTGGAAGATGCAGATGCAGATCTTCACACCCACAGGGGGTTTTCCTCCATGCCTTTGTCAGTCTGGAAGAGTCTGTGAGAAGCAGAGCTGTGCAGCAAAATGGAATAGACCTAGGGATTTGTGTGTAAGAGCAGGGGGAGAATGGGAGAGGGAATCACTCAAGAATATATTATAGAGAACAGTCTGGTGTTGACAGAGGGATGAAGTGGGTGACCTAATAAAAACTGTTATTACAGGTTTTTTCACTTCTGTCACATAATAGAGGACTTCAGTCTCTAGAGCTGTCAGTCCAACACCTTTCACTGGCAGAAGTAGTCACTCAGACATAATCTTGGTGAAAGGAGAGAACTTCAGTTAACTGCTTGCCTGGGGCAGGTAGAATGCAGCCAGGAGGCTTGTTTGGCAAGTAATTATAAATGCACTTTTTCTGCCCAGGTGCAGGGAGCACAGCTTAAGCTTTTACTCATTAACATCATTAAAATTTCCACTTCAGCTATCACTCTGGCATGGACAGTGCCTACATAATTGTCACCAGGTTCAATCACAACTGGCAGTGAGCCTGATGCTGGGCACCATGAGTTCAATTGCTTAGAAGAGCCAAAAAAGTACTGATAGAAATGTTAAATGATTCAGCAGTGCCTCCATGGGCTTTAGATGACAGGGAGAGTGGCCTTGAGAACAGAAAGAAACAGAGGAGAAGGAGGTTGGAGAGCCCAGGAAACGCCACATCTGATCTGGCCAATTATCCATGTCTTTGGTCTTTTGGCTTTGATACTGGTGGGTGCCAGGAGCTACAAAAGAAGGCTCAGGATCTTAGAGACAGGATCTTACCCTTGGATAGTTAGGGATAACAATTGCTTAGGGAAATCTCTTCCTTAGCACCCTCATTAGTGGTTGGTTTGCCTGCTGCACTGCGAAGCTTTTCTCTTCAGCATTTGTGTCTTGACTTCTATTGTAAATCTGAAACACTTCAATATCCACAAGTTTCTCTTTCTCATTTGAATCCTTTCACACCTTGCACCTCAGAGATATCTTGTAGCAGAGATTTCCACAGGTGAATGAGGATGCCTGAGGAAAAGTATTCCCTTTGATGGAATTCTTTCCCTATCACTCAGCTTAATGAGCTGTGCCTTTGGTGCAGTGTGAAAGACAAGGTAAATAGGAACATGGAATTTGCTTTTCTACATAATTTATTCTAACTATTTTGAATGCCTATTTTATTCAGATGATTCCTACAATAAATACACCTGACATTTAATCTGCTTCCCACATGGAAAACATGCTATGCCCTGAAACAGTTCTGTTGACTATTTCTGGACCCTTTTGGTTCCTGCTCTGATTTCCTTTGAATAGAGAATTGAAGGCAATGCTCTGGACCTAATGCACTTGCACACTGATCTCACACCATTTTTAGTAGAGAACTCCACCCTATTCACTCCTGATGCTCCAACAAATGGAGAACACTGTTTGCCTGCAGAGTAGCACAGTGCTACAAGGCTGCAGGCTGCAGTCTAGGAGGACATCACATCTTCATTTTGAAGCTGGGAACCCAAATGGATACTTCAGATGAATCCTTCTAAGGTGCCTTTGTCACCAAGAATCTTTACACTGGTACTTGGTTGATCCCACACCTCTTTCTCTAGCTTTGACAAAGAACATTTCCCAGTTGCAGACATCAGCACCTCACTGACTATTTGCCTTCACCACACTGTCCATTAATCTACAAACCAACCCAGATCTTTCTAGCAGCCAGCTGCATGCTGCTACTAATATTTTGCCCTGCTGGAAATGGCAGAAGATGCTAAATTACCCATTTCTTTCTTCAGACACTTAGCCAGCTCTTCTGCTTGGCCACTGCATGTTGTTCTCATTAATAGAGCACCTGGTTGCCTACTCTCCTGTTTGGGGTCCTGTCAAGAATGGTTTGAGAATCCAAGTGAAACCAGGCAATGTTCATTTGTCCCACATTTGCTGACATGCTCAAAGAGTGCTGATAGATGGAAGTGCTTTTGCAGACACCCTTCCAGGAACCCCTGCCATATCTGCAACTGCCAGGTATTTGTCATTGCACTCTTGTTTTCACCCCAGGTAACCAACACTCCCTGCTCTGCTCTCCCAAACACCTCTTCCAGAGGGCTGCCACAACATCTGCTGCCTCCTGCTTCTCCTCAGAGCTGGTATGAGCCAGGCTATCTACTTTCTGGAGCAACTTAGCAACTTCTTTCTTAAATTCACTCAGACCATCAGCTGTACTGGGCAATTTCTGTCACATTGCTTAACTCTTCTGCCTGGTTGTTTCCTCTCCTGCCCTTTACAGGGTAAGGTAAATGGAGTTATCTCCCTCACAGTGGCTTGGAGAAACTTAGTTCATTCCTTTTTGTGAAGTCATGTGAGTCCTTCAGAAGGAAGTTGCTATGAAAGTGCATAAGGATTATTATCCAAGGACTAAGGAGTGTTCCTAAATACATATAAATAGAAAATCTCAGTCCATCTTTAAAAGTATGAGTGAATTCTGGATGAAATGCTTCTGTGCTCAGCCCTGTTTCTAGTGGATTCACAGGACACTACACACAGGAAAGAATTCCCTCTCTTTGGAAGCATGCTCTAGATTAATTTCTTGATCCTATTTTTCCCTGCAAATATCCCTTACCTTTTAATATGGAATAATGACAGGATTATGATGCCAGGCCAACTGCAACCTCCAGTTTCAGTTGGTTGTCCATGTAATCTCCCCCTTCTATTTATGTTTTAGAATTCCATAGTGAAGGCCTGGCTTTTCCTCCTTTGTTCTTTCCTGCTTGCTGCCTTCATGGTTTCCCCCCCCCAAATTTCCAAGGAAGGTGAAACCAGGATATGATTTTTGTCTTTGCTTCTGCCTCCATTGTCCCAGCAGCATCCCTGTCACTGTCCCAGCTCAGGGAACAAGGCTCACCCTCCCACTGCACACACTGCTTCTTGGAAGCTTCTCTACCCCCAACCAACCTCCCTCAGCCAGCATTTTCTGCTCACATTTTCTTCTGTTCCTCTGCTGCTAACCACATGTCCCAACAGTCCCTCCTTTGTGTTTGTGCTTTGCCAAACTGCTACCTTTTCACCTCAGCAGTCATTTCTTTTCTGTTGCCATCTCTACCTCCCTGAAAACTGTTATGGCAATTATTTCTTTTTGCTGAGACACCTTCTTGCTCTCTGCTAGAGATGCTGATGACCATCAGATCCCTGAAAACACATTGCTCATTAACCAGATGAATGAGCCTGTTGCTACCCTGCTCTAGCTGAACCTGCTCTAACAGAGGGCTTGGACTAGATGATCTCCAGAGGTCCCTTCCAAACCCTCACATTCTGTGATCCTACTTCTGAGGTCCAGCCAAGCCACATGATCCTCAGGGAGTAGCCAGCATTAGCTCAGCAGTTGCCTTTTATAGCTTTTAGGGGGTAAGTCAGTAATTGATATCATCATCCAAGCTCCTTGAAGAGATGGTGTCTGATCCACCCCTGCCTCTCACCAGAGGGGAGCAGGAAAAGCCAGGTGGCTGTGGCCCCAAGAGGCAATTTGGAAACTGTGAGTATTTTCTCTGTTTACTTGAAAGCACAGAATTTGTCACTTGTGTGTGTAATTTACTGCTAATTATGAGCTTCCAATCTGCAGATAGGAAACTCAGAGCCAATGTACATTTTCAGAGAAAAAGGGAAATTACTCCAAGTACTATATAATTATACACTTAACTGGGACTTGCTCCTGAGCCTTTCTAGAACATTGCTGTTCAACTGGAGCAAGATTCCATACAATTGCATGAGTGTGGATGTGGGAAGGGAGGGTAGCATACACCAGGGAGAGCCAAAACCCCAAACCCAAGGTGCTAAACAGTGAAAATTTCCTTCTCAAAGCCCAGAAAAGCAATAACTCTTGGCTGAGGCTGTGCAGCACTTAGACATCACTGCCATACATCTTGCAGCCCATTCACCTTTTGCTATTCCAGCCTGAACTCCTTTCCTCTGCCCCACACCACAGCCTGCTTCTTCCCATCCTAAGCTCCCAAATGCACTCTGCTGAGCTCAGCCCCATATGTCCTACCTAGCAAGTGGAAAGGAAAACCTCATTTTCATCCCTGAACTAATGCAACATTGGGCTGGGGTCACCAGAGCTGTCAGGCCAGGGGGTTGAACTCTTGCAGTATATGAGTGCACACCCAGCAGCTGCAAGCTGGACTTTGCTAATGCACTGTGCTCAGATGCATTTTATTTCTCCTTTGTGAGAAAGGGAAACCCCAAAATATTTCAGTGGATTAAGTCACACAATTACTGAGTTCATAGTCTGAGGGCAAAGAAATGGGAGCCAGAAAAGGGAAGAGGTAGGGCCAGCTGAGATCTGAAAGAGGATGAGGAGTCAGTGAGGCAGGGAACTACAGGAAGGAAAATGTTAAATACTTAATTGAATTTGCATAAGTGATTTCTTAATGGTAAACTAGGGATAGGTGAAGCAAAGAAATCAGTGCTGGAAAAGACTTATCAGGTCATCTAAGCCATAAAGCAGTTCAGCTAAACTAACAGACTCTTCTGCCCACCCTCCTTCATCCTTGCTCCTCCCTTCTGCAGAAGCATATGAGCTCCCTGTGTTTCCCTTGCATCTCAAACCCACAGGAAACATTTCCAGAAGGGTTTTATGTTGTGGGTTGGGGTTTTATTTAATTATTTCTAATTTTATTTTCATTTTATTTCTAGTTTTTCTTTAAATGAAGAGAGTATGGTGCAGCATTCATTAGGATCCTTGGAGATGGGTGTTCTTTGCTGTTCCTGCTACAGACAGAGCAGAGGCAACATGGATTTGGGTTTCCTTTGCTGTCTGTCCCTTTTGCTGCAAAACAGTCTTCTCTAAATTGGGAGTAGAGACTGAAGCAAGCCCTGAGGATGCCTGCTGAGATCCCTAGCTTGGCAAGCAGCTCAGTGCCAAACAGGGCTTCTGTTTTCACTAGGCAGCCATTTATCTACCTGGAAATGGGCAGGCTCCCCAGACAAAAATCATTAGGCACAGGCCTCAAAGAGCTGTAAAATTCTCAGGATTAAGGCATCCTACTGAGTCATTCCCAGGGCTGGTTTCTAGGCACCAGAGCTCTGCTGCTTCTCAGGGATCAGCATCCCAAGACCTGTGCTGAGCTCTTGTCAACAGCACCAGCCACTCCCAGAAATCTGGTGAACTTCTGCAGATGGTTTTAGCTGGGAGCCTGTGGGAAGGGCAGTGCCAGTTCTCCTGGGTGTTTTTCATGTGTCTGGGAGGCTCTGGGGCTGTGGAGAAGACCACATATATTTGGGCACTTAGCAGAATCTCTAAGGATTGTTTTGTTTGGTTTGCCCATGCCAATAATCAGCCCCTGGTCACCTGTCAGGTTTCACCACAGAAATGTGAGTAACTTAGGCAGTTCTTCTCCTTCCTACTCCTCAGAAGGGTAGTTGGGATCAATGCCAGCTTCACTGCTGGCAAGCTAAAACAATAAACTCATTTTTCATCAATAATGGTCTGAATTCTTTAATGAAGCTGCTTCATTCATGTTCACTCCAGTTGTGCCCTTTCCTTTGTACCCAGGGAGGAGGAGTGGGGTAAGCTGGCAGGGCTACCTGGGGAAGCAAAGCTTTCCAGCACTAATTGCAGGAGAAGGAGGAGATGTTCAGTTTAGTTTCAGAACAAAAACTGCTTGAGGAACCAGTCTGAGATTGGGAATGCACTGGGAGATGACTTTCCTCACCCAAACCTGTATCCATGTTGTGCAAGAAGCTGACCACTGAAGGAGAGCCATGGCCCAGATTTATTCCAGTAACTTCAAACTAGAAGTGCATTTGTGAAAAGAGCAATCTGCCCATTAATGGCCTGAAAGAAAGGAGAAATTAATCAGAGGAATGATTGAGTATGAATCATTCTCCTAGTCCTTCAGCTCTCCCAATGCAGTGCAAGTCCTTTCTAACCCAACCTCCTTCTTCAATCTTGTCCCCTTGAAAAGGCTGTTGTATTATTTGCCTAAATTATTCATCTGCTGAAATCAAGGTGTTGGTTATGGAGTTGTCCCATCTCCCTTTCCTTCTGCTGAAAATATTATTTAACTTAAAGGTGGCAGTTACACAATTTAATCTTTGCCTTCCATTATTAATGAATTTAAACATGAAATATGTAGGCATTTTCCCTCTCCTGCCTTATGGAGCATTAGCCATATTTATGTCAGGGGGAATGATTCTTTTCTTTGAGAAGTATTTATTAGAAACTGTCTTCTGTGTTGCTGGCAGAAGAAGTTTAAATGGAAAGGTGATTTCCATCCAAAGATGGACCTTTGGAGTGCTTTCCAGCCTCTGGGCTTGAGGCCTGGGGAACTTTCTGGGGGGAGGAATCTCTGGCCCAACAAGTAACTCTGGGAAAATCAGCAGATAAAAGAGTAAGTTTGGCTAGAGCCTTTCTTCCCTGAGTCTTTGGATGGATTTTCCCACGTGGGGAGATGGCTATAGCTCCTGGTTTACATAGCTGGGGATGGAGTGTGGGGGAATAACATCTCCCACCCTGGCAACAGCACCTTGGGTTTCTCATTACCAGTCTCCTCATCACCTCCTCATGAGACCACCCTTGCTTTCACAGGCACCCAGAGCAGCCCCCACTGCCTGCCCCTTCCATCCCTGCTTCCTGAGCTTCAGGAGCCCCAGGGCTATCACCCTCTTTCCTCCTGCTTTCAGCTGTGATTATCCTCACTCCTGTTTGCACACACAGATGGAGCTCGATGGAGCCCTAATAGCATCCTTTACTTAATTAACATGCAATTAGCTTAATGAATATTTTAACCTCATTATGTAGTTGCTCATCTTTATCTGCTGTGGGTAAGTTTAGTGCCCAGCTCTGGCCTGTTATAAAGACAAGCCAAATCAGCCTGGTTCTTTGAAGAGTTTTTCTCCCTCCTTTTCTTTGGCACATCTCTGATGGAAGGGCTGGGGTTTATGGAGGCAGAACATGTTTTTGTCTTCACCTCTCCCTGAAGAACTGGAAGTTTCCTCAGAGGTAGGTGGTGGTGTTATTACACTCTTGCAGGGGGGTTAGGTGGTGGATCTGCTGACTTGGTCATGTTGAACCCTATCTCTCTACCCATGGGACAGGGTTTCTTAGCAGCAGCATCTCCCAGCTGTGGGCCTTTCCCATTGTCCTTGCTGTTTCATGTGGTGGTGTGCTACACACTCCACACTGTGACAAATGTCTTTCTCCATCACCTCCTTCATGCTCAGGATTTGTACCTCAGCAGAAGCACTATCTCTGCCTTGCAGTCATGGGATGGTTGTTTCTCAAGCTGCTGACCAACATGTGCAAAACTCTCCTGGGAAAGGTGTCTGAGGCTGGCAAGCAAACTGCAGCCCTTTGGGCCCCATAAAGGAGGAGATGTGGCAGGATGGGCACAAGGAAGGGTGTCTGCTCTCCCTCCAGTGACCTTGTTGGCAGGTGTCACTTTCCTCTGCTGGGCAGGTATCTCAGCAAAGCCTGGCAAGAGCCTGCTTTGATGGGAAGTTCCTATTGCTTCTTTATCAATCAATTATTTTCTAGATGCAGCTAGGGGTGAGGGGAAGCAAGCATGGGTGTGGGAAGAAAGTTTGCTTGAGTCAAGAGTGACCTCTTGAGCTAACTGCAAAGCAATGTGAAAGAGAAACTTGTTCAGCCTTCCAAGACAGGCAGAGTGGTGACCTAAGAGGTGACATCTTGGCTCTTTAGTTGGGACACCTGTGTGAGGGAAGATCTCACTCCCACCATCCCCTGGGAAGAAATCAAAACACATCTCCATGTTGACTTGTTTACTGCTGGCATCTCAGCAGCCTCCTCACTGACTCTTTCTTCTTGCTGTGACAGGGAAAAGGCAGTCCTGCTTTCTTCCCCAGGCCTGGGGAAGCAGGCTGGGAAGAGCCATTTGGTCTCAATGGGGATCCACAGAGAAAGAGAGGAATGGACTTCAAAGACCTGAACAAAATCTCTCTAGTAAAATGCCACTGGAAAGTTAAGACAGCAGTGAGCACTGTTTCCTTCAGGCTATGCTTTTTGTTGTTTTGAGTCAGCAAGGTTAAGCAGAGAAATAGAGCAGAAAGTTGAGATGATTGGGAACAGCTACAGTTGTGTTTTTTAAAGCCTTCCCCACACACTTCAAAGGAAAACAACAAACTTTATTTACACAATGCATCCTCCTGCCTGCTTACCCCACAACTGGCTGTACAGAGAAAGGCAGAAGTGAAATGCTAAGAGGGTGTTAGCAAAGAGCAAGGAAGTGCAGCAGCAGTAGTGAAGGATGGCTTAATGCTAGGAAAGCCATGTGCCCTCCTTTGCAAAGCCAAGTGTCCTGCCCAGCAGAGCTGCCACATTTCCTTGGGGAGGCTGCAATTTTCTGACAGGTTCCACCTCCCTGCCAGGCCAGGCCCAGAGCTCTCTGTCAGCTATTTCCAGCCCTGACTTAGCATGTAGTGTTCAATTTCTGTCGAGGTATCACCTAGCTCCTCTCCTTACAGAGAGGATGAGGCTCAATGAGGTAATGAGCTGAGAAGATTTGTGGGTGTGCATATTGCAGCAGGGTCAGCCCATGCAATCCATGTAGGGAGCACTGTGTCTGCAGTATTTGTCTTAATCTGGCACTCTTACAGAAGCAGCTGTTACTGGGGCTGAATATCAAGAGGACAAACACAGCTAGAACAGCTATCCACCCCAAAATCAACTAGACACTCATATCTCTCAGTGCTGTGGCTGCTGAAGCCTAAGGGTTGGGATTAACATTCATTTGTTCTCATCCTTTGACTTGGCTGAAGCAGCCTTGTGTTGCAGGATAGGTTGGTAGTTGAGTCCCCATCTCATGTGTAGCTCCTGTGAATAGTTCCCTGTGCTCCTCCAGCACTAGGGAGGGCCCTGGGCCTCCACCCCAGACAAAAGAAAAGGATCTTTCCAGAGACAGAGGAAGGAACTGATAAGATCCATGTGTTGTAGAACCTGAAGACCATGATCTTTGGGTTATCATGGATTTCTACATGGAGCTTCCCAAAAAGTTTCTGCTAATTTGATGTAACAGAGCCAGATTCCCAGCCAGGGTAAACTGAAGTCAAAAGACCTGAGGCACAAGGCAAAGACTTTTAGCCCCAGGCAAATCTTTTAGCTTTGGAACATGAGGCAAGACATCCTCCTACAGCCAGGAAAAGGCCTGACTCAGTATGCTGCTGCTGCTGCTGGAGACAGGGTCACATCCACCTGGCAATACTTGTGCATGTGCCTGAGGGAGCAAAAGCCTCCTCTCCCCTAAGTCCAGAGGGTAAAGGCTTTCATTTTGGGTGTGAAGATCCCACTGAGTAAACTTCTTTGTGATCCTTGGGTGTGACTTCAGAGCTAGCTAGGTACTGGAAGGAAGGAACCCTTTGTGCAGCACCAATGTGAATCCCACCCACCAGAGCAGCTTGTCCTTTTTAAAGGATTTTGGGTTGTCTTCATAGAAAGTTTAGAAGGATTCCACATTCACAGTTCCACCCTGCAGCAGCTGGCAGGCTCAGAAGAGACCAAGGACTGGCATCCTCACTGCTGGCCCTGGCTGGGGAATAATGGCAGAGCCTTGTGTGGGGAAACCATTCTTCTCCAACCCCCTGGGTAGAGACATGCCTTTATTCACCAGGGCTGTCAATCCAACACCTTTCAGCAGCAGAAATTCTGTTTAGAATCAAACAATAGGCACAAAGTTGATAATCAGATGCAAATTATGTACCAGTATGCAGAAGACAAAGATAAGATTTGCATAAAGTGTTTGTGTGACAGCAGCTAAGTAGCCCTAATTTTTTTCCCTGAAGGTATCAAAGCACAGAAACTAATCATCCCTTACCCACCTCATCTCCCCTCTTCTAGCACTGCCCTCAGCCTACAGCCTTGTGTTTGAGCTCCAGCCAGTTCCCCAGAGAGGTGACCCTTCCCCTCCTACGTGCCTGCTGTGGGGAGGAGCAGGACAGGCTTGGTGGCAGAGACAGCCCTGGTTGTTTCTCTCTTCAGGAATGTCTTTTCCAGGAGGGGAGGCCTCTCACTAGCTAAGAAGGTGAAATGGATTTGCTACTGATTTCCTCTGTTAGCAGAGGTTGTTCAACAACTGCTCTCTGGGGACCTTCAAATAGTCTTTTGAGGATAGGAAACTGCTCCCCAGCTTCAAACCAACACCTAAGTCTCCTTTAAAGAGAGCAATCCAGGGTGCTATTGCTGGGATAGTTTCTCTTTTGCAAGCAGCCAGGGGTTTCTTGTGTGTGGGGATGCAGGGGACATGCACCTTGGCTGGTTTCCACTTCTCAGGCACATGGGGGGATCCTTGGGGTGTCCTCCATGGGTTTAAGAGCTGAACCTAATGATTTTGTTGGGTTCCTTCCAGCTCAGGCAATACTCTGACACTATGAAAATGCTCTCCTCCTGCTTCCACTGTCTGTTGGGGTGGAGGCCAGTGCTAGTTAGAGGCTGAGATGTCTCCTAGAGCCTGTGGGGACAATTCACCAGTGCTAATGGTAACTTTAAGGTTGAAGTGGGTTTGCCAAATCCTGAATCTTTGCCATGTGACTGCTGCACAGCCTTGGGTTTGCAGGTGGAGCCTGCAGATCTTCCTAAGGAGTGCAAGCAAGGTGGCTTCAATGCAAGTGTCCTCAATAGCTGCTTCTCTTCAGCTTGGTGTGAACTCAGGACTTTGGCTGCAACCCTTGGAGGATGCTAATGGCATAATTGCTTGGAGACTGTAGGGATCCCTCCTGCCTGACACAGTCCAGCCATCAGACACTGGGAAAGATACAGAGAGGGAAAAGGGTTGCTCATAGGATCTAGGAGCTGTGCAACACTTTTCAATCCCTGAAGCTGTGTGACACAAATGAAAGGGGAAAAACTGGGATTCTCCAGAGATGCCTGCACAACACACTCAAGTCTGACTCATCTCTGGCTGCCCAGAGGCCCTTCTGTCAGATGGAAAAGATCTGAGCTGTGGCAGTTGCAGTAGTGGCTGCAACAGCAGCACTGCCCTGTTCTCATCATACACTGCCATCTGCTTCTCCCAGACAGGGTTTATAACCATTTTCTCCCCTCTAGATGGTTAAAAACATGCCCTGATTTTTGTCTTCTGGGCAATATTTTATTTCTGAAGGTTCTGGACCAATCTCAGCTGCAGTTCACCAAGGGAATTGCAAAGTAGTCCCACCTTTCTCTAACTCCAGCTGCACATATTAGGTATTTCCTTCCAGCAGACACTGATATGTGTGGGTGTGACCTCTCTCTCCCCCCTCACCCTCTCTTTATCTCTCTCTCTCTCCCACTGGATGTGTGTATATGTGTGAACCAGGGCAAGAAACAAAAACCTGATGCTTAGAGCAGATTATTTTGCATTACACAGCTGACAGGCTTTCTTGGAGAAGGCTGGCTCCTGAGAATTCAGCATTTCTCCTTCATCAGTGACTGTCTGCATCCTGGAGGGATTAGAATTCAGCATTTTGAGCAAGTCCAAAAGTCATAAAAAGGCACCTGTGAGATGAAACCAGGCCTAAGAAAACTCACCCCTTCCTTCCTTGCCTTCATAAATGTCTCTTTCACCTGCATTGTGGACTGCTTTATTTAAGACCCAACAGGGCTGTAGCCTTCTTCATCTCAAAGCACTTGATAAACTACTTCCAAAGAGGTAAATTCAGTGTTTGTGAGGGTGGACAGATGAGCACAGAGTAAATCCTGCCCTCATGCACGAGACCACAAACCTCCTGTTAACTGCTGCTGTCTTCCAGCCACTCTGCTGACAATGTTTTTCTGTTCTTTCTGCTATACAAAATATTTTAGATGGGTATTAACCTCTCTGTGCTGCTGTGGGTGGATGCATGTGTGAGTATGTTATTACTCTCTGTATTAACTGGTGCAAACTGTACCTGCTTGAGTCACTCTGTAAACAGCAAGAACACCAGTGAGCTCCTGTATGCTGAGCACAGGACAGGCTGTGTACCCATGAGGAATCCCAGCTAAGAGGAGTGTGTGATCCTGCAGTCATGTTCTTGTTTTGCAAATGGAAGGGTAAGGTTAGAATCTAGTTCTTTTAAAGGCCCATTACAGTTGCTCTACAGTTTTGCCTCATGCAATGTGTTTGGCTTGAAAAAGCCCAGTCTGGCTCTGCAAGCCAGGGAGAATATTGGTGAAACATCTGAAGGAGAGCTCATCAAACAGGGTTGGATCTTGTTAAACCTTATGAAAGATTTAACCCCTTTGGCATCTTCCTTTTTTGTGTACTGTTTCTTTACACCCCTCTAGCTCACAAATACACTGTCACTGTCCTTCAGATTTTCCATACCATTAACTCTGGCTGGAGGCTCCAACAACAGCTGTATTTGAAGGAAGATTTTAATGGAGGGAAATAATGAATGATTTTGTTGATAGCCTCTACCTTTCTTATTGATTTCACTGGAGATCCTCAGCATGGTCACAACTCCATGGAGCTCAGGTGAGGAGGGGGCACGTGTGAATCTCACAGTCTGCTGAAGTTTAGGTGTGTGTGCTGAAGGCACAGAAGTCCTCTCCTGCTTGAGGGGGAGTAAGAAGCCCCCATCTCCAACACCCCCCAGGCACAAAGAGAATGTATCAATGTGCTGGCTGCAGTTTATAAGGCAGAAGGATTTGTTTTGTACAAGACAACCCAATTATCTGCACCCTTTCCTTGAAGTGGGAGGCTCCATTTGCAACCAGAAGATAATGATTCCAGGCTCAGCTTTGCAGATGTGAGTTTCTCTACCTCATTACAGACAGAGCTGGTTTCAGGCATGGGCAAAGCTGTCAGCTGCCAAAGGTGGAAGCCTGCCAGGGGCAACCAGCAGCAGCTCAGTTTGCCTGGCTTGGAAGAGATGAGGATGGCCATAGCTGCAGAAGGCACAAGCCAAGTGTCCAGCCTTTCTCCCTGAGCTGTGTGATATCAAGGGAGGTAGCAAAAGGAGAAACACATCCCACGAGGGACCCACACTGCTGCTGCTGCTGTCACACAGCTGAATTTTGCCTGCCAAAGGGTGAAGAGAAAATCCTTGGGCTGCAAAATTAAATTTTGCCTACCCTGCTGATAAGCCTTGAGCCAGCTGATTATAAAGGTACCTTCACCTCCTTCTCTTCTGACTACAAAGAGAGGCTTATTGAAAGGTTGATTTTGACCCCTGTTAAGAAAAGTATAAAGGAGGAGAAAGACAATGAATTTCCTCTTGCTTCAAGAGTTTAGATTGAAGTCTCTCTGACAATACAATATTTTCTGAAAGTGTTCAGTTACTTGAGGGGGAATATTTTGAATCTGAAAACCATTTACATCACCTCTATTTTAACATCTGCAGCATCTACCACTTCTTTTGTGACCCTCTCTAAGTCCAACATAACACACATTATCCTGCAACGACTTAAACAAAGGTAGGTGAGACACTGCTCCTGCAAGAGGCAATTTACTAAATCAGGGATGATAAATGTTGAGCTGCAGTTTGAAAATGAAATGTGATGATTCTCCACCAAGACAAGCAAGGGGTGGAGGGGGGGGAAAGAAAAAAAAGTGCTAATAGGAGAAATTTCTCCTGGTAATTTCTTGATCAGCCAATGCTCATTTTCCAGGGAGACAGGTATCTCCTGCTTCCTGTAAAATATTCCTTCTCAGGCATCTTCCATCAAAATGTCTGCTGCTTTCAGGGCCTCAGAGGTACTTTTCCAAGCCATAGTGAATGAAGAAGAGTATTTAACATGAGATATCTCACATAAGATGTTTGCAGCAGGGATGAGCTCACCCCCTGTCAGCTGAAATGGTCAAACTCCATGTTAACTCCCAGGGCAGCTGGGCTGGCTCCTCAGGTAGAGGGAGGAAATTTCACCCTCTTCCTCCCTTCACCTTCCTATGTGTCAGATACAAATGAATGGTTTATTATTGGCTTCTTAGAAACCAGGACTGGGGCTTGCTCTTCACAATGTGCTCTGATTAGAACTCTGATCAGACTAGCAGTGTTTCTTTCTGTTTCTGTAACCTCTGAATGAGCTGATCCATATAAAAATCACACTATTTACCACTATTTTTCCTGTTTTACTTTGCTAATAGGGAAGTCTGCTGCTATTACTCCAAACCCTCATCTGTTTTTCCTGGGGAAATTTGGATGAGAGCTTGGTTTAGTGAGGAGAATTGCTTTAGCCTTCCCTGGAGTGCAGCCACCCAGGGAGCTACATGGAGAAACTTCTCTGGAAACCCCCAAGGTGAGTGTGCAACCCTCAAGAGATGAGGGGACAAGCCTGAAAACACTGCAGCACCTGAGGAGCCCTTGGAGGGAGGTTGCCACAGACAGAATCATGTTTTCAAGCTTTTAAAAATATGCCACTGATGCAACTCACCTGCCAAGCTCTGTTCTGACTCCAGTGGCCTTGTATTTCACTTTATCTGACACTCTATGTTCTATTCCTCCTCCTCTGGAAGGTACTGAGTGATGGTGTGTGGTAGAGCTGGTTGCTCCCAACATCTTCATGGCTCAGTGTGAGGTTTTCCATCCAGGCACATGTGCCCAGCACATCACTCTAGAAGCAGTAATAGCCACAGCCATCAGAGCCCCTGGCACCAGCATCAAGCTAGCACAATTAGCACTTTTTCTATTTCATCTGAGGACTAGAGATAACTGAGAAATCAATCAAACTTCAACCTCTGCCAGGCTATGAAGGGTGGAGGATGTGGAGGTTCCCAGCATGTTGTCTGAGCTGTCATTTCTCCTCTGGCCTGAAAGACAGGCAGAGGCAAACTGTCTTTGCTTCACATTCCCACTAACTTTTCTTGGCATGATGAGCTAGCCAGCTAATCAGTAATTGTACCTCAGAATACACAGTTCAGTGGCAATGCTGCCTGTCTGCAGCTGCACTGAGCAATGAGGGAAGAAAGGTGTGATTCACCCAAACTCAGAGAGAGCTGGAACAGAGGGCTTTCACAGAATCTGTTCCAGCTCTCTCTGAGTTTGGGTGAATTACACCTTGATGCTGTGGTTTATTTCCACCCACCCACCCACCTCCCACTGCTTCACACAGGGCAGCACTCCCTGACCCTCACTTTTAATCAGGGGTGCAAGTCATGGCTGAGGGAATTATGCCAGTAAAACGTGTCTGGTGGGTGTGGGTTGATTTGTTGCTGTTCTTAGGAGCAGTGGGGAGGTGGGTGATCATCAGGAACAGCTCTGCTGGGAAACTCTGCCTCTCCACCAGCAGAGCTTCTCTGCTGCACAGCACCCATACATCTGTATCGTGTTCCCAGGTAGCCCCAGCTCTTCTAAAATGATTAGAGCAGCTCAAATGAAAAACCTGCTGGTCAATGCTGTTGGTGCTTCTAGAATTTCCTCCCCATAGGGTTTTTCTGTTAATTTCTTGTAGGTACTCTCTCATGTTACTTTGTTTCACAGCAGCGGCCCTTCTGCCTCTGGTTGGCTAGCTAATTGTGTTATAAATAGTGAGGGGAAGTTGAAACAGTCTTTCACTGTGGGTTGGCAACAACGAATCAAGTTACAGAGGAAAGAGAAGGATGCCAAAGTGCCTTAAGGATATGAGTGTATTTAAACATAGAGGCAACATGGCATTGTGTTTTGAACTCAGAGGTAAGAAGGAAGCAGCAACCCTTGCTTGGGGTGTTGTGGTTAAAAGCATCCTTCTACCAGGCACAGTCACAAATCTCTTCTCTTTGCACATTTCTTCTGCAGCATCTGGGTTTGTGCATAACTATTTTGACTTGAACAGGTGGTTTGTTAAAAAATGTAGCTGCAGTGTGTCACTGGACAGGAGGGAAAGGATGAAGGTATGTCTGTGTATGTACACACAGGTTCATTCAAAGAAAATAATATCATTGGGTTCTTGAGCTGAGTGCTCCAGCAGTGGCCAGCAACACCTGGAAATGGAAAGGCAATAGCAGCTTCTAAGGGTAGCTCATAAACCATATGTAGCATATAACAAGGAAAGTACTTCTGTGCAAGTTAACCATAAAGGCTCCCTTCTTAAACCCAGAGGAGCTGAGCTTTGTGGGTAGTTTTGCACCATGGGCTAGATCTGGCTCGTGAGGAGACAGTGGCTTTTGGATGAAGACAGAGGGGCCTGTTGGGTTTTTGCATTCCACATTTCTCTTGGCACTTGGATTTCAGGCATCCAAGTTTCCTTAAAGCCACACAGGGTCAAAACACTGAGATGAAATAGTACAGGTGCAAGTGGTATCTGTGTGCAGACTGCTGGGGAATGTAAAGAAGGGCCAAGAGACCCAGACCCCTAGCAGATGAGCTCAGAGAATCCTTCCTCACAGAGGTAAGACAGCACTCTGTCCCTTCAGACCTCACCACAGACCCAAAGCAGGGAAGTTTAGTGGCACTGAGACATGCATTGCTCAGTGAGGCAGCTCCTTGCCTTCTCTCCTTAAGCCCAGAAACCCCCTGGTGGATTCACCTGCCCAGTGAAATAGGCCATCAATGTTATTTTGAATTAAAATCATGAGTGCCCACATCCAGCTTTGAGTACTTCTGGAGGAGACAGGTACACTGGGGCCACTATATTTCCACCAATAGCTCTGGCCACAGGATTTCCAACACTCAGGTTGAAGCTGTGCTTATTTGTAATTCTCCTGGAAGGAGTCTTGGCAGAGGGAAAGATGGGCCAGGCCAGGAGAGTGGATTTGTGATAATGAAGGAAATAGTGATTAATTGGAGAGATCCCAAAAAGACAGCAGGAGGAAGCCTCCCCAGGCAATGGGGCTGACTCAGGTGTCTGAGTCAGTGATGCCCAGGTGAGCCGGGGGCTTGCATGCCTATTCTGCTGGGTGAAAAGAAGCCCACACCACTAAAGGTCTCACTGCCCAAGATGTTTGGATGGTGACAGTGCACAGAGGCTGACAGCTTTGGATTTTGATTTCTTATATCATTGTCATGTTACAGAAAGAGCCTGATGGAGAGCTGCAGCACTGATGGACAATACATGGCTCCTCAGAAAGCAGTAGGGTTGCTTCAGACACTGAACTGCATGCTCTTCTCTGCCGTCTGCCTGGCACACTGCTGAATCCTTCTGTAACCATCTCTCCTAGCTCTTGTGCTCTGGGATCAATAGCAAGAGGAGATTCTGGCAGAAGAAAGAGTTTTCTCTGCATCTTCCTTTTCACATCCAAAACACAGGTTCTCATCTTCTTGACGTGAGAGTGGTTCTGC
Source organism: Galbula dea (assembly GCA_013399015.1). Lineage (NCBI taxonomy): Eukaryota > Metazoa > Chordata > Aves > Piciformes > Galbulidae > Galbula > Galbula dea. The sequence continues at coordinate 450,026 of VWZX01008820.1, forward strand.
CTGGGAGCAAGCAGAGACTGAGGAACTTCCTGTGTGTAAAGTTAAGTAAATATATTGAATATAGATCCCAAAAAGAGGTGTGGCCACCGGGCAACTGAAGTGAGGAGGTACCAGCTGGGATGTTTTCTCTCCAACAAGATGTCTCAGGGGATGTGAGCCCACAGCCTTACCTGAGTGCTCCCAGAAAAGTGACTGCAGGATGTCTCCCTCCTCATGTCAGGCTATAGGAAACATAATGCCCTGTCTGTGGCCAAGGCTGTCTCCACCAAGGCCTAAACAGCAAGGTTCCATCTGAGAGCTATCCTGTGTAGATTTTACTTTGACTCATGCCAATCAATCACCCCTATGCTGTGATCTGGGTTTATAACCTCTCAAGGGAAACTCAAGTAGCACAGTCTCCTGGCAGTGCTGACAACTGGTTCAAACACAATCCTCTGGCTGAAGGCAACTGCTTCAGGTGTAGCTCCTTTACCCAGCCCAGCATCCCCACCTCCACTGCAGGGCAGAAATCAGACATTTCTGATCATCTGCCTGGCACTGTCAACATCTGCAGTCGATGCACCCTTTGCTGGTGGCGGCAGAGAGCATGAACAGCAGAGAAACAGCCACAAACCCTTTGTATCTGCTCTCTGTAAAAAAGCATCCTTCTCCAGTGTGCTTGGGGAGACGTGCTAAGAGAGGGAGGCTGAGACAATGAAAGGAAGTGGAAGAAAGAGAGAAACAAGTTCTTTTGACCAGGACCAGCTTGACATTTTTTTCAACTCCCTTTTTACACATGAAAGGAAAGGTGGGAAAGAAGAAGAAAGCATGAATGCAGGACTGGAAGGAAGCAGAGAGGGGAAAAAAAAGATCAAAGGGAGGGTGAAACAAGACAAAGATGCTCCCAGTGATGCTGAGGCACTTGTCTGCACCCCATACCAACCCCAATCTGACCTAAAGCATAAGAGCAAAAAAAAACCAGCAGGATGTCTGGCAAACTAGCTAGGTAGGCTAAGAAGCAGAGGTTGGTAAAAATGTTGAGTTAAAAGCCTGAGGGTTTAGTGAACAAGAAGTAGGGTGGTGGGGTATGGGGGGGCGAGGGTGTGTGAGCACTTGAGATGAACAAAGAAGAGTGGACACACATTGAGATCACAGCAGCAAGGGATTGCAATTGCTTTTACAGAAACCTTTACTGGGAAACAGAAGTTTGTCAGATTGGGTAAAGGCAGGAATAGCAAAATCCAATACAATAGCAACTAGCTGCCAGAAATCCCAGCATGGCCCTCAGACTGCCTGCATCAGGGCAGTGCAGGGAGGAAGGCTGGTAAAGCTCAGACAGGATGAATATCTTGGGTGAGGAATGGAGCTGGACCTCCCTCTTCATCACTCTTTTCAGCACCAAACACTCTGTGATAAGGAGAGCTAATCAAAAGGAAAGAATACCCAAGAGGCTCAGAGGTACTACTAATGTTGTAAAATGCATCAGGGAAGAAAGGAAGTGCAGCATAGGTATATTCCCTGGAGTGGAGATGAGGAGAACTGAGGACAGCAAGGCAGAGCCCTTGGGATTTACAGCACTATCTTGGCACTCCTCATATCAGGAGATACCCAGAAGGATCTGGGAGTGTAGCAGCACCAGCCTAGTGTTAAGGAGGGTGGGAAGCATAGCCCTAGGCTAGGGGGACCTTCCCCCTCCCCCCCTCANTGACAAAGTAGCTTTTTTTCCTCTCTTTTCAATTTTCCTGTGAAGACTAAACAAGCAGAAAAAAAGGAGACTGAACAGTTAAACTAAATCCTGCCATTGTAGCTTCACCCTTGCCTTCCCATCTTCCATCAGCTCATGCCTTGCAGACTACTGGATGCTGTTGCCCCTAGTTTGTTTTCTAGCAGTCTGATGGGGCTTCCTCTCCTCATACACACTGGCTTTCCCTTGCTTTTCCCAGTTCCCCAGGCTTTCTTGCTGCCTGATCTTGCTGCCTCGGGTCAGACACTTGCCCCTGTGCTGTTGCAGAGCCTGCCCCAGCTCAGCTCAGCCCAGCAGCATCGCAGGAGTAACCCTGTGTGCTCAGCTCTGCTGACAGCTCTGCTGCACTACCTCAGCCCTCTGGCTTTCCCCTTCTCAACTCTCACTTCTCTTGCAGCATTTGGAGCCATCCTGGCTTTGCCCATTGCCCTTGAGGTGTGCCATTGTGTTCCTTTTCTGTTTCTACTCCCTTTCAGTAAGCCAGAGCAAGGGAAATGCTGCAGCATAGCTTCCAGCTGGGCTATACTCCCTTCTTTACATGTGTGCAGGGAGGGAGAAGAAGACAGCAAACTTCAGGGATCCGGGAGACAATTCTTGGATGTGCTGTTGAGAAGAAAACAAAGAGGAAAGAGGTGACAGAAATGCCAGCCTACAAGCTCAAGAGATCACTGGGGCCCAGAGAGCTGCATCATCCCAGAAAAGAAATGAGAGACTGCACCAGACTATAGCATGGAAAATACTGACACATAAGAGAATGAATGTTTTTGCAGCTGGACCTTGGCCTCATGCAGTTCTTCAGTCATCTCTTGCCTGCTGACATTGTGCTATATATGACTTGCTGTCTTTGAACACCACATCTGTCCCGGAGACTGTCTACCTCTTAATGTTGCCATGAAATATAGGTGATGTAGTATGTATAAATATGTCAGAAACAGCACTCATTTGACAGCTGAGGTCTTGAGAAGGGACCAGAGACACTGACTTCCAGCTGGGAAGATGGAACAAGTAAGTTGTACAAAACCAGAATGGGGGGAAGGAGAGACATCCCTTACCTTTGCTTTTTGACAAGCAGAATCACTACAGGGTATGGTTTCCTTATGACAAGTAGATTGCTTAGCAAGTGTGTAGGGGAGTTGTGGTTTGTTGTCACCCATTGGAAACACCACAGTTATAAATGTTATGATTTATTAGGCCTCAACCAACAATTATTACTTTATTTAGCAAATGTAGTTATGTATTTGGGTTTTGGCAGTGTTTTTTTCCACTCAGAATCCCCATGGACAGATGACAGCTCTAATTATTTATTATCCCATTATTTTTCCCTTGAATCCAATGGACTGCTCACAAACAGTCTCACTTTATGGTTCTTTACTCTTCCCTAATTGGATGAATTCAAAAGTACTTTTGGCACACATACTTTTATTTGCTAAAAGAAAGCTGGGTTGTTTCACCTACCTTGGCAGTTTACTTGGAGATTCATTTTTCATAAGCATTTGTGCCAGTGAAACATGACCATGTGCATTGAGGGTTAACACAAAAAAAGGGTGTGAAACACACATACTGAGGATTTTTGGGTTTTAGACTTATTACCCAGATATATAACTCCTAGTTATTGAAACTCTGAGGAACCATTCCATAATCTAATGAGAATTCATGGAGAAAAAAAAAAAAAAGAGATAATGGAAAGGCTACAAAATGCTCCATAAATATCCTCCTTTCAAAATTATGAGTTGAATAAACAAGATTCATGTCTCCATGGTTTTTTTATCACCATAAAAGTTTCCTGGGCCTGCAAATATCTCTCCCTCTCGTTTCCTGGTGTTGCTTTCAGCCTGCTTCATGCAGATGTGGCCGATTTTACTTTGTCTCATCACTGTCAGCTCCTGGCAAAGGGGCTGCTCCACCTGTCCTAGTGCTGGCTGCCTCCTTTTACCTAAACACCCTTATGTTAATTTCCACCACTCACTGCGGGAAGGATTAAATCCTTCTCCCTTAAGGGTTTATTGTTTTAAAAATAAACTTGTTCCCATCAGGTGCTTTCTAAGCACCCCACTCCATACTGTCATCTCTGGGAAGGACACCTCCCAGTGTGAAGCCCACTCGCTGTGTGAAGGTTGTAGATGGAAAAAGAAATACAAAGGGCAAACGAAACAAACCAAAGCCACGTTAAAACCAAACAAAGCTGTTTTATACTGACAACACCCTGACAAGGGAGGGATTAGGGTCCAGTGGGGAATCCACCTGTCTTGCCTCCTTCCACGCAGAGATTCTGGTCACGGGGTGCCCATCCCTAAAGCTGTTCTCCTCTCTTCTCCTGGTGCTCGCTACTTCTTTTCTCTCCTGCTGGGCACCACTTACAACGGGAATAACTTCTTCCTAATTAGCGGCTATATCTCTTGCTGGTTTGTTAAAGCATGACGGAGCAGTCTGCCGCTCCCTAGGCCGTATCTCTCAATATGTTTTTTTCTTCTTTAATTACATTTTTATCCAGCGAGTAACTTGTTCACACGCCGACCCGGTGCCTGCTGGGCTAAGTCTTGCATTTCGCTTTCCCTTCGGATATGGCACCTCTCGCTAGCTCCCGAGGCGAGCGGACACGGAGGCAGAGCAGCGGGGCTGGGCGGGGGCAGAGCTCCGCAGGGGAGCCCTCGAAGCCGCCTCGGGGTGCAGGTAGGGACCAGCCCCGAGGGAAAGACGGAAGGAAGCCGGTGTCAGCTCCTGGGGAGCAGCAGCCTCACCGAGAGAGGCTGCCACGGCGCTAGCTCCGCTTTACGGTCTGGCCTCACAGCTATGGCCCCAAGCCTGGCAGATGCGGGCTCGCCGACTACAAGCTCGCCGCTTGCCCCCGCGGGTCGAGCGGGTCTAGGCTTCCTCCGAGCAGTGTTTTATCCTCCTGCCAGAGTAGGTGGAGGTAGGGATGGCAAAAGAGGGCTTTTCGTGGGAGCTCCCGAGACGCTGGCGCAGCCCACCCTCGGTGCCGGTGGTGGTGCCCGGAGCTGTGGGGCAGCATCTCCTTCCTCCTCCCGACCGGAGGGTTCGCCCTGAGCCCTGTACGGGGTGGGGGGGAAATGCAACAACCGCTCCGGGGTTTACGTACGAGCATCAGTACAGCGCGGGGCTCGCAAAACCACGGGTACCGCCGACCCCCGCGGCCACGCACGGAGCTAGGTGCCCGCACAGCACCATGGCCCCACCACTCCCGAGCAGCATACACAAGGAAGCCCCGACAGCCTGGAACCTGACAGGGGGGTGAGCAAAAAACTTTGCTGGTAGCAGGCAGCACAAGAGACACCATCCCACCCCCCTCCGCGGCAACCTGCGGTGCCCCCCACCCTCAGCTCGCTACCCACGGGAACCAGGAGGCGCCCCCAGCTACCCCTGGGGCTTTTCGCATCTCTGGTCCCACCCGGAAGAAAGCCGACCTTGCCACGAGTGTCCTGAGAATGGAGGGACCCCGGGCTGATGGCTGATCTCTCCTGCCGGACAAGTCCCTTTTTCACCCCAGCCCTGCGATGTTGTCTTTAGTTGAGCCGGGGCGAGGGGAGGCTTGCAGAATTGGGCAGGAGGCAGGGCTCTGCCGAGCATGGCTGCTTTAATTGGCTCCTTCTTTTTTCTTTTTAACCAGAGGGGAATGAAATGGGGAAGAGAGGAGGGGAAAAAAAAAACAGTAAAGCCAAAGGGGAAGAAAATACATCGCGCCCGCCGGGCAAGGAGTGACGAGGCGGACGCGCGACAACCCCGGCAGTGCGGTGCCCCCCAGACTCTCCGTCGGGGATCGGCGGAGCGGAGCGCAGCTCCCTGGGGCTGGCAGGAGAGCGGTGACACTCCTGGCAACTTTTTAAGGAGATTTTGGCACTACAGGAGGTAGGGGGTGGAAAAAAAGCCGTGGGGCGGGGATCTGCCAAGCGGTTCCCAGCCGGCGTCTGGCAGGAGTAACGCAACTTTCTTCAGCTTCTTGTACCTCCTCGTCGGCTCGCTTCCAGCTGCAGCTCCTGTTAGTTCCCAGCAGGAGCTCCAGCAGCCGTCGAGGAAGAGTGACATGGACCTCTCTATGGCTGCAAATGATCTGCGAAGCGGACAAGCAGCAGAGGCAAAGCACCTACCCGAGCACAGTACACAACACCAGGAAAAGTTTTGAAGGGAGAAGGAGCTGGCAGGCTGGGGAGGAGGCGAGGAGAGGCTGGCTGAGCTGCAGGTGGAGCAAGGGTGCGTGGTCTCCTCGTTTGCTTTTCCCATCAGGCTGGCTGGGGCGATGCAGTGCAGCTGGGGGAGCTCTTGGGAGCTGCTTTAAAAAAAAATAAATTTAAAAAAATCCTTCCTGAATTTGATTAATTACAACAATCCCCTCCCCAAAAAGATCTGGAAAAGAGGAGAGAGAATTACCTATCCCTCCCTCTGCTTTCCAGCAGCTGACTCCTACCCCTCACCCTCTCTTCCCCCCCCCCCCCCTTTT
>VWZX01008820.1:463882-640469 GCA_013399015.1 Galbula dea
GCAGGCCACTTAAATCCTGAATTAGTTCTTCTGCCATAGGCTTTATTCCCTTTTTTCTTCATGTATCTGTATGCATGTGTTTTGGGGATTATTTTTTGGTTGGTTGGTTTGGTTTTGGTTCTCAAAGAAAAGATAGGGTTAAAGGAGTTATCTGAACAGCTAGGATGGGAGAGGGATCTTATGGTGGGGGCTGCAGAGATGGGTAGAGCACTCCAGGTGGGGTCTCATGAGAACAGAGTAAAGGGGCAGAATCACCTCCCTTGAGCTGCTGGGCACAATTCTTTTGATACAGCCCAGGGTCTGGTTGGCTTTCTGGGCTGTGAGTGGACATTGCCAGCTCACATCCAGATTTTCATCCACCAGTACCCCCAAGTCCTTCTCCACAGGGCTGTTCTCAATCCTTTCATGCCCCAGCCTGTACTGATACTGGGGATTACCTTGACCCAGGTGTAGGACCTTGCACCTGGACTTGTTGAACCTCATGAGGTTCACATGGGGGCCACTTCTCAAGCTTGTTCAGGTTCCTCTGGATGGCATCCCAACCCTCAGGCATGTCAGCTGCACCACTTAGCTTGGTGTCATCTGCAAACTTGCTGAGAGTGGTCTCCATTCCACTATGTCATTGATGAAGATACTGCTCTGGCAGGAGGAGAGAAGAAGACAGCAAGGTAGTGGCTGGCTATTAGGGCCTATAACACGTTCAGGTGAAGGCAGTAGTACTGCAGTAAATGTACTTGGCTATGTGAGGTAGCAGAGCTGAAGGTGCCAAGAGCAGAAGTATTTGATTGATGCTGGTGCTTTGGCTCTTGTGGAAATGTGATTTAGGGGCTCTAGCTTAGTGCAATGTTGTCTTCAGAACATCATGGCTGTCTACAAGAAGCTCTTTGCACCAGTGCATTGGCTGCACTGTATCCCAGGTCAGCTTTTAACTACTAATACCTTAAGTTTCAATGCCTAAATAATCTGGTCCATGACTGGCAAAAGGAGATATCTAAAATTAACCAAGGAGCTGGAGAGGCAGCTGAAATATAAATTATGTCTTTAATGTTTATACTTGTTCTTCTAGACTAGGCAGTATGGTTACCCCATCATATGCTTGTATGACTGTGTTCCCAAAATCTACAGATGGCTGTGTACTCTAGAAATGTTTAAACTCCTCTGAGAAGGATGCTCCCTTTGTACCAGTCTGTAAAGCACCCTGTGTTCTTAGTAGCATGCTGGTAATGACCAGCAGTGCAGATGCAGTTATGTCTTTCAGTGGTTGCAAATAAGGTGGGACAGCTGTGGTGCCAGAACACCCTGGTGATTTGGAGTCACCAGCACTGCTCTGGGAGCAGGTCACTGCTCTGGGCTGGGCTGCAGACCTCCAGGGAGAGGGGTACAGGAAGGTGATGAGCAAGGATCTCAAGCAGCTTTTATCTGTCTGGCCAGCCTCTCCCTTTCCTATTGCTCCTTTCACTTGTGCTGCAAATCATCTGTGGATGTGGTGGTTGACTGCTCCTCTTTTGCTCAGCTTTCATGGAGGAGATATCACTGATGTAACTAAAACTCTGGCTGTGATGTGCTGGTTTGTGTCTTCTCTCCACTGTGAGCTGTAGAGTAGGACAAATGGCATGCAAATACTTTTGCTGGGTTTGTGTAAATGGAAATGATGGCAGGGTGGGAGTAGTAATTGAGAAAGGTGCAGTAAGAACAGCAATTTCTAAAGACAAATTAGCAAATGTCTCCTAAAGACAAACTGACATAGCACTGAAAGCTAAAGTCAAGCTGTGAGAAAGGCTTTAGGATGTCTGCAGGTGGACATTTAATACCAGAGTAGCTGCTTGCTGTTGCTGCTCTTGTTTCTGAAGGAAATGGTCCTTCACTAATTGGCATAAATTGGTTTTAAATAAATGTGGATGGGAATGTTATGCATCTCTTGTGTGCCTTTGTGATGAAATAAAAAGGAAAAACAAAGATGTGATTCAAACAGATGTTTGAGAAACGTAGCAAAATGTCTTTTGCTTACAATCCTGCTTCACCTTCTGGTGCCTGTTGTGTGCCTTGCCTGCTGGAAAAAGGCTTTTGTAGAATTAGAGTGAAGAATGACTGTCTCTTGCTGAGTTAAACAGATTATTCTGATTCAGCTCATTCCTGGAAATAGCAGGAATGTGAGAAATTGAGGCTCACAGAGTCACCTGAGCAGCAAGCACTTGTTGGGGATGGGAGACTGAACTCCTTTGGGAGTCAAGTGAATACAGGTGGAGTGTTAAGAAAGCTTAACTGCTCTGGGGCACTTCTACTGCAGTCCCTAGACCCTGAGAATTCATCTCGGTGTGCACAAGTAGGATTCCTTGTGGGTTGATGTGCTTTCCCTCACTGTGATATCTCTTTACTTCCACCTTTACAATGCCTCTGCTGCCTATAGTTGTTCCAGTCTGCATGTGGGGAAATGAGATGGAGATGAAGTGATCTGCCTGTGGCAGAATGGAGAATCGAACCTCAGGGAGGTTCTAACCATCCTTTTCTCTCCAATAAAGTGCAGCTGGTGTTAAGTGCAATCCCTGTGGCTGAGAGACCCAAGGTAAATACATCCTCAATAAGAAGGACTAAGTAATGGAAACCAGGCTCTGATCTGATCCAGTTATCTCAGAATCAGGGTGGATTTGGATGCCAGAGCAGAGCATAGCTTCTGAAGAAGCAAAAGAAAAGTCTGAATATTCCAACACTTTTTGTTATTTTAAGTATGTGCTAAGCCATATTCCTATTTTTCATACCAGTATGAAGATGGGAAGAAGATTGCTCTAGTGTTTATTTCCCAAATGCTAATGAAGGCTGACAGGAATTAATGTCAGTGGAGCTTTTTTTTAAGATATATTCTTCTTTTATATTTAGAGCAATTAAAATTCACCAGTATGTGTTTGAAAAAGAGATTGTCTTGATCAGCCATCAAACAGCTGCTGAAAAAGAAGACCTTATCTCTAGAAACTGGAACTCAGCAGTGGGCAGAGTTGTTAGCTGCATGTTGGGAAGATCCCCATTTTAAGGTGTAGTTTAAGGTGTAGGCTGCTATTCTCTGTACCTCTACAAATGAGGAATACTTAGAAACTGGGTAAAAATACAGCAGCTTTCCAGTGCTGTAAACCAGTGGGATTAAAGGGAAATCTTATTGCAAATGGATCAACTTCAGGTGCACGTTCACTGTGTCTACAGAAACATAGGGCTGTAACTTCTGAGTGCACTCTTGAGCTAGCATTCAATTAGCTGCTGTGGTTACTGGTCACAGTTACAGCTGGAACAGCATGGAGCTCAGCTTAGCCTGTGCTCCAGCCCATGAACACAACACCCTGAGTTAGCCTTGCAGTGTGTGCTGAGCTCCCTGCACCTGGAGTCACCTGGCAGCAGTGTATTGCTCTGGACTCCTTGATAAATAAGTTGTGGGGCTCCTACACCTGGTTCATACTTGCTTTTGGATTGCAGTACAAACAAATATAATCAATTCCTGGCAGTGCCAATGGGCAGTGATCCTCTAAATCCAACTAGCTGGCTTCTTGTGGGGTGCAGTTTGAAGTTTGAGGGCTGCAGCAGCTTAGCTACTGCAATTCAGTAGCTGCTAACTCTAGCAAGACAAATGCCAGAGTGGTTCTTGCTCTGTGGCATCTTTCAAGCAAGTACAGGCTGCAATGTGGGAAATGCAGGCTGGCTTAACTCAGGGTGCTGTTGTGACTGAGAGCCTCCAGACAACAGGTCTAGAATTCATCTTTCATTTTGAATTTTGAGAAGCTCTTCCTGAAGAACTCCTCCTGTAAACAAGCCCTGCATTTATCTGTGATTAGGTTTCTAAATTGTTTTTCCAAATGGGGTAGTCCAGCTCCTGAACCATGTAGCTGCATCTGAAGATGTTACCCTTAGCAATTAAACTCCAGCTTTCATTAAAATAGCACAATAATAGTTTGTTTTCAGGCTGGTCAAGTGATAAGCAGCTCAAGACTTTCATCCTTATTCCAGCAGAAAAATGTTGTAGACTGTAGAGAATGGCTGTTTACTATGATGTGCATGATTAATAGCATAAATCTTTCATGTTAGGATGTTGGGTTGAAGACATGAATATCACCACAACCAACTGAAAGGAGCAGTTTGCTACCTCTTTGTGGTTGGTAATCAGGCTTGAAACTCCATGTGAAAGGAGCAATTGGCCAAAGTGAGTGGTAGTTACCAACACCAGAAAATGCTCTCAGTTTGCTAAGCTTTGACCAAGATGCCATGCTGATTTTTTTCTGCACACCACAATCAACATATGTACCTACTTGTGGCTGATGGTTATTCCAAGTGGCCAGCAGTAGTGTCTGTGCTATTTGACAAACAGTTCTGCTTCTCAGATAGTTAGGGAGTCATTTCAAAGTATGTTTGCAGCATATGGCTTTGCTTAAGGAGGTGGTTTTAGAGAAGGTGTTAGGAAGAAGTTCTTCACTGTCAGGGTGCTGAGACAGTGGAACAGGTTGCCCAGAGAGGTGGTGGAAGCTCCATCCCTGGAAGCCCCAGGCTGGATGGGGCTGTGGGCAACCTGATCTAGTGGGAGGTGTCCCTGGCAGGCAGGGGGGTTGGAACTAGATGATCTTTCAGGTCCCTTCCAACTCTGGCAGTTCTATGATTCTAAGTGATATTTGTTAAAACACAGCAGATTAGCTGCTTATCAGTTGGCTTCAGCTGGGTCAGCAGAGGCATTTTGTGCAGACACCTAAAAGAGCAGCAAGGCAAGGTGAGGAGTGAGCCCTGCATAACAGCATCCCAGATTTTGTGTCCTTGCACAGAGCAACGTGCAGGAAAGCTCCAGCAGCTTAATAAACAGATTTGAGTGTAAGTATTGCATTTGATTGTCTCAAGGCAAGTCTAGAGGACATAGTGAGTGAGGAGTCTGGGGGGAAGGAAACCACCCTAGGAGCTTTTTGCTTGTGAAGCCTAAATAAAAGCTTCACAGAAGGAGGAAGCCAGAGGAAGGTGCTAAGAAGTGCTAGGATCTGTGATATGCTTGGTGAGGTAGAGAGGGAAATGAGAAAGAAATGTGTCTAGCTACTGCTAGATTTAAAGAAATAAAAGGGAAGAAATGGATGCTGTTGCTGGTGTGTAAATTCCAGGAGTGAGAATATTTCTCTTTCATTGGCCTCATGATAATACCCAGGGCATTGTTACTGTTGAAAGTGAGGGATTGGAAGAGCCAGTGAGAACTGTGAACCCCCCAGGGAGAGGCCTTGCCTGAACAGGATTGCACATCTCCCAGAAAGCCACAGCTGTAATTCCAGGGTCATGTAAAAGGGGGCAAGTCTTAGCACCCCCATTGCAAGGCTCAGGAGGATTTAATGTAGCTTTTGCATGTGTCCTCCTGTACAGCTGTTTTGGAAGGCCCTGGATGCTCTCTGCAAGCCTTGCTGTTGTCTGTGGGGAATCAGCTATAGGCAATATCAAGGCTGGAGCCCAAATTCCAGAGGGGTGTGAAATGGGTGATAGCTTGGAATTCAGGGGTTGATTTGCTGAACTAACACTTGTGATTTTTTTCCTGTGTATCTCCCTTTTTGGCTGATCCAGATACTCATTGCAATTAGTTTGCAAGGCTTATTTGGCTGATTGGGTTTTTCTTTTTCATACAAGGTCTTATTTCTTGCATGTCCTTTGTCACATTTGCTGATCTTGCTGATACAGGCAACTTTTTTACTTGTTAGTCCAGAAGGAAGCAGTGCAGCAATGGGGGCATGAGCAGGCAGCTTCTCTGTCTGTGGTCCACCAGCAAAAACTGCTGGCCAGACTCTGACTCCAGCCTCTGCTGCTGGCTGGCTAGGAGGAATGGTTGAGTTTCTTTAGCTCTCCAGGGAAAACAGAAGTTAGAAGCAGGGGGGTGGAAAATCTTAGAGGATTCACTTTCCTGGCTACAATTTTTGGCTCTGCTGTGCTACTCATATAGATAGCATTTTAATTCTAAGGCAAGAGAGTTAAATCCAGATGAGCTGTTGCTCTGGTAAAAATGTTGGCCTGAAATGCTGCATATAATGGCTTGGATTCTCTTGCTGTCAGTCTTCTTTTATGGCTTCTTTTTTTCTTTTTAAGATTTCAGTGTAAGCCAAGCATGGGGTGGGGTGTTTTTTTTGGTGAGTTTTTGTTTGGCTGGTTTTGTTTAAAGGAAAAAAGCCTTAAAACAAACCACAAGAAAAGAGGCCATATCTGTTAGTTTCTCCTAGCCTTCTGCTTGGGTGAATGCAAGATGGTGCCATTTATCTGCCTGGAAGGTTTTGAAGATGAAGTTGGTGATTTCAGGGAGCTGTTTCTACCTGGCTGTCAGATGGGAGGGGATAGACAGGCAACCTCAGCCTTTTAGTGCTGTCCTGCCTTAGTAGTTTGCAGCTTTTCACATGCCCCTCATTGTGTGAGGGTTCTTTGGGGGGGGGTTGGTTGTTTTTTGTTTGTTTGTTTATTTTGGTTTCTTTTCTTTTTTTTCCCCTTCCCCCTTAAATTTTGACTGAAGACATTTTCACCTTTGTGGCAGTTTCCACTGCCATGCATTGATGAGCATCTTTTCATTGCTGCCTGGTTGCTGTGGTCACTGAGCTGCTGCTGCTGCTCTCTTGGGCTGCCCCTGGAGAACCTGACAGCAGATCTGTCATCAAAGCAGAGAAAATGCTTGATTGTGAGCCCTCTTCAATAAAGCATGCTTGCTTTGTACAACCAGAGTGTGGTACCTAGAGACTGGCAAACAAAATAACATGCTGCTGGAGAGGCCAGGCTCTGTAGTCACTGTTTTCTGAGGTGGTGGTCTCTGTAGGGGGGGGTTCCTTGTTTCTCTAGGCTTGAAATGTGTCTGGGAACTTTGGTTTCAAAACCCAGTGCTCTGGAGGACTTGGATTCTGCTTATGGTTATTCCAGAAAGAGATAATTCTTATATTTGAGCTATAGCTTAACTCTCAGCAAGTCATGCCTCCACTTGCATTGCTCAGTCTGGAATAATGAGCAAACCAATCTTTCCTACCCTAAAAGTTTTTGGCTATTTCCTCTGGTGTGTTATACTACTCAAGTATCCTTTCCTAGACACTGCAGGCCTGTCACTCTTGCAGCTTGCTGTCTTGAAGTCAATTGGAGGTAGCTGGCAAGAGTTGGCTGGGCTTCATCTTCCCCTGCCCCATCCTTTGCTTTCCTGCAGGGTTGCTGTGTTGGGATAAGAGGAATTTTTCCTTTCCCTTGCTTAATAGGTTTACAGTGGTTAAAATGTTTTCTCCTTGGTTTTGCCACCTAGATGTGTTCCCTAGCTTTTCTGATGGTCTTAAAGTACAGCTAGAAGGAAGGGACATAAATAGAGCTAGTGTTCAGGATCTCACTCAGCTTTGGAGATAAGGGCCTGGTGGTGGGGAGTCTTTGTTCCCCTCTCCCCATCATCTTCCCCTCTGCCTCTTCACTTTCCTTGGTTCTTGTTGTTTCACCTTCAGAATCCTTGCTGAATTCACTTTTGCTTAAAATAATATTTGTTTGAACAATAAAAGCTGTGTTAAAAGGCTGCATTATCACTTAGCTTAAATACACATACTGGCTCTGCAAGAGAGGGGTTTGCAGAGAGAGTCTAGCAGTATGCTTTTGCACATAAAAGGAGTAAGTCAACAAAATCCTGCAAGAGGTCTGCAACTGAAGAAAGCCCTTTTCCTCTGCTTCCCAGCATGCAAATATCCAAATACAATGGCAATTCCTACTGCTGAAGCAGCAGCAAGGGAGAACCAAGCAGCATTGTAATGCTGCCAGCAATACCTTTATACTGAGCTCTAGGACTGAAGGCAAAACAGCAGCTGGAAGCTTGGTTTGATCTCTTTTTATGACTAAGATGAAGTAGCAGGCATGGTGCTGGTGAGGAGTGTTTTCTACAGTGCTTTTGAACACTTCTGGAGAAGCACAGAATATCTTCAGCACCTGCTGAAGGAATGATGGCCAGAGAGCTTGGCACAGTAGAGCGCTCTGCCTGCATCCATTTCCCTTACTGCCAGCCCTGTGGTGTTGGGGTGTGTGTGGCTTGACCAAACAGCCATGTTTGGAACTCATCTCCATTTGGGAGGCTTGATATTTGCAGTTTGCCTTTTTTCCTGATTTTTCAGCTGAGTGGTTGGTTTCTGATGAGTTAGATATAGGCCTGTGGCACGTGGCAGCTGAGTGGGGAGGGAAGGCTTCCCTTACAATCAAGGGATGTTCCCTCAGGTGGCACCTTGCAGGACAACTGCCTGTCCTTCTCCACCTCCTGGCTTTATGGCTAGTTCATAAAATCATAGAATTGCCAGAGTTGGAAGGAACCTTAAAGATCAGCTAGTTCCAACCCCCCTGCCTGGCAGGGACACCTCCCTCTAGATCAGGTTGCCCAGAGCCCCATCCAGCCTGGCCTTAAAAGCTTCCAGGGATGGAGCTTCCACAGCCTCTCTGGGCAACCTGTTCCAGTGTCTCCCCACCCTGAGAGTGAAAAATTTCCTCCTGATATCCAATCTTAATCTCCCCTCCTCTAGTTTGCATCCATTCCCCCATGTCCTATCACCACCTGACCTCCTAAAAAGTCCCTCCCCAGCTTTCTAGCTTGTAGTGGCTTTGTGTGGGAGGTGTAAAGGCCTGAGCAGTGCTGTTAGGTCCTCAACCTACCTTTGCTGCTTTAGTCTTTGTTTTCCAGATTCCTTGTATGCTGTGGAAGCTGTGTTGGGTGCATACAGACCTCCTGAGCTGTTGTGAATCTAGCCTCTGTAGCCACATTACTCTTGTTACTCTGGGAGGAATAGTTAAGGAGAACCTAGGCATAATGTCTTTAGATTGCATTGCCAACCAGAGCAGATGGACTTGTCTGCTGTGTCTGTGTCTCTCCTTTCCTTCCTTTTAGTATCTTTGTAGTTATTCCTACACATTTGCTGTTAAATGTATCACCTCAGTGGGGTCAGGACCTAGCCTTGATGGTCAGCAGAGAGCTGGGAGTTTGGGTTCAAGGCTCAGCTCCTGGGTCTCTTGGAGACTGTGTGAGACCAGACATGAACTGAGGCAGGGCTGCTTCTGTAGCCACACTAACAGTCTGTGCTCTCATATTTACACTGCTGGTATGAACTGTCAGCACTGCTTCCATTTGAGAGCAAGAGTGAGAGAGCAAACTTTCTTTTAGCTGTTTTGTTTTTCCTGTCAAGTAGCTTTACACATTTCCAGTGCTCCCTCACTCTGCTTTTCTTCCTAGAGACATCTTGCCAGCCTCACCCTCTTCTTTGGCCAACTGAGTGTGTAGATTTACACCCATGAATTCAGTCCATGATATTCCTAACACAGGCATTATTGCTGTCTTTGCCCTTTCTTGGGCAGATACATTCCCAGATTATTTGTCTATCTTCCCAGTAACCTCCAAGAAGAAGTGAGCTTTAGGTCTGTTAGTTCTTGAGTACTTCTGGTGTTGGGGTGTCTCCTGGAGCACTGCTCTTCCTGGTGGTGGTGGGGGGTTCAACTGGGCCAGGGTACCTGTCAGCCCAATGCTGACACTGAAATGAGCCAAAACTCAACTTCCATGCATTCCAGGACAGAGCAACCTCTGAATGCTGAACTTCCCAGAGTGGAGAGAAGAAGCTGTCTCCTTGTGTGCTCATAATGTGCATTGCTGCTGGGTCAGTGTTTTGTTGTTTCTCAGGTAACTCAGGAGTGGTTAGTGTAAAATTGCAGCACTTCTGCAGCATCTGGAGGTTGAACAGAGACAAGATAAGAATTGCATGAAGACTTCAACTACTTAAAGGGTAGAATGACCTTTTCTTTTCTCCTTCCAGCCCCCTGTCCTAGCTAGTCTAGTCATCCTCTCCAGTACTTGGTGGCTCTCCCCCAGGAGCACGCATGCCCACAGATGGTGGCAGTCAGGTGTCTCAGATGAGTCAGTCATAGTCACTACAGCAAAGGCATCCTTCACCTGGTTGGGGAAAACTGCTTTATTTTGTCATTGAGAATCCTCTAGCTGCCCCTGGAATCCCTGCCTGGGGAAAGTTGTGACATTTTGCATTGTTTGGGAGCTTTGTGGCCACCTTCCCAGTAGCTCTTTCTAGGTTTTATGGCCCCCAAAGGGGGGAAAATTGCACAGTAACTGCATAATGGTGAACATCAGCAGCATACAGAGGGGAGAGGGAAACCTGTGTTTGTTTTGAAAGGGGGGAAGAAAGAGAAACTCTACAGTTCTGTTTCCTTGGGACTGAGCTTGCATCTAATCTGTGGCATCTTTCCATTCCTGTTACCTTTCTCTGGGAGAGCCCAAGGCAGAGAGATTGCAACCTGCACAAAGTAATTGTAATTGAGGATGCAGTCTGAATCTCAGGGAGAGGACTGACAGAAATTCCTGCTGCCTGGACTGCAGCCTGATCTAGAGAGCCCTAAACCATAAAAGCCCTTGTTCATCTCTGACAACATCTGCAGGAAGGGAATAAATCTTCAAAACCAAACAAAGCAAAGCCCCAAGCAAATCAAACCCCTCCCCAAAAATAAGCAAAAGAAAACCACATTATTGAGTCTAATGCCCATGGTAGTCTGGTAGTTTTGGTGTTTCACCTTGCTTCCACAGCTCCAAGTTGAACATCTCCTATCTGAACAGCTGGCTTGGTAGGTTTTTGGGTTATTTTTAACATGCTTCATCTCTGTGGTGTTCTTCATATCTGTTAGCTTGAGTTTGAGGGGTTTACAGATGTGTTTTTGAGGTGATATGGCCTTGCTTCCCCACTGGAGGGGGCAAGGGCACAGAGCAAACTCTGTTGTCTAGGTGGTGCCTGTGATGTACTTTCTTGCCTTGGTTACTTCATGGAATAATTGAGGTTGGAAGGGATCTCTGGAAGCCACCTGGTCCAGCCCTGTGCTCAAAGAAGGGCTGGTTTGATGTTACAGCCAACTTCCAAGTGAAGGCATGGTGTGTAGGGCCTCATCTAGTTGAATTTGGAGCATCTCCAAGGATGGAGGATGCCCCTCTCCTGGTGTTTGACCACCTTCATGGTGAAATGGGGTTTGTCTTTATGGCCAATGGGAATTTCCTGTAGTGCATCTGGTAGCTTTAGCCCTTCTTGCTTTCCCCACACACCTCTGAGGAGAGTCTGACTCTGTGGCCATCTTCCCCTCCTCCACTTCATCCCAGTTAGCTAATAGCAGTAAAATCTCCATTGCTTGGGGGAAAACCCAACCAACCATAACCAACAAACAAAGAAAATCACCCAAACCTTTCTCAGCTTTTTTTTTATCCCTTCATGTACCCTATGCTTCCCCTACCTGACCAGGTTTTGGTGGTTTCTTACTGGACTTGATCCAGGATTTAAGTGCAGCTTTCTGGGATGATGCCTTTGCTGGTTTATTCAGGGATGTGGTCCTTGCTCCCATGGTGTTTATGGAAGGGATTGTGACTGGGGCAGGCAGACCCTGGGGTCAGGGTCTCAGCAGTTAACCTGGCAATGGCTTGTCCTTATCTTCCAAGTTCTTTGATGAACATGCTGTAATTAGCACACTCCTGGCATTAGTTTGCCCCAGACAAAGAGGGAAACTGAAGATCCACTGGTAGCCACTTCTCTATTTCCCATTAAGTGCAGGATAATCTCTGGTAATAGTTACACTTAGGATTCATCTGTGATCATACCAGAAAGATTAAACAAACACAAGGTTAGAGGTGGAAGAAAAAGGTAATAAACCCATTGCCCACATACCACAGGGAGTAAAATATGTGTGCTTATGCATAATAAATACACACACCGGTGCATTTGGCAGAGTCTCTCTGGGGATAACCAGGCAGTTTGCTTGATTAGAAAGCAGGGAGTGTTCAGCAGATGGCCTCTGCTGTCAAGCATGTCAAGAGCCAAGGGTCCTGTCCCTGGTGTGTAGCAGTAAATGACTGGGTAGGAGGAAAGATGTGCAGTTTCTCAGGGAAGCTTTCTCAGGTCCTGCTCAGGCTGCTTAGTTTGAAGCCACTTGTGGTGTGCTAATGGCCCAAGAGGACCTCATCTCACCCTGGATGCTCTGGGGTGTCTTTACCCTTGGAGTTCTTCCCAGGCACCTGGTTGGTGGCTTTGCTTGCCAGCATGAGGTGCTGGAGAAGGAAGCTGAAGAGTGAGTCCTGCTTTCTCTCTTCATTCCACACACTTGTAGGTGGTGTGGAGAGTAGGATGCTGGGGTAGGAAATGGAATTATTGTACTCCCACTGAATTTTATCTGGGCAATGTGCCCTGTCTGAATAGTTGGTTGGACAGCATTTTATGTGCTTAATGTCTGTGTTCTTTCTCCCTCCCTCCCCTTGTAGGGCAATTTCCAGATTCAGATGGAGTAGGCTCTAAACTAGCAAGAAGGGATTGGGAAGTTGGGAAGGTCATGGGCTTAGCTTTTGGAAACACAGCACTGAATTCCATGTGGAAGGCATCAATTTTGCTTGTTCCTTTGCTGCTGAAGTCTTTCAAAAAATGAGAATGACTTCTAGTGTCTCTCTTGCCTTTCTGTGCATCTGAAAGGTAGCCCAGGTGTAGTTACACATCTCCTTTACTGTCACATGAAAGGGCTGAGCTGCCTCTCTTTCTGTTTTGGTTTTGGTTTTGTTTGTTTGTGTTTTAAATGCCTGATGTTGAAACCTTGCTGCTGACCTCTTGGCTTTTCTGAGAGGGCATGTGCAGCCAGTCCTCACTCCTGCTTTGCAGGTATTTTTGTAGGTTTTCCATCTGGCTTTTTGTTTTGTTTTGTTTTAAGGAGGGTCTGTGAAGATCTTGTTGCTGCTCCTGAACCATCTCTCCTCTGAGGGAGTGGCAGCCCTGCAGTTTCACTAGGAAATATTAATGCATATAAACATTTTTCAGCAGGCATTACATCTTCCTGCATGTACTTTATTATATTCCCACAAACCTGACTAGATTTGATAGATAGCTAACCAGGGAGCAAGGGTAGGGGAAGTGTGCTGGGGAAAGCAGGGAGGGAAAAGGGAGTGAAATAAACACAAACCTGCTGTAATTCAAAACAAGGCAAAATCAGATTGTGTGCTTTGGCTAATTTTCTGATTCAGGTATTGATCCAGTGGCTGCTCCAGAGTCTATTAGCAGTCAGCCAGTGAAAATATTTCCCATTGGGGGCTCTGACCTGAGACGGAGGTGAATCTATAGCAATTTGTTCAAACAGAGGAAAGCTTTTTCCTCTGATTTGTATTCCAATTTGCACAGTGTACAGAAGTGGGGGGGAGCCTGCTGGGGAGGTTTGCAGGGTGGTGATTCTCAAGTGGGAATCAAAGTTGAGCCAGGTAACCAGCTGAAAGAAAAATGCCTGCTGAAACTCTGAGCTGGGCACCCTCCCTCTGTCTCCTTGGGGTATCACCTGCCAAGGGGAGTGGGGCATCCTCTTGGTAGGGAGGGTGCACAGACCCCAGCATGTCAGAGGTGCCCCAAGGAGGAGAAAACTGCTCTCCTTAAAGCCTTTTAAAGAGATGGGGGAAAGGGTAAAAGTGCTGTCTCTGCCTACCCCTTCCCTGTGTGTGCTGCCAGTACTGGCTGAGGAACTGGTTTCCTTTGAGGATGGCTGCCTGGCTTTCTCCACTGGTGGGTTTCAGCCTGATCTAGGTGGGCTCACAATGGGTTTGACCCTAAGTTGCTCCTGCTGGGGAGGGCCAGCATGGGTGCTGCTTCTCAAGTTAAGAGCTTGCTCCACGACTTGCTGGATCCTGATGCTTTCTCAGGGTCTGGTAACACCAAGCTTCAGGCCACAGCTTCTACCCATAGATGTGCTGAGGCTGCCATGAGGATGTGGAGCTCCCCTTCTCACTCCTCCCAGTTGACAGCCCTTATGTTACTGCTTCAGAAGTAATCCAGATGAGGAAACAGTTCCTGTAGCTATCAAGAGCTACCAGACATCTCAAGAGTGGAAAAACTGGACAAGGTTAGCAAGTGTGGTGGTTTCAAGTGTCTGTTGACACCAATTAACATTTGCAATGTTGGAGCATAGACTGTGGAGTATGGCTTGGAAGTGGCTACTGGGAAAGTCCATGAGGTATCTGTAGAAACCTAGTGTGTCCCTTGGGTGCACAGCAGTGTCTGTGAGAGGGCCCCAGAACAGCAGCCTCTTGGTGTCCCTGCTGCTGTGCAAAACTGATTCATCCTCTTTCTCCTAGAAAGCCTGTCAGGGTCTGTCTGGTTCCCACTATGGAAAGCAACAGCTGCTTCCCTCCATCATCTGTGTGGATGTGTATTCTTGGGTTCTTTTTAATGCCTTGTACACTGCATTATTTTAATGAGATAACACTGCTGGCAGGTAGGGCTAGTTCCCCTCCAGTGGGGACCCTGCTAGAGCAGGGAGGTTGGGCTAGATGACTCCTGGTGGTGTGCCTTCCAACCTTAACCACTCTGTGGTTTTGTGAAGCACTAGAGGTAGCCTTTCCTTGCAGGCTTCACCTGATACTGCCTGTTGATGTGCTTGCCTGCCCATATAGCTGGGGGTTTGGTGTGGCTCGGGGCAGGGAGGGCACTGCTCAACTCAGTCTCTTCCAGCTCTCCATCTGATGCTGCTGTGTGCACAGGCAGGCTCCAGGAGCTGCATCTCCTTCTCCCCTGTGGCTGCTGCCACAACAGCAGAGCCATCAGCTCCCTCCACTGGCCCTTGCTGCTGTTCCTGGCAGTTCTTCTTGGCATGAGCAGCAGTTTATATTTTGGTCCTCAGACCACAGATTCCCATCAAGTGGAGCAGTAAATTGGAGTCAGTGTGGGGACAGCCTCTGTTGTAGGCATCTGACCAGTGGACTACAGCCAAAAGAGGGGCTTCCTGCAAGCCAGGAAAGGGTCATGATGGGAGCTCTTCTGTTCCCTCCTTGGGAATTAAGGGGCAAATTTGTGTACAGAATGGAGGGGAGCACCTTTGGCAGGCAGATGTGCTTAAGTCCAGACAGCTGTGGTGGTTTCAAAGCTGCCTCTCTGGCCCCTGTATGTTGCAGGGAGTAGGAGCTTTCAGGCTCCCAGCTTGGATGCTTTCTGCTTCTTTACCCAGCTTGTATCTGCAGAAGAGGCATGATTCAGTTATGGAGGGGATTGGGGGTGTGGAGGGAAGAAGTGGTCTGAGAAATGCTGTCCAAGGAAAACCAAGACAGTTCTCACACTGCAGGGTAAAACTTGCTCCTTATACCACATCCATGCCTGTCTTAGATACAGAGCACAGAACTGAGTTTTAATTTCTCTTTGGTCTTTGAACAAAATACCATCTCCTCAGAGAGCAGAGACTTGCTTTTCCCCAGGCAGGTCTGATGCTGCTCCCTGATGTTTCCTCTTGAGAGTAACTTCAGTTCCCTCCAAACAACTGGAGCAGGCTCCTCCTTTTCTTCTGCTCTTATCTTTTGGCTTGCCTGGTTAGAGATTTAAAAAACAAACCCAGAAACCCTACCATGGGTTTATGTCCTGTTCTGGGATGTGGTTTTCTGTTTTCTTTATGACTGCAGAAGGATTTTAATGCCTGATGTGAGCTCATATTTAATGTTCCTCCTTCTCCTGCCCTACTCAAGTGGTGTTTGGTACTGCAACACACCATTAAACTGCTGCTGGGCTCTACCCCCATGTGGCTGTGTTTCTGTGGCAAGTGGGCTGACTTGGGTGAGACAGACCATGAAACAGCCTACATGTGGTTAGTTTTATGAGGAAGGAGGGAGCATGCAAAGGGAGCAGTGGTAAATGCTAATGTGCAAGGATCAACCTTCACTTTGAGGCATCTGGCCAGAACAATGAATTAGGAGTCTACTGAAGGTCATGTGTTTAGTAGCCTGAAACCTGATGTTGAAGATGTTGAGTGGGAGACCTTGTGCCTTCCCTAGTGAAGGATCTAGCCTACTGTCAGGTGCATTACTGGGTTAATGGGAAGGCAATGCTGGCAGCTGCTGTGGGGCATGGCCTCCCCAGCAGTTTTTCATGGCTGGGCTGGCCACATGCCTAGATGACTGAGTTTGCTCTGTTGTAGCAGTGTCCTGCACCTCCAGCTGCCTTGTTTTCTTCCTCCCTACACCTAGGGGTAAAACAGCACCTAGGGCAGCAAAGTCTGCAGAGCTGGAGGGGGTGAGGGAGGGGGAGATAGGGTTCTTGGAGGCTGAGGGGCTCCCTGGGCTGGGGCAGTTTGGAAGTGAAAGAGCTGGAGCTGAGGAGGCAACTGCCAAGGGTGTGCTTGAAAGCCTTCTGAGGGCATAAAGCACTTGCACTCTGCATCTCAGAGGTGCATTGGTGTTACTCCAGGAGTGCTGGCATCTGCCTCAAAGCACTGCTTTATAGCATAAATGCCACCACTGCCAGAGAGGTGCCTAGCAGACAGGATTTTAATAAACAGAAAGCAGGCTTCCTGTCTCTATCTCCTGCTGCCTGCTCATCACTTTTCTCCCTTGTGTTATTCCTCAGAGGTTGTATCTCTCCAGCAGCAAATCAAGTTGTCATGAGTGGAGTAAACCCCTCCATCTCCTAGCACCTCATTTGCTAGGCTCTTGGGGTGTTGTGTGGCAGGAGGTGTTGCAGTCAGTGGTTCCCATAGTGTGGGGATGCACCAGGCAGCTCCTGCTAACATGTGCTGGATATGGTACAGAAAACAGGCCCCAAGGGCTGTGGTGGTGTGTGTACTGTGATTCCCTTTGTGGGAGGCTGGTAGACATGAGACTGGGCTGTTGGACTGGGAATTGCAAGGATGAGCACCAAAGAGGCTGTTCTTTGCCATATGTTGCTGAAGACTGCTACAGCTATGGGAGCAAATGAGTACAGTGAGCTCCTGGGTTGAATTGCTGACTCCCTCAGCATCTTGGTTACAATCTTGACTCTCTCTGTGCTTGGCTCCCTGAGCTGTGCAGCTGCTGACCAGCCTGCTGGGAAGGTATGAGCATCTGTCCTTTGGCCTGTGAGAGGTCTGTGGAAGGCTGTGAGGAAGGGCAATGAACCAAATCCCTCCAGTCTTAACTGCTTGCCCTCCACAGAGGAGAGCTGATGTGTTTCTTTCCCTCTTTTCTCACCTCCTTCTCTGCAGGCATGAGGTATGGCACCCCCCAGGGTGCCACAGCACCTCTTGCTCCTGTCTTTGGATGTGAGCAAGAGGGTGATCAGCAGGGACTTCTTCTTGGAAGCTTCTTCTGTTCCCCAGCCCTAGTGGGTCACCATCACTATGGCCAAGAGCCAACAAGATGATGCAGTCTGTGGCCAGTGTGCCTGCTAAGGAAGGTGATTTCTGTGCACAGGAACCATGCATCTCCCAGGTCTGCAGGGCCCATGGTGTTGAGTTAGTTTTAATGGAAAAGGGATGCTCAGCTGAATGCAGTAACCTTTGCTGAGTGCTCCTGAGGGAAGAGGAGAGTAGAGGCTGCCTCCTGTGAGGGAAGCAGGGATTGCAAGCCAAAGTCTTGCTTTTGAACCCTCTCTCAAGTCATCTTTAGGACTGAAGAGCAGCCTTTAGGTCTGGAGCATGCATTGTTGTGGGATGACACTGTGAGATGAGCCCTGCTGAGCTCCCAGCCTGTTGCTCAGTGTGGCTCTAGTTTCTCCTCTTCACTGCTGCTGGGGGTAAGGTGGTGTCTCATGTGGTCTTCCAGTGTGGTGAGGCTTCCCATGCTGCAGAAAAGGTCTGCATGCTTGTCCTCATGCTTCAGGTCTTTGTTTTGCTCTCTCCATCAAACTCCTCCAGCTGCCAGGCATCTGCTGGCTCTGGCAGCAGCCTCTTGCCCACCTTTGACTAGTGCTCAGAAGCTCAGCAAGGAGAGCACAAAGAGGAGGAAAGCTGAGGAGTCTTTCCATTTCCCAAGGAAGCCAAGATCAAGATGCCATGGCCCACTAGTGAAATATGGCTGTGACCATCATTGCAGGCACTTCACAGCCCTCAATGTGATACTGGCAGAGCTGCAAAGCCACATCTCAGCAGGTGACAGCTGCTCCTGTTGTCTTTTTTACTCACTCTGTCTGGTAACAGGACCTTCTTAAATGCTTTGTTGCATATGGACTGTGACAAGCAAAGCTTGCAGAGTAAAGTAAAGAGAAACAGCTTGATGTGAAGCTTAGGCTCTACTCTTAGATGGGAGTTGTAGCTGTGTGTACACATCATCCCTTTGCCTTTTGCCCAGGAGCAATGGAGTAGTGATAAAAATATCCCTTGGGTAGCAATTCTCATGACATTAGTCCTTACCCTGTCTGGAAACAGCCAGATCTCCAGTGTCTCTGGCAGAAGCTGGTGGCTGCATTGAGCTCCAGCTGCCGTGGAGCTTTGCTCAGTGAGGCAGTGTTTGTGGAATCTCAAAGACTTCATTATCTTGGGCTTTGCTGAGTTTTTATCTAAAGTTATGTGGGTTGGAAATCTTGCAGGCCCAGCCACCTGAGATCACAAAATCAATTGTGCCATCTATTAAAGAGGTGTAATTCCCATCGACTGCAGGGAGGGCTCCGATTTCGCTGGGGATGGTGGAATTGGATCCATATGTATTAGAGACAGAAACCTCATCCCTGCCTTCCTCTGGACCTTCTGCCAAGGTCAATGCAAGACATTTTCCCAGGCTTTGTGTGACCAGTGCCTCCCTCAGTCTCTAGTGGGCTGGAGATGCCAGTGTTTCCCATCACCCTGCTTTACCATTAAGGACTGAAGTATGAGGAAGGGTGGAAAGCAAAGCCTACTGCCAGTGCTTTCCCTTTCCTGTACCTTGTGTTTGCTTTCACTTGTGGCTTTTATCATTCTGTGTTGCCCTTTCTGTCCCTCTAATCCTTCTGCAGAGGGCTGCTTCAAGCCCATGTTGGTGCAGCACTAACACTGGCTGTAGTTTATAATCCACCTCCTCCCTTCTGTGGGCTTGAGCCCTTGTGCTGGGCTGTCTGTGTCAGCTCATCTTGCTGAAGCAAAACATGATGATCCACTTCCCTGGGCAACTTGATCTAGTGGATGGTGTCCCTGCCAGGCAGGGGGGTTGGAACTAGATGATCTTTCAGGTCCCTTCCAACTCTGGCAATTCTATGATTCTATGATTTCAGTGCAATTAGATCAGCATCAACACTGCCCAGCTCTGTCCTTGCTGTTTGAGAGTGGGCAAGGCTAGCTCTGAGGGGTAGGTGGAATAGGCACTTGGCTGGGACCAGTAGGGATGATGGGGGCTGTGGTTTTGGTGCCCCCTCTGTGCCTGTCAAAGCTCTCAAAGTTAGGGCTGGTGATGAATGCTGTGGGCCAAGCTGCCTCTCCATGAGAATGGGACAAGTCCAGGGTCTTCTGTGCTTTCCAGCTTGCTCTTGCCAAGTCTGTGACAGAAATAGCCAAGGTTCACACCTTGTCAGAGTTGAGTTTTGCCTCTGTTTCTGGGTGGGCTGAAGCAGAAGAGCACCAGCCTTATCTTTACTTGTTCACAGGTGCTTGTGAGGTTGGAGGTGGAAAAGGGCCAGGCTGGCATTGCTGGCAGCATTTACAAGCAGTGTTTTAGCCATGACCTGTCCCACATGTGGACTTCATGTCAGCTGCAGGCAGCTGTGCAGTCTTTCAGACCTGAGTGGGAGCCTGGCTGTCCTTTAAGACAGACCAGATTTTGCTTGGCTGCATCTCACAGCTTATAAAATACCAGGGAATCTCTAAAGTAAGGTTGTGCCAGAGCTGGTGAGACTGAGGGATTTCCTGCCTGGAGAATGCACACTTCTCTGGTCTCTTCTCACTGTGACACCAGATCTGCTGAGAGCTGTACCAGCACATGCTTTGGGCATGCAGGGTTTGACTGAGCCCTTTGCTACCAAGATCTTCTGCAGGGGTGAAAGCCCATGGCAGTGCTGCTCTCCTGCTGCATGGACCCAGAGCTGTGCAGCTGAGAGCTGGCCATAGAAAACTTGCTGTTCTCCCATGGGTGCTTTGGGAAAGGTCTTTGAGATGCCAGAGATGGGATATTCTGAAATATAGTTGGCTGCAGCTGGTTGTTAGTCTCCACTTTATTGAAGGATTGCTGAAAATGGTGATGTTCAGGGGCTGGAAATCTGCATAGTCCCAAATTTGAGGTCACCTAAGGGATGTGAAAACATCATGGTCTCTCTAGTGTGGCATCAGAGTGGAACTGACAGCTATGGTGCTGTAAATCTAGCACATCTTTCTTTAGCTCAAAGCTGCTTCTTAAAGAGCAGTGCTGGTGTGAATCAGATCAAATGCCTGTAGCACTCTGGAAGGGAGTGCAAAACGAAGTCACTGATTGTTTGTGGTCATCAAAGACCAGAATTGCCTTTTTTCTCTTTTTTTTTAATGAGTTCTGGCCAACTTCCAACTTAGGTAATTATATTCTTCTTCCCTAATTCCCTCTGAAGCTTCAAATCAGTTTAGATTGCTTTTCCCTTTCTAGCCTGAGCAATTAGATCATGTTCCTGAGCCCTGTTAACCAGCTATGTCCCAGAGGAAGCTGTGTTTTATTGCTCATGGAATCAACCCCTTTTCCCCCCCATCTGGGTAGCTGTGAGGTCTTTCTGATATGACAAATGAGAGTGGAATGTGAGGTGAAGTGATTTCTCCCAGCTGGAGTGTCTGGTGTCTGTGCTTTGCTAAGGGTGAGCTGCAGAAGGTGCTGAGTTCTCTGCTGATTCTGCAGGGTGCACCAGCTGCTCTGGCTGCTTTGGAGGAGAGTAACATGCTCTGCAGCAGTGCAGATGGAAAAGGGCTGCTGCTTGTGTTTCAGTGATGGAAATGGCCCTTTTGAACTGCAGTGTGGGGAGGGGGAGGTGTTGGAGGCATTTCTTCCTAATGGCTCCACACTGCATATATGCAGCCAATTTTGCATGTGGCACTTCCTAGCAGAGCAGCTGAGGATGCTAATCCTTTGCCCTCATGGGTAGCAAGGATTAACAAAGCATCCTCCAGTGAAGCACACCTCCTCCAGCTCCTCTCTTGTAAAACTGAAGATGGGGAGGGAACATTTGGCTTGCTCCTTTGCACTGGGGAGAGGGAGAGATGTTTGTTAACACTGCCATGGAGTGCCACACACATTTTTATGTTCCTTTGGAGTCTCACATCAGGCAGTGTGGAGTGGAAGTGGGTTCTTGGGATGTGAGTACTGAGTGGAGAGTCTTATCTGAAGAAGGGTGTTGGTTTAGCTTCTCATTCTTGCACCCCATCCCATGGGCTCCTCAAGTGGCTGTTGTTTGGGGGACTTGAATCCTGCCCAGCCAAAGGAGTGATATTTCTCTACTCCTCCAGGCTAGTGACTGGAGACCAGGATTTGGGGTGTATGGGACTGGGGTTCTGTCAGTGAGTTTCCAGCTTTTTGTTTTCTCCCTCCTAGATGCTCATGGGGGTCCCTGAGCTTACCTGTACCTCATTGCTTTCTGCCCATCCAATTCCCCAGGCAGCAGTTACTGTTTAAAGGGTTGTGGGGTCAGAGCTGTGCTGCCTTAGCCATATTGGGTCTTTCTGGGGCACTCAAGGTCTGGTTACACCAAATCAGCTTTAGGTTCAATGTCTGATTATCACAAGGAGTTAGAAATGACTTGGCACTCTCCTGCTGACTGATGGTACTAGGCTCAATTCATGGAGAGCAGTTTGTTCCCACATGCACCTGGCCCTTCCTCCTCATCCTTCCTAGCAGTAGCAGCTTAAGTTTGCTCTTTAATTATTTTTTATGAAGTGTAGCACAGAACAGGAGAAGCCACATCAGATTGCTGAGGGTATTCATCCTCTGCACTTCTCCAGCACGTTCCATCTGATGGCAGAGGGTTTGTTTTACAAACATTAACTGCAAAGCTTTATAACCCCCCTGGGAGGAAGATAATAACCACAAAAAACCCCACTTGTATGGCATTTCATGTCTTCCAAAAGTTGTATAAACAGTAAGCTCTAAAGGACTCTGCAGGATATGGTAGTGCAATTATTCAAATGACACATGAGGAGGCCAAGATACACCAAGGAGAGAAATGTGCTTGTTCAAGGTCACACATCAAGTTAATTACTGACTAGTGCTCGTTGAGGATTGTTCTCGGTTCCTGGGGTTCTCTCCCACTCTGTCTTCCTTGGTGTCATAGCTGAGAAGTGATATGTGAGAATGATAGAGGGTGGAGGCCATCAACTGAATACCTTTAGGTCCAGGTAACTGAGCAAAAATACAGGATAACAAAAAAGACAGTGTTTTCTGGCTGGAGCTGGGGTACTTTGGCTGAAAAACTTTGTGGCTAACAGGGTCCTGAAGAGCTGTTTGCTGTCAGTGCTTGATGGTGCCTGGTGGTTTGGAGCATTGCTGCTGCAGCAGAAAGTGAAATCCTTTGGTGTTTAATGAGTAGCTGCCCAGCTGCTTCACTTAGCTCCCTGTTCCCCTTCTTGGCAGAAAGCACCAGGGCTGATAACTGAATGAATAATGACATGATCAAACAGGGAGAGAAGTTTGAAGGCATGGTCACTGTCATCTGTGGCTCATTTTTGGGTGTTCAGCAGCACACATGCTTGTTGTCCTGTGGAAGGAGGAGCAGACCTGGTTGCACCAATTGCTGGAGTTGTTTTTTCCCCCAGCTAATTTCATAAGCTTGCCCAGGGCAACTTGTCTCCTTCCAGGTGAGGCTTAGCAGAAGTGATTTGCAAGACTCCAATGGTTCTTGGTTGTTTCCCCAATGTCATTTATAGCAGAAGCAATCTTTTGGCACATTGGGCTTTGAACTGCCCCAAGATAGATGTGCTGCCCATCTCAGTGAAACACACTGGTGGTGCCTTGGTAATTGGTGATGTCTCTTGTGGGACAAACACTGGGAAATAGTTCCAGAGTTAATCTGGTGGGCTGTTGAGGAGCTATGCTCCTTTGGGAGATAACCACATCTGGAGTCTTTCCTCTTTGTGTAACATTGGAGCAGGCTGAACCCAGGGGCAAAACTAGCTTTTAGAAGGTAAAGCAATTCCTTGCCTGATGGGCAGCTCAAGGGACTTGCTCCTCCAGAGGGTGGCAGTTCAAGATTGCATGCTGTGGAGGTTGAGTCAGTGCAGAATGCTTGCAGAAACTCTGCCCCTTTCCCTCTTCTGCCTTTGCAAAGGGAAGCCCAGTGTCTAGTTTTGTGTTTATTTGTCCAGGGGTGTTCTGCAGCAGCCTGGATTGGTTGAGGTCTTTAAGAAAGGAGGCTGGTTTGAGCCTTTGCTCTCTTGGGGAGTTTGCTTTCCTCCTGTTGCCTTCAGGAACCAAGGGAGTGTTTTGTTCTCTGTGGGATGGGCTGCTCTGTGTCGTTCCCCAAACAGCTGAAGGCCCAGGGGTGTTTGAAATAAAGTCCAATTTCTTACTGTTATCAAAGGAATAGCAAATGGAGCTGAGAAGAAATGTTTTTAAACATGCTGAGGTCTTAGCCTGCCCTTTGCCTTGCTGAAGTAGGATAAAGCCTTTTTCTCCTGTAGAAGAGAGTTTGAGAACCAAAGTCCTTAAAGAGCTTTCCTCTTCAGACATGCTTCTGCTTTGAGGCTGGTGCTTGTCAGCATTTCAGTCTCTCAGAGCTTTATTTCCTTAGTGTCAAAGATCATCTTGCTTTCTTTGCAAGGCTGTCAGCTAGACCCTGGCTACTGTGCTATGGCTGTGTTAGTCCCCAAATCCCCTGTTGAACAAGCTGCTCAACAATGTTTGCACATGGAGGGTGGAGAATTAATCTCTGTCCCTGCCCCCCTGTGCAGTCAGCCAGCTGAGAAATTATTTTAAACAGTGTCCCCTGGGGATTAGTGCTTCCCCAATTTCCTCTGCAGATCTCTGGTATTTCAGATGATCTTTTGACTCTGCACAGATGCAGAGCAATAAATTCATAACCTTGCTTTATGGAACTTTTGCTCCCAAGTTCATTGCTATCAGTCTCTCACCAGGGAATGGCCAATCCAGCTTCAGCCTGCATTGCTTCTCCTTGCCTGCATTTCAGTTATAAGCTGATTTTTTTCCCCCAAACACTTTACTAGTTCATTTTCCTTTCCCCCCCCTCTTTTTTTCCTCTATTCTTCTTAACTGTTGGAGCTGCTGCAGCTTTTTGTCACAATGAACTCCATCAACACAGCCAGAAAGTGGCAATGCCAGAGGTGCCATCATTTTGCAGGGGTTAGGGGATGTTCCTGAGACCAACACTTGGCATTTGTGGTTGAGGAGAGCTCTTTGTAGCAGAGGCCCAAAGCTCATCCCATGTCCAGAAACAGCCTTGCAGAGCTGTGTCAGTTAATCACACATGCACCTGGGGAGTGGCCTCATCTTACTGAGGAGAGCTGCAGGTGCAAGGGAGGCTACAGAGGGCAAAGCTGGTAACTCAGTGCTGAAGAGGCTGGAATCAAGCTTATGGGTTGGGGTTTTTTGCCTGTGAAAAGTCCTGAAGATCCAGCTTGCCCCCTGGGCATTGACTCCTCCATTACCTCCCCAGTCATCCAAGCAACAATAAGCAGAATATTGGGCTGAGGAGTGCCTGCCCAGGAGAGCCAGTGTGGACAGATGTGTTGCACAGCTGGAGAGGAGTAGATGGATAATCTAGGAAAGGGAAACAATGTAAACTGTTTGTTAATGGTGTCAAGAATATTTCACTGCATCAGGAGCAGATGCAGAGTGACAAAAAGCCCTCCCTGTGTGCAGAGCCTTAGAGAGGCAAGGATAAGGTTCCTCATGTTCTGCCAAAGGAGCTGGCAGGAGGTACCCTGAGCCTCACAGGGTTGTGGAAGACCCTCCTCTAGCATTTGTGAGCAAGGGGGGAGATAGAGGACACAGGAACTGCTAATTTTTCCTGTTTTAAAATCAGCCCTAGAAGTATAAGGGGCTGAGCCTGGTACCTGCACCACTGTCCTCTTCCCTGTGTGTGAGGGAATGCTGACTGTGGACAAGGATGTGTTGCACACCCTGTGCTCTCCTATCATCCTGAAGTCTTTGGGTGTCACCTGGGGACACCCTTGGCCATCATGTCCTGCCTGGCAGCTTCAGAACAGAGACTTCAGTGTTGTGCAGAAATGCAACCAGCAGCTCTGCTGGCAGGGATCAACTCAGCTTTGCACCTCCCCTGGGCATCTGATCTCTCTGGGATGGGTGAAGGATGCAGCTTTACCCTCTACAGCTTTGCAGTTCTCAGTCCTCACTGGAAGAATGAATTTGCAGAGAATTTGCAAGTCAATCTATTAATTGGCTTGAATTAATCTGATTTTTTTTTTTTTTCCTTTTGAAGTATCCTCAGTGAGGAATTTAGTGTTTGTCAGTCTCTCTCTTTGTCTGGAATTAATAATGTAATAGCACAAGCTCTTCAAACCTGGCATGTAATTAGAAGTCATTGAAATCTTATGCCCAGGCTAAATTTGAAGAAAATAGGTTGTAATTAAACTAAGTTATTAACAGTTGCTATATCTAATTATTGTGTCTGTGTTGTTCTGCTCTGGGTCAAGTGGGAGATCATTATCCCAAACTAACCAATCTAGGACTTAAATGTGCACTCATTAAGGAAGGAGGTATGCACAGTTAAAACACCCCAAATAAAGCTAGCTTTTGGTGGTTATGATGCCAGACACCAGCAACATTATGACTAAGATACATTACTGCTATCAACTCCAGCTGAGATGAAGCTGAGGTTTAAAAATCCCATATATTTTTCCTCCCAACCCTTGAGCAGAAGAGACAGGAATGCATCTTCCCTTACCCTGCTCCATTTGGATTTTTGATTATTTTTTTTTTCCCCCAGTATAATCTTAAATTAATTTCCTGGATTAATTGCTCTTGTCCCAGGGAATAAGAAGAAGCTTTCTGTTCTCAGTTAGCTGGGTGTACTTCTTCCTTTTTAGCTCTTGTTTGCACCTGGTTGCAGGTGCTGCAGTGATGTGTCAAAAGACTTCTGCACCTGCATTTTCTTTATGGGGAAGGGTTTTTCTTCTACCCTCTGTCCCTCCTTCCCCTCTCCTCTGTCTTTATTAGGAGGAGAGAAGAAAGGAGAGAAAACAAAGAGCTGACAGAGATGAATATGCTCTGTGGATCAAAGCTTTTGGATATGCTTCTATAGATTAGTTACCTTCCTAGCAAGAGTGGGAAGCTTGTGCAGAATTTCCCTTGAACTACTCTTTCCCATCCCTAGAAAAATGCCCAAGGAACTTGGATGAGAGCATTTTGAACAGCATCTATCTAGCACTCTTTTGTTGCCTGTTTTGCTACAGCTAATTAAAAGAGAAAAGCCTTTTAATATTTAAGCACCATTAACTCAGCTGAATTATTAAATGTCAATTTGCATTATGTGCATAAAAGGATCAATAGACAAAGGGAATAAAACAATGGAGGTGACTGGGGTTAGAGAGATGTCAGCTTCTCTTATCAGAACCAGAGGGAATTGCTTGCTTGTGTGCCAGGTTGTGATTATTATTTGTTGGGACCTGAGAGGGAAGGAACTGGAGGCTTTCTAGGACTCTGCACACCACAGGCACTGCAGGGGTGTAAAGGATGCTGTCAAGATAAAACATTAGTAGGCTTGATTTCCAGGGGTGTCATGCAGTCCCCAGTGCCTCAGCTTTGCTGACAAATTTGCTGGCATTTTGTTTTCTCTCTCTCCTTCTCTCTCCCCCTTTGGGGTGGAGTTGGGCTCTTGTATTTGCTTTTCCTTCTCTTGGTCGTTTGCTTTGCTGGCAGTAGTTTCCAGGCTCCAGTTCCTTGTGCTGGTGAAAAGGGATATGGGAGAAAACCCAGAGGAAAACAGGTTTTCTTCTTGAGTAAACCCTTCTGTGTTGCACAAGGAGTTTTCTTCCTCTGCTTCCTTTGGATAGGAATGTTTAGTGCTGTGTTAGGCAGCCTTGGAGGCTAAAGTTTGGCCTCTGCATTGGAAGGTGTTAGACTGGAATTGGAAATGGATTGATCTCTGGCTGTTCTTCAGGCTTCTGCCTGCTGATGGGCAAGTCATTTCAGTTCTTTATCTTCCCTACCTGGCAGCACACAACAGCAACATTTCCCCACCTGACAGCACTGCTTGGGGGATAAAAGCATCAGTGTTTTTTGAGGGCCTGGATGGGAACCCATATGAGCACAAACCCCTCTTTCCACCAAGGGGCTGTATCACCAGCAGCATCCCTGTATCCTAAGCAGCACCCTTGTTTCTAATCCCATTCTTGCTGGGAGCAGATAAGCACCTGGCAGAGTTGGAACCAAGTCTCTGCTGTCCCCTGGGTCCTTGACATCTCTGCTAGAGTTGCCAGTGAGTTTGTGCTGGGGTTGCCTCTCCAAGAGGCATGGGGCTGAGAGCTGGTCTCATGCAGCCACCCTGCTTTCATCCCCTGGGAAGTGACTTAGCTGCAGGGGATCTGAGGTGCCTGTGGGAGGGGTATGGCTGTGCCTAGAGCTTCAGGCAGAGAGGAGTCTCTGCTGCCTGCCACTTTTCAGAAGCAAAATTGGATTTTAAACACTTGGATTAAGGGTAGCATTTGTGTTTCCATCTTTCTAATTATGGTGAGAACAAAACAGGCTTTCAGGGCAATTTTGTCTTCCTTGTGGCTCTCATCACCTTCTGTCTCCTGCAGTCATTCCCCCTCCTCCCTGCTCCTGCTCTGTTTCATAATTGAAATAGCCTTTTGCTTTCTCTGGAAGCTGGGTATAGCAGCAGGTAAACATGGCCCTTTGTTGAATCTTTCCTCTCCTGCATGGAGGCAATGTTTGCACTGCCATCACAGCCTGATAGCCCTCACATCCCCACCTCCCTCTGAGCTGGCTGACTGGGGCCATGGAAGCAGGGAGGCTGTGAGAGGTGAGAATTTAGCATAGATTCAATGCCTGACTGTTTACACAGCTTCTCAGGTGGGCTTTCTAGTCTGCACTGAGCTCTGCCTCTGCAGGAGCTTGTCTGACAGTGATGGAGCTGCTTTGGGCACATGGATAAGGAGGTCTGCAGGAGCTCTGGGGCACAGGCTAGTCCAAGCCCTAAGTGACTTGCTTGGCTAACTCCAAAACCAGGGTCAGCAGCCCTGAGTGTGGATGCTGTCACCTTTGGCTCCCCTGGGAGAAAGAAGTCCTCTCCTCTGACAGCCCTTCTCTGCCTACCCTCCTCTTGGTCACTGGACCAAGGTGGTCACTTGGGGTCACTGGACCCCAGTTTCCACGTTGACATTGAAGAATTTGGGCCTCAGAGTTTAGCATTTGGAAGGGCACCAGCTGGAGTTTCATGGGAATGCTCCTGTTCTTCTGTTAGTGCACTCTGCTTGCATCCTGGCTTAGGTTTTGTTGTTTTTCTGGGTGGTTGTTTTTAGTACAGTTGGAGCTTGAATCCATCTCTCTTCCTATGTTTCCAAAGGTGGCTTTTAGCACATGTGTGACTTTGGAGTCCTCACCAGCAAAGTCTGGAGCATCCTACCAGTCAGAGAACCCAGTTTGAAACCACTCCCTCACCTCTCTGCCTTTCCTTCTTTTTCATCATTTAGGAGCCACAGCTGTTGCCTGAGGTTTTTTTTTTCCCTTTTGATATGAAAAGGAGCCTGAATTTGTTCATTGATCAGAGTTCATGAACATTTGCTGCTAATCTAGTTGACAGATGATTAGCAAATTGCCTGGGTTTTTTTCTCCCTTTTGGAGGGATGAAGTATCTGTGTTTGTGATCTCCTTCCAGCTCCTGTGTTCAATGGTCCAGAAATGAAACAACAGCTGAGTTTTAAAGTATCTTGGTTTATATATCTGAGCACATGGGCCTCTTCCTTGAAGACTCATGTTGTGCTAAAGTGGTTTAAAGTACAAAAAGGGAAAGGAAATAGAACAAGCATCACCAACAGTGACTTTGGGAATGAGTTGATCTTGAATTCAGGGGGGAAAAGGTGAGAGGTAAAAACCTTTGGGACCATTAAAGGAAAAGCCCATTTGCTGCAGAAGTTATTAGCAGCAGATCCTGGGGATGTCATCAGTTGGGCTTTGCTACCTGTGCTGGCAAGCTGCAGCATGCCTGTGCAAGGCAGTTTTCCTGCCTGAATGGGGACAGGCAGCTGCAGTGGTTCCTGTGTGCTGTGCAGGAGGAGTGAGATGCACAAAGAGCAGCTGACTTGCATCTCTCTCTGGTGATGGGCATGCTGACAACTGAGAGCATGAGTGAGGGCTAAGAAAGGCCAGGGTCAGCAGGCTTTTTGGGTGCCTGGAACTGTTCATCCCCTTCCAGAGGCTGGTGGATGCATGGAGCAGCTGGAGACTGACTCAGGGGACTGGAGACCTGCTGGGGCTTGCCATAAGAAGGCAAAGGATCTACCTTGCCAAGTAGCCTGGTGCTGGCCTCTCCTCAGGGGCTGTTCCTGCAGCACAGCAAGTGTCTGTGCAATGTCCAGTTAAGTTCCTTTCTTTGTAGCCTGCTTATCTTGGCCTGGGCCATTTGATTATTGGATATTTGACCAGCTGACAGATGACTCAGCCTGTCAGTGGTCTCTGGAATAGAGATTTTTCCCTAGGCTGCTTGCCTGATTTGGTTTTTTTCCCCTAAAATGCTTAGGAGCTTTAAGCAGCAACCAGACAAGAAATGGATATTTAAGTGCAGTGCTTGGAGCACTCAGCTTGGCAGGATCACCTCTCCTGAGTGTGGCTCTGTGGCTCATTGGCTTTTGCAGCCAGATTTAGAGATACAGCTCAGACTCTGAAGCTGGCACAGTGGGAAGTGGGAGATAAAGTCTCCTTCATGGCCATTACAAGACAGATATTCTTATTTCCTAACCAGAGCTGGAAGCTTCTAGGACAGTATTGCTGAGATGCAGGCTTTGGCTGCCACCAGATCTGGAGCCCCAAAAGATTTGAGGCATTTTTTGGCATTGAGTCATCTGAATTCCACTCAGGCACATGAGCTCCATAGTGATGGAGAGTTCATGCCACTGTGGTGTGGTGTGTGTAACATCTGGCCCTTGACTCCAATAACAAAGAAGAAATTGTCAATAGGTTTTGCTCTGCTGCTTGGTTCTTTGCTGTTAGGAGGGTGGTAGGTAAGAAAACATTGGGAACAGCCAGGAAAAGGAGTGAGCTGCTGCAGGCAGTGGGGTTTGGCTGTGGGCAGAGGGGCAGTGATGATCTGGGGACTCTGATAGTTGAATAAAGCACACAGTGCAAGTGTTTTAGATAGAACAGAGGGCTCAGGAGCAAGTGTTACAGTCACTGGGGGACAGGGGGGCTGTACCTGCTATTCAGGGCATCTCACATGGGTTTGGTGCTGGCATTTTTGGAGAAGAAACAAAATTATAGAGATGCTTCAGGAAAGTGACACTGATTAAGCAAAAAGTTATTTTAAGGCCCTGCAAATCATCTGGCTGAGCTTTGGCAGAAGGAAACTCTGTTTCTGGAGATGCAATCAACCAGAGATGTAAAGACATAGTCTTGGTCCCTCCTAAGTAAAACCAAATCCCATGCTAGTTTAGGTAGCCAAATTTCATGAGCTGTGGTTACTTTCCTCAACTCTGATTATTTCTCTGTGCACTTTCCATGCAAAACTCCAGTTCTGCTCTTGCTCCAGGAGTGCTGTGGAGTGTTGTGTGGGGTTAGACATGGTTGCTTTGCCTGTCTTGGAAGGGGCTGTGTTTATTTTGTGGATGGATTGATGCTTGTGTTTGAGCTGTTATCAGTGTACAAATATTAAAGTAAGGAGTCAAAGACAGTTTGCTGCTGAAATATGACATCTTCCTGCTGTAAATTTAAGCTAGGAGTATAGTAAGCAGATTAGGGGGGTGTGTTTTTAGGTTTGGGGGTTTTTTTTGGTGGGTTTTTTTGAGCATGTATGGTTTGGGCTTCAGTGAGAACACTGGTGCATAGGAACAAAAGAGCCTCAGTGGAGATCTGTCTTGCTTGGGGTTGTAACCCTGAGCATCAGCATGCAGGGAGGACTTTCTGGTAGCTTTTGCTTTAGGATAGCCTTATGGTAGCACAGGGCTGCCCAGGTAGGAGACACTGTTAGAAGAGCCCAACAGGAGGAACTTGGGCAAGAGAGAAGTCTCAAAGAAGCCCAGGACCATGGATGCACTTTGCTCCTCAGCTCTCTCTGGGGACTTCTGCATTGCTTCCCTCCCATGGCACTTGGCCTGGCCTTGTGTTGGAAGTTGGAGCCTCATCAGGCTAAGCTGTAGCAGGCAGCTTCAGGAGGTGAAGTTCCCTGCAGGGGTTCTGCACCCTTTGCCATTGTGCTAGACAGAGAGGCTGGGAGGGGCTGAAGTGCAGAAGATGAGGAGAACCCCAAGCAAGCAGGCAGGGAATGTGTTCAGAAACTGGCAGTGGCAAGGGTTCCCCTGGGCAGGCCACACAAAGATATCCATTGCCTGAACTCAGGTGCACCCAGCCACTGCCATCTGCTCTCCCCTCTGCTCCTGTGCTCATCTTAACTGCTGCTAGGTCCAGGCAGGCTTTCTTCAGCCATTGTTATGCTATTGATCTACAGCCCTGCTGACAGTGTTAATGGGCACTGATTGTGTATTATTATTTCCATAAGTGTCCTCAAGCTGGAGTGAATCTTCTTTTTCAAATGGCCTATGGATACCATGCCCTCAGCTGGGGGCTGGAGCTGCCCTGGTTCATTTGTTTTGTCAGAAGCTTCAGCAAAGCTTGTGGTCTTCATCCACCATAGAGTGATCAATGAGCTCAGCTGACCACAAAGCAACTGCCATCCCCTCCCAGAGCAGATGTCAGCAGGGTTGTTTTGTTTATCAGGATGCTGCTCCTGCAGACCCTTTCCCAACCTACTAGACCTTCCTGGCTTCTGGTGAGTGTTGCTAGCATGTCTCTTCCCTTGGCTTGTGTGCTGGCTTCAGCTTGTGCTCTGCTAAGATCATCTGACCCCTTCCTCAAAGGTCTTCATGTTTGTTGGACCCCTGCTCTTCAAGCAGAGTTGTGCACTGAAACAGGGGACAATGCTACATAAAGCTGTGACTTCCAGGCCTGAGATGCTCCCTGGGTGCTTTGCCCTGCAGGGTCTGTAACTAGCAGTGCAGGGCAATTCCAGCCAGGGCCAGGCAGTTACTGAGAGTAGCTGTTCAGCAAGGAATGCCACAGACAGATTTCCTTACTGAAATGCTTATTCAGCCCCACTGTGATCCATAAACACTCTGTATTTTTCCCCTTTTGGGGAGCTTCCTTCAAGATGCATCCTTGA
Organism: Galbula dea; assembly: GCA_013399015.1. NCBI lineage: Eukaryota > Metazoa > Chordata > Aves > Piciformes > Galbulidae > Galbula > Galbula dea. Next base: position 495,856 of record VWZX01008820.1, read on the forward strand.
CCTGCCAGTTGCTCAGGAGGGGCAGGGTGAGGAAGGAGACAAACATCTTCTTGAGGGGTTTAAGCAGCAGATTAGCAGCTGATGCCCCTGCTTGTTCCCATGTAACCTAGCAAAGTGAGTCCTGGGAGCCTGTGAACAGGGGTGGGGAAAAGGACCCTGGCTTCTTTGTCTACTTAGGTGCAGAAGAGGCTGAATTATTATCAGAGCAGGTGTATGGGAGGGCATCACTTGCCTTGCAAAGCAAGGTGGCAGATTGAGCCTGAGGAAGAGGGAAAGCTCCAGGTGCAGCTTCCCCATCTCCCCTCCCCTGCAGGAGGGTGGTAGCTGAGGTGAAGGGTTCAGCATAGCTGTGGTTGGGCCAGCAGCTTTGGAGATGCATGCTCTTCATTCTTGAGGCCATCTGCAAGGGGCAAAGGTGGTGATGGTGGTGGGGCAGAGTCTAACAGTGTTGGCTACTGTTAGCCTGCTGAGAAGGCAGCAGGAAAGCATAGCTGATGCTGTGCTGCAGAAGGGGTGAGCAGCCTGCCCTTGTGGGTGCTGCCTGTGGCTGACAGTATCTGTCACCATCCTCTCTGTGAAGGAGAGCCCATCATTGCTCTAGTAGCAGTGGGATATCAGGCTCCAAAAGATGAATGGCTAAAGCTGTGAACCAAATACAGATTACTCAGCCCTCTCCAAAAGACCATTTCTCTCACCATCTCTGCATTTTAATAGTATTAGCAACCTCTAAGCACCAGGAGTCTCATAAACTTTGCAGATTATGGTAATAATAACATTGTACAGTACATGGCACTGGGAATAAAGTTATTTTATCCACTCCAATTTCCTTTTGGTTTAATGTGTAAATACATCAAATCAAAGCATAGCAGGAGATCTCAGTGCAGAGGTCAAATGCACTGCAAATGAGCCCTTTCCTGAGGAAGGTCCTAATGCTGCCAGTTCAGAACAGGACTTTTCCCCACCCCCCCAGTAAAGTACCTAGCACTCAATATTTGGCTGCCCTAGCTTCTCTGGGAGCCTTCCCTAAGCTGGCCTGTTACCTGGGAGTAGAATGAAAGTGATGATGCATCTGTCCCTCAAAATGTTGGGGGAGGGGGAGGTAAAAGGAATGGGCAACAACTTGTTTCCTCTTCCTCCGTAGAGGTCATCAGAGTTCTTCCTTTGGGCTCTGCTTTGGGGTCTGGGGCTCTGCTTTGGGGTTTGCCAGCCTGAGGAGAGGGGTTCTGCCCCAGCAAGACTTAGCAGGGCACGTTGGATCTGTGCAAGGGTTGCTCTTTGGGGAGCACTGCTGGGAAGGACTGAGATTACTGCTTCATCTCCAGTGCCTGACCTCATGCTCTGGCTTTTCTTTTCCTTCCTAAGGGCCTCCTGTGAAACTCTTTACTCTGACAGGCATGGTCCTGCCATCCTGTTGTGCTGGCAGTGTTGCAAACTGTCTGCATGCTGAAATGCTCCAGGAGACCTGGGATGATGTCAAACAATAATGTATTCTTTCTGTTCAAGCACATTAGAAGTGCAGTTAATCCTCACAGTCTCACTGCCCATCTGTAATATGGCATGAGGTGACTTTCCCAGCCTTTGTGTGCTGTGGCAGGCTGAGCTTGGAAAAAGAGACCTTCACCAGTCTCATCTTGTGATTTAATGCAACCCTCTAAGAGCTGAGTGGATCATTCCTCAGCCCCCACTACTTCACTAATGTCAAGTTGTAACCAAAGGCAGAGTTTCTCTGACTCCTCTGCCACCTACCTGAGTGCTTTTCCTTCCAAGACAACCTCAGGCTTTCTGAGCTCCCTTTAGAGAGAGATCTGGGTTCAGAAGGGCTTTAAGACATGGAAAAATGGTGATTGTTCTGCTGGGATTGCAAGAGAGATGTTACAGCTTAAGCAGTGGGGATTAATTTAGAGCAATCTCCCTTGCTAGTGAATAGAGCTCCAAGGTGTTAGTGGCACAGGCAGGTTCAGGCACCTAGGGACAAAGCTGAATGTGCACACCCTTGCTTGTAAGCTTCTTTGCAGCTCAGGGGACACAGGAAGAATTTGGGAGAGGTTCATTGGCATTGGATTTTACCAAGAGGAGCTAGACCTGGGACTCCAGAGTCACCTGGAAGCATTTTAGCAAGATGGAGAAGTATCCCAAGGAGACTCTTCTTGAGGCCCCAATTCTTACACATGTTTGTGGGCTTCTCTGTTCCTTCAAGTGTGGCTGGACTTTTTCCCTTCAACAAGCACAGGTATCCCCTTGGGTTGTGCAGTCACCTTCAATACATCTCAGCTGCCTCAGTGATCACACAAACACTTTTGGAGTGGGGACCCAAGGGCTGTTTGCACAGGGCTCTGGAGCTGAGGCTTTTTTGGCTTAAAAACCTCTGTTCTCCTAGAACATGTCTCTCCCTGCTGTGGGCCATAGTTGTTGGTTTGGGGGCATGAAGTTTTTAAACTCCTTTCCATGTATTTTTCCACAGCCATCACCCTTAATTTTGGTCTTGACCAGACTGGTAGTAACTGGGCTCTGCTTGGAGCCCTAGGTGGAGAGATCCCTAGAGATTCTGGGTGCCCTGGTCCTGCAGAGGCTGTTCCCTCTGGGTCAGGACTGAGCTAAGTTGCTATGTGATTTGAGGAAGACTTGTTTCTCTTGCAGCTGTCCCTGTTCTGCAATGTGTGGGGACCCTGGGATGTGTGCTAAAAGCTGTACAGAGCTTCAGGGCCCTTTGTGGCTCTGCTTGGTAGTTATCCCAGTTCACTGCAAAGTAAATCATAGTCATCAGGCCTGTTTTAGACAGGCATAGAGCAGTTGTGATTTGACCAGGTCCCTGCTTTAGCTACTTGCACGTACTCCTCTCTGGGAAACGTGAGAGCAGGGAATTCTTGGTCCTCAGCCTATGCTTGAGGGTAGCTGAAAAAAAGCTTCATATTCTGCTTTTCAGTGCCTAGAGCTGCCCATCCCAACAAGACCAGAAGGTTTAAAGTAGCTGTTGATACCAACTGCCCAGGAGAATGGAGAGTCACTTTATTTTGTATCTTCTGAGACCTTTATGTCTCATACCCAGCCCTCTCTGTGCTGTAAGGGTTGGCTCTTCCACCTTGCCATGGCAATAGCCATCCTGGGCCCTGGCTATAAGGGGATGAGGTGCTGTTTGTTTCCCTCTTGACCTCTTCTATCCTCTCCACAGCTCCTGCTCAGGCCCAAATCATCCATGCTGGCCAGGCCTGTGTGGTGAAGGAAGACAACATCAGTGAACGTGTTTACACCATTCGGGAGGGAGACACGCTGGTCCTGCAGTGCCTGGTCACAGGACACCCCAGGCCACAGGTGAGCTTTGGATCTTGCCTCTCACCCATGCTGCCCATGGCACTTCTTTCTAGTCACCAAGGAGAGGAGAACTGTGGGCAGTGCCATAGCCAGCTTTCTCCTGCATGTTGGAGTCAGGTAGGGATGCCCCATACCACAAGCATTACCTTGGCAGAAGCCTCCACAGACCTTCTAGTAGTCTTCAGTATGTAAAGACCCAAAAGACTCTGCAAAGTCCAACTGAATCCATTCTACAAAGCACCCTCAAATAGCTAACCACCTTACTACAGAGCAGGAACAGCCTCAACAGGTTAGAGGAGGCTTCCCACATGTGCTGGCCATAGGAGTTGGTCCATGAGTCTCTCAGCTTCTCTGGATGTACAGCCAAGGGGAACCTGCTTGGGGGAGTTAGGAGAGTTGTTTGTAATGCAGCTCACTGAGCCCCATGCAGAGCTCACTGGTCCTTGCTTTGTGGCCACTGGACCTTGCTTTGTGACCACTGAGCAGAGGCAAATGCAGACTTTCAGTGCTGGGTGCATCCATGCTGTGGTCAAACAGTTCAGTGGAGAGGTATAGAGAGTTGAGCTTGGCTTCCTAAAGGGTTGCATAGCCTCAAGCCCCACATAGGCATCTCCTCACTCTTCAGATCCTCAAGCAAGCTAGTTCAATGTTAGTGTAGATGTGTCTATAGAGATACTAGACCAGAGCATGGCTCTGCCCTCTCTGGGAGGGAGTGTGGTGGGAGTGGCATCTGGTGTGTCTATCAGAATAGACTCAAGGGAACCAAGTATGATGCAGGTGCCTTCTTGCTCCCTGCCCCAAGCCTGCCAAAGATATTTGTGCTGATTTGCATACACCATAGCATGTATCCTGTCTCCCTCTTCTCTCTCTCCTCGTGGATAGATTTCTTTCCCAGCTAAGCTGTTATCCTATCCTTTGTTTAATCTTCTTTTTCCTTTCTGTCAGCCAGTCATTAAAGCATGAAAATGTGGCCAAAATACTTAAATGATATTGAAATTGAAAAGATTAAAGAGCTGGCTGAAGTGTCCTTGCCAACAGGAGACTCTGGGAGTCTTGGGGCCCTCAGACAATTTCATAAAAAGCCTACAAAGGCTAAATAAATCCATGGTCATTAGCTCTGAAAGTCTGCTCAGCCTAGTGCTCTGGGACTGCCACATAGACACCCATGCTCTTTCTAGAGCATTAGCATCAATCAGATGATGGCAGTGAGCCTTAGGCAAAGTCTGGTGGAGTGATCAGGGTATCTGGTCCATTTTCTGTGTGGCTAGCATCTAATGAAAGTCTGTTTTCTTTCTGTTGGCTGGTCTTGCTTGATCTCAGCCCCAGAATCTAGATGGTCAGGGATGTGGGAGATGATCAGTCAGCAGCCTGGAGAAGGGAAGTTGCAGACATAGCTTTTCTCAGCCCATTGGTTTCCTCTCTCTTTCATTGTCTCTGCTGCAGCAAACAAGGGGGAATCTTGTAGTACTGCTGCTGGGGCTGTGCCTCTTTCCAGACATAATAACCATTCAGTCTTAAGAAGTGCTGTCCTCTTGCTATCATTCACCATGAAATATCATGCAGCTCTCTTGTCCCTGCAAGCCAGGATCTGAAAATCTGTAACATAAGGCCAAAAAAAAAAAGCAAGATAGCTTGAAATCTGAAGGGGTTTTCTTCTGTTTTCTTTCTGTGTGTTTAAAATGGAAGTAAGAGCTTGGGTACTGCAGAAGGATGACTTATAACATACACAGAGGTTCCCTGTGGGAAAGGGGCAAGAGGCAGAGAGCAAGTGCATTTTCTCATTCTTACTGGGAAAAGCAAACAGCAGAAATAGCCTTGCTGTCCAGAGGAAGATGAAAGAGTGTTGCCTGCAATAAAAGTTCTGTAGCTGTGACCTGATGTGTGCTGTAGGTTCATGGCCTGCCAGCCACATGGGGACTCGGGGCTTAATGCTGGAAAGTCCTGTGCTGTGCAGATAGTGATATAAACCAAACTGCTGGGTGTTGACAGGACCAGAGCAGGAGTGGTAAATATGCAGGGTGTGTCTGGGTGAACAGAGGGCTTATCCTGGACCCTTGGAGGTGGGGATTGGTGATGGATCAGAACCAGTAGCTGATCTACTGAGATCAGCAGTCGAACTCTGGCAAGGTCTAGCGGTGCTGTAGGGTTTTGAGCGTGACCAAGGAGGGGAGGGAGGGGAGAAGAGGAGCAAAGGGAGTGCTGCTGTCCTTTGGGATCTGTAGTTTGTGTCATGGACTTTGCATTTCTCTCCTTCTGGTGCAGGTGAGATGGACCAAAACTGCTGGCAGCGCCTCGGACAAGTTCCAAGAGACATCAGTGCTTAACGAGACCCTTCGGATTGAGAAGATCCAGAGGCTGCAGGGGGGCCGTTATTACTGTAAAGCAGAAAATGGGGTTGGGGTCCCTGCCATCAAGTCCATTCGAGTAGATGTGCAGTGTAAGTCGTGTTTAGAGGCAACCCAGACCTTCCCACAGTTCTACTGCCTGTCTCTGCCTTGCTGCGGGGCCAGCAGGGAGCTGCATTGCCTTAGGACCACATGCACACGATTCAGGGGCAAAGGAACCAGGGTGGTGTCGTCCCCAAGGGTTCATTTTCCTTAAGAGATTAGATCCAGCCACCAAAAAAATAGCTCTGCCTGTCCATGTGAGTCACCAGTATCTAAATGCTGTGCTGGCTGTCACTGGCAGGGCTCCTCAGGACTCGTCTTGGATGTGGCATGGTAGGTGGCTTCTGCTTGCTTTGCCTTTATTTTGAAGCTGGCATTGCTTCAAGCAAGCCAATGCTTCTTGAAACTGGTAGTGCCTGAGATGTTTGGGGCATTACTGAAACCAGTGTCCTGCTTCTAGCTTTGCTACCTCTGGGACATGCTGGAAACAGAGCAAAAGACTCTGGGATGCACTTGAGGAGGCTGAGCTGTGAAGGAGTGAACGTGAAGGAGCCTATGAGGATCCCTTGGCCTCAGTGAGTCAGTGTTTCTCTGGCTGGTTGCAGTGTCCATCCTTCTTCTGTCCTGGAGATGCTGTTAGAGATTCTCTACCTTGGGCATCAAGTTTGGAAGGTTTCTGATGCTGGCTTATGGTTGTTTATTCTTGGGCTGCTGTAGTCAAAGTGGTCAAAAGGGAGAGAGATTAAACCTTTCCTATATTGCCCATATGAGAAGGATCCAAGAGTTATGGATCTTTTTTTATTAGGCACCCTTGAATAGATTTGCTCTCTTAGGAAAGATTACCATTCTGCTCCTCATCCTTGGCTATCCACTATTCCAGCTGTCACCAACCCAAGTAACCCTCTCCTCACTTGTATCTTCTAAGAAAGCCTAGCCAGCAAGAGGTTGACACTAAGAAGATGTAAAGTGTGATAAAGCAGCTTGTAACTCTCCCTGAACCTGTCACTGTCTGCTCCCACAGTCTTCCTAGCAAGACAGTCTCCTGTGCTGAGATGCACTGTGGTTATGTCAACAGAGCAGCCTCCAAGCTTCCAAACTCCAGTACCTGCTTGGACTCTGGGCAGAGCTTTGCTGACAGCAACTCTGCTGCCTGGCTGCTTCCTCTTAGTCCTTCTGTCCAGGCCTACAATGATGTTTCCCTCACAGAGTATGCTCTAGACTTGAACACCCTTAGGCTTTGGCAGGTCTCTGATCTGCGGCAGCTCCCTTCTCTGTTCCTTCCTCTCCCTGCCCTTTATTGGAGTAGTGTGAGCACCATCCTGCAGGCTGGGAGAACAGATGGCTTCACCAGCAGCTACTTTGGATAGGAAGAGCATTTCTTTGTGGGCATTGCATAGCTTTGTTCAGAGGAGTTTTGACATCCACCTCAATCTGCTTGGCTTCTCTGCCTGTTTCTTCTCCTAGGTGTGGTGGAGGCAGAGGAGAACTCTCCATTGCAAAGGGGACTTGATTTTCTCAAGCCTTAGTGTGACACCTTGCCAGGTCCAGTGACTGTAGGAACAGGACTGTGACATGAATCTCTGATTATACCCTGAGGGTCCTCCCTTTACTTCTGGGGTGCAGACTGGAGCTAGAGTGATGTAGTATCCTGTGGTCCCTCATGCAGCTCTGACCTGTAGAACTGTGGGGCTAATGGTGTGGCCAAGGGCTTTCTCATACTAACATCTACTCTACAGATGGACTTGGTAATGCACCTCTCTTCTGCTTGCTTGGTTTTCTGGGCAGGAGAGGCTCTTTTTCTACTAGTGCTTTCAGTAAGTACAAGGGAACACACAGGAAAAGCCCCAGGCTTTTTTTCAACCCTCACCCAGGCAACCTTCAGCTGAATGAATCAGAATTTGAAACCAACCCCATTCTTTCCCAGCATCCTAATTTGTAGTTAGAGGTGAGTAATCACCCTCATGTGAACCTTGGTGTTGTGGTCAGCTACTGCTAGTTCTCCCTCATACTTTCAGTGTTAGACAGCAAGGTTGTGCAGAGAGCATAACTGGTGCCAGGAGGATATTAAACTGGAAACACTAGGCTGTGTAGAGAGTTATTCTTTTGCCCCCAGTGGGCACCAAGTGAGGCTTTCAAGTGTTGGTGAGGTACTGACAGAAAGGCAGCTGCTGTTTGGAGTATTTCCAATGTAAGGAGGGAGAGAAAGTAAAGAAGAAGAAAGAATGGATGTTTACAAGCTTATATTGTGTGTGAAACATCCCATGTGATCATCTCCATCAGCAGCCTTGGGCCAAATTTATCACTTGTGCAGCTCCCTGCCATCAGTGGTGTTACTCCTCCATCAAGGACATACATCTCATCCTGGGTCTTATTTTAGCTTTCCTCAGGAGGGATAGACTTTGAGCTGACTGCTCTGAAACAAGACTAAAAGATTTGAGGGAAGAGAGGTTTAGCAACCAAAAGGAAGATGTTGTTTTCTGTGTGGGAAGTTGCTAGGAGTCAGGAGACCTGAATGGTGTGAGGCTCCTCTTAGATCAGTAAGAGAAGTGTTATGCCATGCATCCTGCTGAGAGATGGAGCCCCAGAAGGATGGGAGCTACAGAGTTACTCATGTCAAGTGTCAAGAAATAAAGAGGGTTCAGGACAAAGGAAAGAGGAAAGGCTGTGCCCAGGGTTCTAGTCCATGAGAGTTTGATGTAAAATTCAGTCACCTTATGGATACATAGCAACAGTACTGTCTGGAAAGGGCTGGTTTTCTCCACCCCTGTATGCTTTAATTCAGCTGTGGGTTTTGTTTGGGGTTGGTTTTTTTTGTACCTTGTCATTGTTCTGCTGATGGCTTTACTCATATTTCTGAGCTATGCTGTGGTCAAGCCTACAAATCTCAGGTCCTGTTACAATTGCTGTCTACCTAGCATCCAGCTCATTAAAATATGCAAATCCACAAGCAGACACTTGTGATTCAGCAGAGAACTTGCATTATTTAGGTTGCATGGTAGCAGAAACTCATCTCTGCTTCTCTCTTCCTCTCTGGGAGTCAGAGTTCCAAATCTCAAAAATAAAACACCATGAAAATGAGATGGCACAGGAGAACAGGAGGTCATGAGCATGTGTCCTCCTCCTCTGTGCTGACAAGTACAGAAGACAGTGCTGGCAGCACAGGGGGTGTGTGCCTCAGTTTCCTTGCAGTCGAAGGTGGGGGATGAGGCTGCTGAAACACAGAATTATTTCAGCTCAAGAGCTGCCTTACATAACACATTTAAGGGCATGGGGAGAAATTTCAGGTTTTGAGCAGGAATTGGCCCCATCTTGTCAAATGGGATCTTAACAGTTAATCCCAGTCAGTCTCAAAGTGATTCTGGGAAGAGCAACCCCTCTGATCTTTGCCCCATGCTTCCTTGATGTTCAAGCATTGGTGTCTGGTGCAAAGCCCATGAAAATGATCCCTATTTTTCAGCAGCAGGGCAGCCCTTGGGGAACAGTGCCCTGGGGGGGATAAAGAAACTGTGCTGCCTGTAGGGCTGTTGCTTGTGTCCTTGCAAGGGAGGTGACTGCTAACCATGGATCTAAGTGTGCCAGTTGTGTCTCTGCTGCAGGTATGCTGAGAATTGGACAAAGCATTTTCTGTCAAGGGAGAAAACAAAAGAATCTGATCAGTTTAGGGGTGGGTGGTAGGGATGCAGTGAGAGAAGTTGCTGGAGGGGGAGAGGCTGTACAGGTCTTGAAAAGAAAACACACAGAGGATATTTTAATAGGAGGAGATAGAAATTATATGTAGCTTTCACAGTGTTTTGCATCTTGTGTTCTCATGGCACCCCATAAGAATTGCCAGTGCCTAGCTCCTTAATCTTGTCCTGACTTCCACTCTCACACTTTGACTTGGAAGTTTGTCCTGTCCTTTGTGTGAGCACCTCACAGCTGGGGGCTTAGCCCTATGATTTCAGGAGGGATTTGGGAAGTGGGGAAATGAGAGCAGAGGAGATGACAGTGGAGCAGCTTTCTGAGATCCTTCTCACCTCTCCCTAAGTAGAGCACAGTGATTTTGGGTAGCTCAGTGGGGTGTGGTTGGGGAAGGGGAGGCAGCCTGCTGGTCTGAGAGGTGTGTGGCAGGCAAGCAGTTTGCATGAGGATCACATGAGATCTGCAAACCAGAGGGTGCTTTCAGTTCTCTGAAGGTTGTCTGGTAAGTGGGAGAATTTTGGCTTCTCCTGTCTGTTCCCTTTAGGTACTGTTTGTTACCTGTGCTCAGACCAGCTTTTAATTCAGCAGTTGCTATCAGCCAAATGTGTGGGAGCTTCCCCTCTGCTCTCTGGCTGGTGGAGCATCATCTGCTCTGCAGGTTGTCCATGCAGACCAAGCCTCACTAACGAGTGCTGCAGCCTTCCTTGCCTTCCTTCCAGACCTAGATGAACCTGTTCTCACCATCCACCAGACCATCAGTGATGTCCGTGGCAGCTTCTACCAGGAGAAGACTGTCTTCCTGCGCTGCACTGTCAACTCCAACCCCCCAGCTCGCTTCATCTGGAAACGAGGAGCTGAGATGCTTTCCCACAGCCAGGACAATGGTGTGGACATCTATGAACCCCTCTACACACAGGTGAGAAGAGAGAAACCTCCACCAGCTCATGCTGAGCATCTTGCCTAATGCAGGGCACTCTGTAGGGGATGGCATTTCTTTCTCCTCAGCATCAGAATCCACACAGGGAAAGTGGTGGTCACTACAGGGAGGGCTGTCTCCAAAAGGGCTGGTAGTACCTGTCCTGTATGTGGGTTCCTAGTGGACAAGAGGAACAGAGCAGCAGGAGGAAGTGTGACAGCCTAGAAATCCCTTCCCCTTCTTGGCAGTGTCCTTGAGAACAGGTCACAGCTCCTCTAATTAGGTTCTGTGGCTGTTGGATGGCTGAGACTAAAATCCAAGCAAACAATCCTAAGATTTGGTCTCCTTTATCTCCCACTCCTAATTTTCTTTTCTTAATTGAGTGCCCAAGCTCTATAAATGAGGGGAATTGCTTCCTGTTTAAGCAGTGCAAGTGAATGGCAGGAATTGCTGAGGGATCCATGGGGCAAATGATGAAGAGATTTTCTGAATGGCTGTAAGTTATAAAGGCAGCCCAACTGCCTGGGTACTTTGACTGTCATCCTGTGACAGGGTATCCAGGTCATTTCTCCTTCTCCTGCTTGCCTCTGCTGGACTTGCCCCTCTATATGCTGCTTTCTTCCCAGTAATTAGCTCACCAACACAGTGGGAAATGGAGCAGAGTTTTTCTTTTGCCAAGGCATTCTGGGCATGTTATCCTGAGCTGAGCTCTGGCTCTGAATGTCCTTCAGATGCTAACCAGCCCCAGCACTCCCAGCAAGGCCAGTGATGGGTGGGAAGGGAGGGCTGACAGGGATGTTCCCCAGGGTACTCATTTCATCTCATGCTCCTCCTTGGAGCTCCCAAAGCTGGACCCTGAATGCATTCTGGTTGAGTTTGGGTTCTGAGTGATGCTTCAGGCAGCCTTTCAGTAATGAAGTCATGTTCATGTTTCATTGAAACATGTCATCTCTGTAGGCCATGGAAATGGGCAGCCACATGGAAACATCCAGGGGAGAGAGAAGAGAGCCCCAGGTTAGCAACAGATTGGCAGAAATGCTGTAGGTCAGTGCTGCTGTTGGGTCCTGAAGAGAGCTTTATCTAGTCCAGTGCTATGTGGCATCCAGCTGGGACATCCCTGGCCTTGGAGGAAGCCACCATGGGCTCTTCCAGCTTTCAGTGAGCTCAGGGTAACTCAAAGGAGACATTATCTTAGGACTTGAGATTTACTTCAGCTGAATAAGGCATCTGGCTGAATTTCACCCTGTTACAGCATTAATGTGTAAATGATCCAGCCTCCTACAGCTCCTGTCAGGCAGTCTTCCCACCAGGATGGGTCATTCCCAGCTCTAAAAGAGGATGTCAGGGCTGCTGTGCTCATACAGACATGCCTTTATGGTTCTCTCCTTAGCACCAGCATAATCCTGAGAATTTGGGTTGGTAAGAGTTGAGGTTAACAAAACCACACTTCTGCAACTCTAGTGGGAGGAGGAAACCTTCTGAAGCTCAACTGCACGACATTTGACAAAGCACCTTCAATTTAAACTGGTTAAGCATTGGCCCAGGCTGCCCAGGGAAGTGATGGAGTCACCATCCCTGGAAGTGTTCAAAACACATGTAGATGTGGCACTTTGTGACATGGTTTGGTGGCATGATGATGCTGGGTCTGTGGTTGGACTTGATCCTCTTAGAGGTCTTTTCCAACTTGAATGATTCTATGACTCAATAAACAGGACCCATGTGACCCTGTAAGGAATTGGTTGACATGCACACTGTAAATACCATCAGTTGTGTGGCATAGCAACAAATCTCAGGGGATAGGACTTTCCTAGGCTTATTGGTCTCCTAGGTATTTATCTTTCTAATTTACTCAGTTCAGATCCTTGTTCTTTGCACATTAGCATGCCTGAGCTCATTGTCCAGTCCCTTGAGGTGGTCCTCAAGAGGATTTGTCATGCTGACACCTCCTTACATTTGCAGGCAATTATGGAATGGGTTCTCCAAAAGAGATTTAGACAAACACAAAGAAAACAGCAGTGACAAACTGTCATGGGGAAGACACATGAGTTGCAGGGTGTACAAAGCCCAGGATGCAGAGCTTGCCATGTTCCATAAATAAAAATAGACAGAAAGTATCTGCTGCTAATTCAACAACTTGATTCTGTGTCTGTAAGGAGCCAGTAACTAATGGAGTGCCAGGTAATGATTTTGCTTGTTTGTTACTGTAGTAGGAGAAAAGGCTAGCCAGGTCTGGGCAGTCACTCTGGATTCACAGCAGCATAAATGAGATCAGAATCTAGAGAGGAGTGATCACAATGTTTGGGAGGAGTTCTCTGAGTATTCATCTGAATTACCTCTTTTTTTTTCCCCCTGTACTGTCAAATTTTACAGTGTAACTATTGAACTTGTCATATTTAGGCCAGCATTAATGCCTGAATCTGCTCTGATTTACTTTGGTTTTGAAATGTTGAGGTCCCAGGGATGTCCCTTGGGTTCCTACTGACATCTCAGTGTGAGGTCTGTGTCTGTTCTGGGATCTTTTAAGGTTTTCAAGTTCTACAACATGATTCTGGTGGCAGTTGATGAGAAATTATGCCCAAACTTGTTTGGTAGTGCTTTTTGGATTAAATATCAGTCAGCTGCTGAGTGTTTGGAGAAGTCCTGGAGGTGGAGTTGCCACTGCAAACATTTGGTGTCTCCTTAATATACAGCGAGGGGAGCTTGGGGTCTGCAGAGTTCCATGAGGTTTTGATGGGACCCTGTAAATTTTGGGACAGGTTATGGACTTGCAGTGATGAACTGTTCTGTGTACAGCTAGACCATTTCCCTCCTCCTTCCCCAACTGCCAGGGTGAAACCAAAGTCCTGAAGCTGAAGAACCTGCGGCCTCAGGATTACGCCAGCTACACGTGCCAGGTGTCCGTGCGCAACGTCTGCAGCATCCCTGACAAATCCATCACCTTCCAGCTCACCAACACCACAGGTAAGAGGGGGGATGCAGAGGGTCTCTGCAGCTCTCTTTCCCCTTGCCTGCTCAGCAGCTGTTACCCCTTCAGGAGGGTAACACAGCTCCTGTCCAGGGCCTGCAGCACCTCAGGTTCATGCCCTGGGATCTCTCACAGCTTTTCTTCCCTGGGGTGCCTTTACCTTTCAAGAGTTAGTAAATCCAATTTCTCCTCATGGCCACTACCCAGTGACAGCCCAAGCAGAAGGAAACTTACCCTTTCCTTTTGGCTCAGCTCCTTTCCTGAGTGAATGGGGAAATGTGTATTTTCAGGTTGTAGCCAGATCAGATACAGGGACACAGCTGAGTTTACACCAGAAGGACTTAACCAAAGCTTCAACCTGAACCACATAGCACATGCATCTAGGTTCTCCTTTTCCCTTTTCCCCTGTTGTTTAGTTAGAGATGCATATTTATAGATAGCTACAGTGGAGCCTAATGCTACAAGCTCAGAGAGGCCATGGAAAATGTGTTCCTAGCAGATTGCATTGAAAGGCAGCAGTGAAAATGAAGCTGGCATTGCAGTGTGAGCAGGGTTTCTGTTAAATAATACAAGTACATTTAACATTAACTATTATCTGGCTTCCTTGCCCTGTGGGCAGTATTGTGCACAGATGAGAAAACACTTAAATCTTCAATTCTCTCCTTTTTTTTTGCATGAGTTTTTCCCTCTTGTGCTTGTGCTTTAGCAGCCTCCATAGCCTTGGCTGTGCCCAGAATCCTGAACAGCTTCACTCAAGATGCCTTTGCCTGTGCAGCTGAGGATAGCCCAAAAGGCACTGAGATGCATGGAAATGGAGCTCTTAAATATTTATAGAAGCAAGTACTACAGCCCTGGAGGAGGATAGGTGGGGTTAGGTCATGTCAGGCCAAGGGAATCCTCTCTTCCCACTTCATTTGCTGTTCCTCAGCTGGCTCACTTTGGCTCCCCTGGCAGTGGCCTTTGGGCAGATTGGAGTCTCTGGCAAGGAGATGTGCCTCTCCCAAGCTGTGCCACCAGCTTGGCCCTTGCAGGAGGGGATGAGTTCTTGTTCTGCAGCCTTAATGGGTAGGAAGTTCCCCTGCTGCTCCTCTGTCCTGCTCCTGTTGTGTAGCTCTAGAGCAGCAGGTTGGGTCCACAGAGCCACAGGAGCAGCTCAGCGCTGGGCTGTTGTCACCTGCTCCAGCAGGGTCAGTGATGATTTCCCCTTCCTCCATTTCTACAAAATTAAGCAGCCCAGCAGGTTAATTCTCCTGCAGTTTTACTGCAGCAAATTGGTCTTCAAAGGGAATTGCAAAAGACTCTTTGTTTTTAATGGTCCCCTTGCTGTTCAGCAGGCTCCAGCAGCAGGTTTGCAGAGCCAAGAACAAAAAGAATTGCCACAGGTTACAAACAAATGAGATTCATCTCCTGCATAACAATGTCTGCAGACTGTTAACCTCTGTCTGCTGACAGGAGTGGGAGCCCACGCAGGCTAACAGAGCCAGGGCTCCCTTTTGGGGCACTGTCATAAGAGCTTGCTGCCTGGAGCTCTGTGGGTGGCAGCTTTGCAGTTTCCCTGCCTCCTTCTTGCACAGGCACACAATCTGCCCTAAGGCAGTGCTTGCACCAGCACCTCGCTCTCTTTCTATATTCCCTTGCCCAGAACTAGGCAAGATGAGTGTTGATGAGATGTGGGCATATCAAACACTGCAAGAGCCCTAGATCTTAAGCAGAGCCTGCAGTACCTCTGGTCTGTGCTCCCCAACTCTGACATCTTCTCTCTGGATATAGGCTGGTCTCAGCCTTTCTCTGGGTCTGATGGGGATGGATGGAGATTCCCAGGCAAGACACTACATCTGTCAGTTTGTGACCTGTGAACCTGAGACCAGTTCAATGTCAGAGGACAGGAGCTTGGCTTTGGTGCCTGCTACCCTCAGCTGACAACCTGGTAGTGGCTGGAATGTGTCCTGCTTGACCACAGTGAGCTGAGCTGTCACTTTCCATGGCTTCCTACTGTCTTGTGAAACCACCTGGAGCTTGGAAAGGATGAGCATATCCATCCTTTGCCAATCAGTCTGCATTAATCCTTGCACACTGCTTCCAAGACTTGAGCCAAGAAGCTTGTCCAAGGCTTTGAGAAAATGCTGTAGCCACCCAAAATTCAAGGACTCCAACTATTGACCTCAAAAGGGCCAGTGCAGGAGAAGAGAGGAGCTACCTTCTTCCTTAGGCACAACTGGCCACCTCTGGCACAACTAGGCCAGGGAGAGGACCTTTGATTCAGTGCACCAAAGCAATGGCCCAGCATGGCAGTCGTTGTACTCCTGAATTATGGTGCTGGTGGTGAGGAGAGCAGTCCTCCTTGTCTTGTTTGTGTGGGCTGTGATTCAGAGATCCAACACAAATCCCACACAGCTCATTAACGTGGGGTCCAGGGAGAGAAGAGGCAGAAATAATGATGCTGTTAAATCAGGCTTCATGAATATGGAACAATGTCTTCTTTTTGCATTATTAGGGCTGTTACTTTAAAACATGCTCCCTGCCTGTGTGCTGGGGACTGCTCCTTCCTCAGCTATAACTGGGTGAAGCCAGTGATGGTGCTGACAAGGGCTTTGAAAGTCTTTCCATGGGATGAAATAGAGAATATGAAGGGAAGGGTTTTGGATCAGTTCCTGGAGGGAGATGAGGTGAGAAGGGTGCAGAAATAAATAAAACCAAACCCAGGTACTAGGTTCCAAAGGAGAGGTTGTCTAGATGTGTTGAATTGATCTCAGTTCAGATGTGCATGAAAGACAATGATGCCCCAGGTCTGTAGGAAAGTGTTTGACACCTCTGGAGATGAAGGAGGCTAAGAGTGGGTGCAGAGCTGCTATTTATGGTCTGTTATGGCACAGACAGGTCCTGGTCCTCTGTGTCAGGCTCCCTGCTGCAAGAGCCAGCTGCCTGGCAAAGGCTTTGTCTGCCACAGATGTCTAGTTGGAGGAGACATATCATGAGGTGGTTGAGGTCCCTTTTTAATAGTAGACCTTCCTCAGAAGTCCTCCTTGGGATGACACCTCTCTATGGGAGATGTGGCTTAATCCCAGCTGTTGTTGAACACAAACAGCTGTTGGGTTTCAAGCAGGCTCCTCTGAGCCTGAGCACCTGGTGCTCTGTCTGACCTTCCCTTGGGATTGTGAGAACTGTCCAGGAAGCACTGACATCTCAGTGAGCATCTTGACTTGCTTTGGATCAGGATCTGAGATACTAAACTCAGTCCATGGCTGGAGCTTCCCATGCCTTGTGACAATGAATCACTTGTGCTCTTTCTGTCCAAGGCATAAGCAGACCAACTGTGATACGTACAGTAGTGTTGCAGCAAGGGAGATGCAGATGCTCTAGCAGAAGCTACCAATTGAGCCTCTCCTCCAGTGCTTCTTCTGCAGGGCTTGCCTAGATTTAGGGGAGTTAAACACAGGGAGAGCAGAAGGCACTGTGCTGTCTACAGAGGAATGGGCTAGGTGCAGTGCAGGTAAGTAGTGCAGAGCCACAGTGGGTTTCCCTTCACCTTCTGCTTTGCTGCAGTTGTTTACATCAGGAGACAAAAAGCCTCTAGCCTCAGGTTTTCCACTGACAGAGTTTGTCTGGTTGCCACTCCTACCTGTGTAAAGGGAGTTCACCAGGCTGCTTTTTTCTAACCTGAGTCCTAAGCCCTAAAGAACCTGCACTGAACTCTGCTAAAATATCATACCTAGCTTTGTGCCCTAGTCCTAAGCACTAGTGGTGGAGTGTTTGAGGTATGACCTCCATTCTGGGGAGATAGGAGGTCCTGTCAGCAGTTTCCTAATCATGACAGAGCAGAATGCTCTACCTCATAGCCAATGTTCATTCATGCTGTAGGTTCACAAACCTATTGTATTTGTAATGAGTCCATGGATCCCTCCAGCTCTCCCTCTTCAAACCAGCCACCTTCAATAATGAACCCCAGAAAGTATGAAGCTGTGAAGAGGCAAGTGAATGGATGGAAAGCTCAGAATCAAGCTCAGAAATGTTTCTCTTTGTCCTCCTCCAGCTCCACCAGCTCTGAAGCTGTCTGTCAATGAGACCCTCGTGGTCAACCCCGGTGACAACATCACGATGCAGTGCTCTCTGACAGGGGGTGATCCACAGCCAGAGGTGGTTTGGTCTCACTCTCCTGGCCCAATGCCTCACAACAGCCTTGTGCAAGGAGGCAACCTCACCCTCTGGAGGATCCGTGTGGAAGACTCAGGCTACTACAATTGCACAGCAATTAACAACGTGGGGAACCCAGCAAAGAAGACAGTGAACCTGCTGGTGCGGTGTAAGTTGCTCTTTTCCTCAGAGCACGACTTTTCAGGCTGAAGGGGCTAGGTTTGCCTTTCTCCTGGCTGTTCTTGTACAACTGAGGGTCAATTTGATGCTCAGTAGGAATTAGTATTCTGGGGAAGTGCCCGTGCAAGCTTCTGTGCTCCTAGGCCAACAGCTGTGCTAGCTCTGCTTGCAGCATCATCCTGAGCCAGAGAACTATCATGGACTGGAGAACAATCCCTGCCTGCCAGATAGGAGACCCTGGGGACATTGTGTGGGAATGCAGCTGTGGGAGGTCTTCTGACAGGTTTTGCATGGAGATGTTGCCTCTGAGAAGCAAAGAGCTGTTGTCCTGTCCCATCCGAGACATTTTGCTGTCCCTAACTGGTTTTGCCCTTGTGTTCATCCCAGCCATGAAGAATGCTACCTTCCAAATCACCCCTGACGTGATCAAAGAGAGTGAGACCATCCAGTTAGGACAGGACTTGAAGCTCTCCTGCCATGTAGATGCTGTCCCCCAAGAGAAGGTAGTGTATTCCTGGTACAAGAACGGGAAGCCAGCCAGGTTCTCAGACCGGTTGCTCATCACCCGGAATGACCCCGAGCTTCCACCTGTGACCTGCAGTTTGGAGATCATTGACCTGAGATTCAGTGACTATGGCACCTACCTGTGTGTAGCTACCTTCCAGGGAGCACCCATTCCTGACCTCAGTGTGGAAGTGAACATCTCCTCAGAGACAGGTGAGCCTCTCTATATCAGCTGGAGACTTCAGAGGGGGAGGGGTTGGCATCACTGGTTGCCTCTCCCATCCCTATGCCTCTGGGGTTTTTTGGAAGGATCTTACAGGAGTGTCTTGAATCCCAGAGGGGAAAAGTCTCATATCCTCAGGCAAGCATTTGGAGGCAGTTGATGGTTACAGCTCCTCTGTCAGACATGTTACAGATGAAGCAGAGCTTCCTTTCTATTTTGTCCTTGTAAAAAGCACAAAGTGCAGTCCAGACCTCCCCAGTCCTGGTGCAAATCCTTGCGTAGCTCCTGCCACCAAGAGCAATCTTTTTGCCCAAGATCACTAGATGGCAGAGTCCAGTTGTGTTTAAGACTGCAAGGGTAGGAGGCTGCAAAGAGCTAGGAGACCCTGGCTGATGTTACCAAAAGGCTGGGCAGTATCTGTTGGCACAAACGTTGGTCCAAGCACCAACCAGTTGCTGCTTTAAAGGAGGTTGCCCTGTAATTTGGCCTGTCTGGTAGAGGGTGAGCTCCCCGTGCTTGTGTGAATGTTGCTGATGGGGAAAAGGCAGGAGGGCAACCTGGGTGGTTTTGAAGCCTCTCTTTGTCAACCTGGGCTAGCAGGAACACTTTGTGACCCAGAGAGTGAAAATGGCCATCCCTGCCAGGGCAGCCCTCCATCCAGCAGCCAAGGCTGTCCAGCTTGCTGTATCCCCCCAAACAGCAACAAGTCACCTCCAACATGTTGGTCCCACATCAAAAACCCAGCAGATCTTCCCCAGACAGCAGGATCAGAGCAGGTGGGAAGCAGTGCAATGGTCACTGAGCAAAGCCTGAGCTCGCCGAGGAGGCTGCCTCCGCTGAGTGGCTCTGAGGAGATAACTTTAATTAACAAAAACTCAACCAACCAACCAGAAAAAAAAACCCCAAACCACCTTCAAAGGCAATTTGCAGCTTTTCCCCATGGAGAAAATTCCCTCTTGCTGGGTGATTGGTTGCTGGCAGTGTCAGGCACTGAGAATGCTGTCATCCCTTCACACTGTGCAGGACAAGGTGTGATCAGATTCCCCAGCCCTCAGGAGATCTGCAAATTGAAAGGATGACCTCCACCCTGTTCCATAGGGAGGTCACTGCAGAGTGAGATTGGGCTGCAGCCATCCTAAAGTTGTTCACAAAGCATCTGTGGGCTGTAATGTGCCCAACTGCTGTAGCACACTCTCTTTTGCTGGAGTTGGACTGAGCTAATGTTGGTCAGACTTGGATTGTTACAGCCTCTGTAGTTCTAAACTTGGATTTAAATGGTAATGAAGGAAGTGGTCCTTGCAGTTCTGGAAGTGTCAATCCAAGTGTTGCCACTGCCAGCAGGAAGGGCTGTGAAAGAGCTTTCAGATTATTGTGGCCATACTTACCTCAGTTGAACTGTTAACTCTGAAGCCTAATGCAAATGAAATGTCAATATTACATGGACTTCAGAACAAACATCCCCTTGCTGGGAGCATGAACAACAAACCTCTTCCCACTGACACCTCTGCACCCTTTAGCTATAGGTTTTGGGTTTCTTTTGAGCCTTGTTTATCAGGAAAGTTTTGTTTTGTTTGTCAGTTGATAGCTGGATATTTCTTGAGTGTTACTGGGCCTTCAGTTCTGGTTCCAGCTCAGCAGCAATTCTGCTAGGTGAGCCCTTCCTAGCCTGGAATGGATGCCAGAAGTGGCCTTTACTGTCTGTTGTTCCAGGGATCCCAGACCTCTGATGAGGCTGAAGATGTGATTTACAAGCACTAATCTATAAGTCTTGACTTTGGTCTGACCTGGATAAGGGGACTAGATACCTTGGAAGACAAGACTTTCATTTCTTGGCCAAAAGATTGCAGTTCCAGTTGGGAAATTCACTGCCCAGAAACTGTTCAAAAAGGCTTTTGCCTTTGGATTCCTTGGTGCCAGCCCTGCTACTGTACAGCATTTTGCATCCAGAGGGTTGGTCCCAAAACAGCTGACCCTTACCATTGGTACTGGGATAAGTTGTTAAAGAAGCTGGCATCTTCCTTGGTAACCTGCAGCCCCAGCCCCTGTAGGATGACATGAACAAACACATTCCCATAAAGGTTGGAGCATGTCAAGTGCAGGCTTTTGTGGTTCAGGGCTGTTAGTGAGCCTCAAAAACAAGCATTTCAGGAAAGTTCTTTGCTTGCTGGAAACTTACTGGAAACCAATTCCTTTCTTGTCTCCCCTTTAGTGCCACCAACCATCAGCGTCCCCAAGGGTCAGTCCACCGTCACCGTCCGGGAGGGCTCCAGGGCTGAGCTGCAGTGTGAGGTTCGAGGGAAGCCCAAGCCACCTATCCTCTGGTCCAGGGTAGATAAAGAAATCCCCATGCCTTCAGGGACAATGAGCATGGAGACATCTGATGGGAAGCTGAGCCTGGAGAGTGTGAGCCGGGAGATGAGTGGCACCTATAAGTGTCAGACAGCCAGGTACAACGGCTTCAACATCAGACCCCGGGAAGCCCTGGTGCAGCTCAACGTGCAGTGTGAGTATGACCATGGAGTGCTGCCTGAATGCCTGTGTCCTCAGCAGGGCTGACATGCTCAGAGCTGCTTTCAGATGGAATTGACCTTTCTCACTGGAGCAGATACATCTCTTTGGTCTGGGAACCTTTGAACAGAGACCTTGAGTTGCTCTGGCTACACAAGGCTAAGGGTAGGATACTGTGTTGCCAGCATGTTGGAAGTGGAAGGGAGAGGTGTTGTATGTGTCTGTGTCTTCAGGGAACCAAAACCAAGAATGGCCTGCTCTTGAGGATGGTTTTGCTCTAAATGTAGTTAATTTTAGGAAACACATATGAGTACTGTGTAGATGTGGTGCTTGGGGACATGGCTCAGTGGTGGGCATGGCAGTGTGGGGTGGACAGTTGGGTTTGATGATCTCAGAGGTCTCTTCCAACCATAATGATTCTGTGACTCTGTGTCCTTTGCAACCCCAGCTACTCTGTGATTCTAAGATCCTGTGTGGTGTCTGTGCACAAAGGTGAACATGAAGGGAGGGATGAAGCTGGTGTCTGTGTTGGGTGACTGCCTCCATCCTTTCCCTGCAGTGTTTTCTCTCTCCACAGAAGTGAGTGTTCATCTCCCTGTTGTAGAGGTGTGTTTTGACATGCAGGGGTCTGTGCTCTGTCCTTCAACACTTTAAATCAGACAGGGAGAGGGCACCAGGGTAAAATGCCTTGGTCTGGAAGGAGCTGTGATTGTAGGAGCAGCCCTCCCTGCAGACCTCTCCCCATCAGGACTGTGCAATTGCTGAGCTCTCAGAGTCCTCTGAGCAGTGTGGATCTGACACATGTGGGATGGGCAGGGAACAGGTTAATTTGTGTCCTGCTGTGCTGCCTCTGTGCTGTCACCTGCTGTTAGACCCAATGCTACACTCCTCCCAGGTTCACTCTCCAGGAAGAAGAGAAGTGAGATTGGAGTGGATAAGCTAGCTGAAGCCAACCAGACACAGTGCTCATAGATGTGAGCTGCTGGGAGTACAGCAGTAACAGAGGAGTGTAAAATCCTGCAGGCACTTTTAAGTATTCAGTGATCTTTTCAGATCATCTCTGTCCATTCAGGAGTGTGGCAGGAATTCAACTGTGGGGTGGGGACAGGGAAATGTGTGCAGATTTCCATGCAGTATGTATGTGTGGAGAAGCTTCCCTTAAGTAGGGTGAGAATATGGGTCTTGGTTTCAGCTGTTTTCAAAGGCAGACTGGGTCAGGCATGTAGAGGCATGGCAGGACCTGGCAGGGAGGGTAACTCTTGGCCACCCCAAGAACTTGATGGGAGATGCAGCAAAATGTCACTCTGGAGCAAAGAACCATCAGGCTTGCTGGTGTCCCCAGATTGGCCTTGGTGTTTGAAAGCTGTGTGGTCCTCACTGCCCCTCATTGCCCCTGCAGAAGGAGCAGCAGTGCAGAGCCTGGGGTGAATTCAGGCTTACTAGACAGTCTGGAGGGGTCACAGCCCTGAATCTTGGGCTGGAGGGGAAGGGTATGACTCCCCACACAAGAAGTAGGTATAAGCCAGAAGCTGTTCTGAGGCCAAGCCTTTGATGTGACCCTCAAGAAGACAAAGATGTGATGAACTTCTGAGCAACTCAGCTTTCACTTCCTAAGGCCAAGCAATGCTTTACTGTGATCTAACCCAAGTAATGGTGGCATGGTCCATGTGGCAGCCCACCCAAATGGCCTTCCTCTTCCTCTCTTCTGTGTACCCTAGACCTAGTTGGAGCTCTGGGGGTGTGTGCTGAGTGTTTGTAAGCATAAGCTGTCTCCTCCTGCCTGGAAATTGTGGAAGGACCTTAGGATGGCATTGCCTGATCCTTGCCTGAGCAGATAGCTTTGGTTTCAGAGCTGTCAATTTGCTCCTTCCATCAGCATCAAAAACAAAGAGTGAACCAAGAAAGCAGGGCAAGAATTTCCCTTGTCCCCTTCATAGGCATATAAAGCCCCGTGCCTTCAGGCCTTTTAGCCCATCCTAAAGCCCCCTGCAAACCCTACAGCTGCTGTTTCCCCACCTCCTCCATGTCCACACAGCTGGAAAGAGGTGAGGGCCTCTATGGTCAGCTGAAACACTGCTCTCCAATGTTGGAAGCTCATTAGCCCAGTGGCTTGCTCTGGAACTCTCATCTTGTTGGAAGTGGGGGATTGTGTGAGTCCTGCAGCTCTGTGAGGAGCTCACCCCACCAGAGAGCCCCGTGGGTGAGGTATGCACCCACTGCTGTGTCACCCCCACGTGTGGGTGGGAGCTCCTGTGGGTCTGGCTCCCTCAAGGGAAGAGCAAATTCTGGGTGCTAATGTGGTTGTTTCTCTGATTTGCTCCAGAGCTAAAGTTGCAAAATCAATACAGCAGATCTGATGAGATGTCAGAACCTGTTTCTGTGTTGCACTTCTCTTTTTTCCCCCCTCACCCTCATGCATATTGAGCTGTGGTGTAACAAAATAGGCCAGAAATAGGCTTTGCCAACTGCACTGCAGTAGTGGAAAGAGGAGAAGACAAAAAGAACAAGTCAGCTGTCAGAGAAAAGAAGAAAAAGTGTTTGGGTTTTTATTTTGCCTTGTATTCTGCAAGCAGCAGAAGTTGCTGTCCTTTTATCTTCTGAACTGTAACTGTCCATCAGCAGTTGTTTGATAGGCTGGATGGTCTTATCCTTCCTGAGCTGAACTGTAGAGCTTTGGAAGATTAATAAGCAGAGAAAAGTCCTTGCAGCCTTCTAGCTCTGTGGTTAGTGTAAAGAAATGTTGTATCCTGGTTCAAGCAAAAGATTGGGCTTCTGAGAGCTCCTGGGAATCTGGCTACCACTTGGAGTGGCAGTGTCTTCTCATCTTTTCCTGGAGCTTCAAAACAGGAATAAAACCTGACCTATTTCTTCAAGGATTGGTGGGGCATAATAAACACAGCTCTTTGAAATTAGAATAGTAATGGAAGGGCAGAGTGCTGTAGTTAGTTAGATCAGTGCTATTGCTGATGCTGTTGTCAAGGGTTTTTGCAGGACCCAGGTACTCACTCAAGAAAATCCCAGCAGCAGAATGAATCCTCTGCAGAGGTGGGTTTAAAATCAGGGCAGGGTCACCCTGTGTAGGTGGGATACCATAAAGCTGGAGAACACACACTGGCCTTGGAAAGGTGCAGCATTCTGAGTTTTGGAATAGAAAGTGCCATTTGAGCCAGTACCTATGAAAGGAGGAAAGAAAGCAAGAGTGTGTCTGTGGATCAGTGAGAGGGATCCTACCCAGGGGAAAAATTAGCAAGTACATAATAACAAATTGCCAAAAATAATCTATCTATAGCTATATTGGGCATGTATCCTAAAAGCCTGGTCCAAATAGCATTTCCATGGATTGCAAAGATCAGTGGTGACTCTTAACTCTTGCTAGAGCTGGCCTTTGAGATAACTTGTGCCAGTGAATGTTACATTTCCTCTGTTAGCATTGCAATCCCTGTACATTATCCTCCCTGAGTGCTCCTGTGTTGGCTCTGATGCTTTGTCAATCCTGAACAGCATGTCATAAACCACTCAAGCCTGCATTCTTCATCATACCTGATCCTTGATCCATCTATTCCAGTTCCCATAGATAAGTTTATCCTCCCTCACAGCACTCCCTGCTTGCTATCTCAGACTCTTGCTTGATCACCTGAACTGGGGTGTCCCTCTCTTGGATAACCCCCAAAGCCTGGCATCATAACACCTGTCTCCTCTGTTGAGAGATGTCAATTAGTTCACTAAGTTCTGATCCTTCAATAAGCAGATTTTTGCTGTTGCAAGTCTGTGTCTATGGCACAAGTCTTGATGTCTCTCTAAGTGCCCAGAGAAAGAAAGGAAGAAGGAAGAGGAGATATTTACCTAGGGTTGACCTTGTTTTGAGTAGTCAAGCCTGAAAGATGATCCTGTTTTACATAGCAGGTGAGGTCTTGGCAGGAAGAAACAACTAGAAAAGGAATTAACCTGAGTGTTTCCTTCCCTTGGAATAACATGGCCTGCAAATTTGGCCCCTTCAGGATGCAAAATAATAGTCCATAACCATCTGAGATTGATCTCAGAAGGATGAAGCTTATTGCCCTTAAGGAGAGTTTTGCCACATTAAGCAGCAGGTGGATTCCACAATCATCTGAGATTGATCTCTGAAGGATTAGGCTTATTGCCCTTAAGGAGAGTTTTGCCATGTTAAGCAGCAGGTGGATTATTGTCTTTTATCTTCACAGTGTAGTGAATATTAGGTAACCAGGCAAGTAGGCTGCCATTCTTTTTGGAAGGGCAGTTACCATGATTAACAGGACAGGAGACACTGCATAGTCCTAGACACAGGTATTGCCACAGGGCCAGTGACCAGCAGATGTGGCTCTACACTGACCTGGAGACAACCCAAATAGGTCCTGCTGGGGCATCTGTTGCCCTTGTCACTTAAAGTAATGTTCAGGTGGACACAGATAAGGTCTCCTGTTGGAGCTGCCACCCTGGCAAATGTTATTCCTGGTCACACACTGGTGACTCATTCCTCCTTAAAATTCTGCTGAAGCCATTGGCAATGCTGTACATCAGGCAGACAATAGTCAGCATCAATTTCCCCTGTTATCTGTGTAGCAAACAGAAGAGCAGGGAGGGGAGGAGGGACTGCTACTGTAAATAAGTAAGAAGCATTGCTGGATCCACACAACTGGAACTGGAAATGCATTAAACTGTTTCGATCAGCTCCTGAAGCCATCGCTCAGTGTCACTGCTCTTTGCTGCTGCCCTGCCCCCTTGGAAACATAAGCTGGGATATTAACTGCTCCATTAAAAGAGCTCTTGAGACATGCTTTTGGCATAGAGGTGTTTCTTCAGAGGGGCTGGGACTGGGCTTTTGGCTCCTGGTAGGAGATGAGACTCTGTGGCCAGAGCTGACCCACATCTGTGGCTGAGCTAACTGATCTGCCTTGCTGCTTGGCCACGTGAGCTGGAGGATGGAGCCATCTGCTAAGGATTTTACACTGGCTGCTTTCATTGCTGAGGATATTTATTAATAGTAACTGTTCAATTCTTTATTGTTATTATTTTCATCAGCACAGTCCATCCTGACACCCAGTTCAGAAGCTAACTTTTGGGGCAGAAGGTGGTTTGGGGTTTCTTCTTACCCTTGCAGTGGCTGGGGCTTTCCTGCCCTTCAATTCATGCTTCAATATTGCTGTTCTATATGGTGTTGGTCTTGTTCCCAAGAGAAGGAAACCCCAGGCCCTCATACAAACCATCTCTGGGTCATTTGAACCATTATGCTCTGGTTCATTTGAAACCATCAGAGGCTTAGGAGGGAACTGATGCTCTGGGAAGGGTGTGGTGGTTTTCACAGCCATGGGAAAACTGCCTTCTGCAAGTTTCATGTTTGCAAACTTGGAGACTTTCATTAATGAAAAGAAGAAACCCATTTATGGTCGTGGGCATGACCTCAAACCACCAGTCTGTACAAAGCCTGACCTGATCTCTGATCCCACTTGGATGGGAGTCTTCCCTGTTTATCCTCCCACTTGTTGTACAGAGGTCTGTGTGACTAAACTGGAAGCACACACGTTATTTCTGTGTTTATCAATACATAGATCCTCCCTGCTCCTCCCAGAAGAACAGAGACTTTTGTTCCTGATTGTCAACACACTTTCCACTAGCTGGGATTAAGTTGCTTTGAGCTTGTGTTTGTGCATGGAGCCCTGTCCTTGGCACTATGGCATTCGGGTTGCTCCCTCCACTTCCCAGTGCCTGGGCTGCTTCAGCAGCTCATCAGAGTTGTCAGTCTAAGGACAGGCTGGAGGAGGGATCTGTAAAGCCAAAGGGCCACAGTTTAGAGCACAGGAACAAACACAGAAGCTTAGCTGACCTCAGATTTGGTTTAACAGTTGCCATCTCTTGGTCCTGGAGCCTTGCAGGTGGAGGCTGCGACCGCACTTCCATTGGGTTTGGATTGGGTCTTAAGATGGGATTGGACCAAATGTGGCTAAAAAGAGGCTGGATCCTGTTTGTCCAGGACTTATTTGCCTTATCCTTCTGCCAGCCTCATGGCACTGAGGGACAGGGAGTCTGACAGGCTAAGAATGCTGCTTCTCTGTGACCACCTTCATGTTTGTGGAGCAAAGGCCCAGGACTGTCAGTGCTGCTTCCTCACAGCAGTTGGTGTATGCAGCTTTGGAGGAAAATATCTTTCTCAGGTAAAGTGGCTCTCTGAATTTTGGCTGGCCTGGATTTTTCCCCCTCAGTGTTTAGCAGTTAGAACCTGCTCTGCAAGACCCTGTTCTCTTCTGGACTTGCTGCCTTGTGGGGAAGGTTTGCAGGTGCTGCTGCTCCTCACCAGGGTTTTCTTGGGGAGTTTCCCTTGTGCCCTGAGAGCTTTTCCAGTTTACCTCTGTGATGGAAATTGGTCTGACAGAGCATGTCTGCACTCTGTGGTGGCCAGGAGATAGAGGAGACTTGAGATGTGAAGTGAAAGGCCCAGATGGCAGGGGGAATTCACTAGAGTAGGGGAGGTTGTGGAGCAGATTTTGCAGAGCTGGCATGTCCAGTCTGTGGCACCACACGTCAGATGCAAAGCACCAGGAGGCCTCCTTGCTGTGCCCTGGCTAAATGACCCTGAAAGAAGAGAAGATAATACCCAGATCCATGCATCAGGAAGGTGGGAGCCCTCCTTAAAGACAGGACCTAGATCTGCTACAAAACTGCCATTCAGCCTTTGTGCAGCTCATTGCTCATCTCTAAACACCTCAGCAGTTGTAATGATAGGTTGAGCAAAAGCTTGTGTGAGAGCTCCTCACCTAGAGAGATGCATTTGTTTGTTCAGAAGAGAACTGGCTTAAATCAGCTAATCCATTTCTCAGATGTTGTTGGGAGAAACAAACACACTTTCCATAAGCTGCCATTATCTGATTTCTTTTTTTGGCCAGACTCTCCAGGAAGAACAACTTAATTTTATGGAGAGAGAGAGATCCAAGCCATGCAGTTTTGTCAGGAAAGGAGAGATAAGAGCTGTACAGACACAGCAGATGGCAGACAGGCTTGGTCATCTGTCTGTGGACAATTGCTCACTTACCATGGCCTTTTCAGGGCTAAACACCACATCTTGTACTGATCTAATTCAGACACTCCTTTTAAGGTTTTCCTGCCACAGCAGCTATTTGCCCTGTAGGACCTAGCTATACATCAACTTGTTGGGATAAAAAACAACCCCAAAATCCTCTCAAATGCTTGGTGCTGAACATCCTTCAAGGCTGTGCATATTTGGGTTCACCCAAACACATCTTTGTCTCTAAGCCACAGGAGCCTACTGCTGCCAAAGTACTGGCAGACACTTTCCCAGTGCTTCCTATCTTCCCATTCTGAAGAAACTGCTTTGTTTTTAAGCCCTGTTGTTGTTGTCAGGGTTAGACCATGGGTGGAACCATCTATACCAAAGATCTCCAAACAGCAAATCAGCTGGTGGTACCCAGATTGCATCAAGGCAGCCTGGCTGGAGGGAGAGGTGGTCCTGGCTCCTCCTCAATTTGCATGAGGCTGTAACACAGGTTGCTCTCTAACATACCCTGGGAGTACTTCTGTCACATGCTTACCTCCAGTCAGCAGGTCAAAGAGAGTGAGCCTGGGGCAAGAGCTGTTGCCAAGCTTTCTCTCTTGGTCTGCACAGCACCATTCTGTGTCCAGGGGACATGGGAACTGGCCCAAAGCAGAGAAAAGGGCCATGGATCCTGGAGTGTGAGGTGTTGGGATGTTCTCTGCCACAGGGGAGGGATGAGACTGAGATCTGAGTTTATGGGGAATGTGTTAGGGAGGAGAAGAAGGTGCCTGCTTGTATGGTTTGGGTGTAGTGGGTGTATTTGAAAGAGAAAAGCCAGTGGAAAAGACTGTAAATAGGAGAGTTAAGAGGATGGGAAGGTTTGTATATATATTCTAGCAACAGAGAGAGCTGCTTCTGACACCTCAGCAGAGGAGATTTGGGGAGGCATGTGCTGTATGTGGTACCCCTGGCATCAGGAGACATGGGGCAAGGGAGGTGGGAGATGGAGGGAGTCAGAAAACTGCTGCCAGCTCTCATGTTTTAAGGCTGGGGTCAAAGCACAGAAAGAAGGCAATGCCTTGTTCCTGTCAAATTCTGCCTCTTGGTGTCCAGGACATGAGCATATGGAGTTGCCCAGCTATGGGGTGAGGGATGCCATGGACCAGGACTCACTAGGGGAACCAGGAAGGCACCAAACAGGCAAAAAAACCCAGTTCATCTTCTCATGATAAATCTCAGCCTCTGCACTAAGAGCCTGAGGCACAGAGAAGTGAAAACAGCTGTCCACACCTGCAGGGGAGCATAGGACATCTGACCTGACATGGGAGCTGTGCCAGAGGGGCAGAAGCTCTTCTCCCCCAGCATCTTTCCCAGGGAGAGCTATGTGGGTGCCATGCTTTGTGCCTTTGCTTTTCTCCCATCATTTTTGGGCCATAAACCCTGGCAAGCAGGCACCTGTGAAGGGTGCAGGAGCAGGCTCCTATGCTTTTCCTCCCCCTGTTCTTTGCACCCTGGTGTTAGAGCAGAGCTATTTTCTCCAGCAATGCCACCTTTGACAAGGGAGCTTATGCAGGGAAAGACCCTGGGTCCCTCCTGAGAAGAACAGAAACCCTAGCAGGAAACAAAGCATCTTGAGGGATTTTTGTTAGTTTTATTTCTTTTTAATTAGCTGTGACCATCCTGGCCCCAAGCTCTCAAACAGCACCAATTCCATTCACTCCTCTAAGGAAAGGGTTTGCCTGTGAATTACATTTCAGAGGTTGCAAGGCTTCTCTACACTCCAGCAGGTCTTCCTGCTGCCAGTTCTTTGGTGGGATGCTGTACTGGGAGGCTGAGGGGTTTCAGGAAGGGCATTAGGGGCCTTTTGGAGCTTTCTAGGGGGAAACAATTGTTCAGTTACTAGTTTGTGCTTTTCCACTTGGGCCAGTTTCTGAGAAAGAACTTGGGGTTTTTTTGTCTTTGGAGCCAGGAAACATTGTTTTCTCAATGAGCAGAGATCACATTTCCAACCTGCACCTCTCTCACCCTATTTCACTTCATATAGCTCCTGATTTCCATTCCTTTTTGTCTCCCTGTTGCAAACACAACTCAGCATGTGTGTGCACACTCCTGCCTTATCTCAGCTTCTGCTTCTGATTCAGAGTTAATTGGCTTCCAGGACTTGAGCTAAACCACTCAGTTTTCTTTTATGAACCCAATGATGAACCTGCAAAGCCATCACTGGGCCCAGGGATTGACAGATGTGCTTCAATTTCCTAGCTGCATGCAGACCTGTTGCATTTGGTTTGGGGTTTTTGGAGTCCTTGTTTCTAGGGTCCTGTGTGATCTGAGGAAAGCAGGGAAGCTTCTCATGACTGGTGGCTGGGAGGAAGGAGATTTCTGTGGCTGTTTGTTTGCTAAGCTGAAAGGGGATGAGTGGGATGTGGGAGAGACTGAAAATGACTCCATATCTGTGGTGAAGAAGCAGCTGGGATAAATCCCTGCTGGCTAAAGAAGGGCAGATGAAGGCCATTCCAACCAACCCTTGGTGTAGGGTCTTGATCTGTTGTGACCTGCTCTCACATCTGCTGGATATCTTAGCCACTGCAAATAAGCTACAGCTCTGGGCCCAGCTCAGCCAAGGATTAGATGGGAGGAATTGGTTGGAGTGTCAAAACTAAAAAGGGTTCCTGCCAGTGGCTGTGATTGGAGGTCAAGACAACAATAAATAAAGGTGGCATTTGCACTGAACAAGGATTTTTTTTCCCTTACCTAGTGTTAATTGCAAAGAAATATTTTACTGTCCTAATCAGAAGCTAGAATTAGAGTAGCTAATAACAACTTAATGCAATATAGATGGGCTTAATAGTACTAGGTCTGCTGGGATCTTCTGAGCAGTTCAGAGCTTATGCATAATACAGGCCCTTTAGCCAACATGCTGGAAAAGGGGGAACTGGGGCTTGAGGGAAAGGGAGCAACCCTGGAAAGAGCATAATAGGTCTAAAGGGATGAGAAGATGGTGGCAGTTGGCTGGGTTGAAGGAAAGCAGAGCAACATTCCAAATGGGGGTTGGGGGATTTTTGTTTTCCCCTGAGGCTGCTTGTAAAGAAGCCTTGCAAAAGTCCAGGTTTATGCATGGAAAAGGGCAAGTTTTCATCCTGATTAGCTTTCTAGGAAGCAGCTCAAGTGTATAGATGAAAAAAAATGCCAATGAAGCTACCTACAGGTTTTAAAGAGAGGAGGAAAGAGGACTGGGTTTTGTGGTGAGTTGTGTTGGTTTTGAAACAACCCTGTCTGGAGAAGCTTATGTGCTCCAGTCACCTCCCCAAAATACAGGGACTCCACCTTTATGATCATTCTGAGAAAGCAACAACTCTTTGAATCTCTTACTAACCATTTTGTGCTGTTTGTCCAGGCAGGAGAGAGTTAGTTTTATGCCGAGCATGGGTCTCTCACAGGAGTGGAGATGAGGACCCAGGTGAGTTTCCCTTGATGGGTCTAAACTTGGATGATTTGTACATTTTCCTTGCAGCACCTCCTCACAGACAATTCAGTGTGTGCCTTGGGAAGTTGTTGCAGCATTTTTTTACTCTCAGGGTTCAGTTGTCATGACTAAATCTAAGCCTGTCTCATTTCAGTTTCCAACCACAAGCTCTGCTTCTGCCTTTGTTTTCTCACATAAAGAAGTGTTTGTTACCAGCAACCTCTTCCCTGGGTAGTCTCAGACACCAGAACAAGTCATCCCTTAACCTTTTTGCAGCATGCAGTTCAGAAAGAGTCCCTTTAGCCATCTGGCCCAAAGCATGTTTTCCAGCCCTTGGTTCAGTTTTAGAGCCCTCCCTCTTCTCAGCTATTTCTCTCAACATCATTCTGGCTGTGGGGTCACCCATGTTAAACAGATGTTCCAAAATGATCTCCCTGATGCAGATGCAGAGGTGGTGCCCAGCTCACCAGACATTTAGTAAGCTTTGGCTTCATCACCCAAGGCTTTGGCCATCTCCAAACTCCAGAATTAAGCTGCAAGCTGCCATTGCCTGTGTTTCATCCACTCAGGTTCCTCTTGGAGTTCTCTTTTTCCTAGCACAACTGACACATTTCTTTCCTCAACAGTTTGCTTTCTAGACCTTTCCATCATCCAGGAGAAATTAGATGCTGCTTCCATAAGCCCTTTCCATCAAGCCAAGCAAGTACTTAGCATGTGATGTGCTGCTGCATATTTTGTGTCTGCTGCAGATGTTGATCTCTTAACCTGCCACAGGCACTTAAAGATGCTGCCTTTGTGGGGGAGGGAAGGAAGCAAAGCACAGGGCACATCCCAGAGCTTGTGCCAAGTCTGCACCTACTCACCCTCAACTGCAAATGGATGGAAAGTCATCTGGACACCAAAGGTGGTTGGTGTTGGCTTCATGGCCTGAGATGCTTTAGCTATGCCAGGCTGCTGGCTGGGGCTTTGACCTTGATGAGGATGGGGAAATAGCATCAGTTTAAGAGGTCCATATGAGATCTCACTAGAGAGGACTTCCTAGAGGAGGTCTTCCTTCTCCCTGGAGAGAATCTCAGTGGTGCATGCACCCATTTAGAATGTCTTTCTGAGCTGCTTCAAGCTAATGTGTTTTTAATCTGCTTAATATGGGCTGCATTTGAATAGTGTTACATCCTCAATTAGTCTGTCGTGTGGAACCAAGCCAGGATCTTCCCAGTGCCTGAGGATGTTATGACAAGAGAGTTCCTTTGCTTTCTCAAACACTACCCAGTTTGTCTGCCAAGCAGCCATAAAACTCTATTAATGATCATTCATTTTTTTTTTAAACTGGTAACATTGCCTCCCACCTTCATCCTCCATCAGCTTTTCTGGAGCTGGGGAGGAGTGCAGAGATTTATTGCTGCTTGTTCTGAGGTCTGCTCTGCTTACTCTGCCCCAGGTGGTTCATGTTTGTAGTCTCATAGGCAATACAGGCATGGAGGGTACAGAATGATGTTTACCTCCTCTGGTGTTTGCAGGGTCCTATCACAAGCTTCCCCTCCCAGGCCTGGCTGGATGAAGCTTTCCCCTGTTCTCACTCTCTATGTCATTTCTAAGGTGTTCATGGTTTGTTATTCTGCCATTTTTAAACAGATGAATTCAGCTCAGGCTACACAGACCCAGAGAGAGTCTTCCAAACAGGTCATAGAGTAACCTGTCTTTCCAGCATCTCTGACTTTAGCCACAGATTTAAGCCCATGCAGGTTCTTTCCAGAGCTGCACACAGAAATCTGTCTTCTCTCTGCCCACCTCAGTGAGATGGCTAAGCAAACATTGCTGAAAGTTGGTGAAAATGTTCTTTTCACCTGGATTCTGGGAGGGCTTGTTATCTGCCACTGAGAGGCTGGCTGGAGCAGGTTGCCACGTTCCAGTGTATGCTGCCACCACACCTTGAGCTGATAATTGCTGATGTCATGGTCTGACTAAGGTCAGGATCCACTTTCAGATCTTGGTGCAGTGGAAGAGATTGAGGAAGGCAATAGCCTTACTTTTTGTTTCCCAGAAAAGTGAGGAATGTGAACAAGGGAAACTTTCTGGAACCAGCTTCAGGAACTCATCTGTTGGACCAAAATCCAGGTATCAGGAGAAGAAAGGGAGTGTGTGCTTCCCACTGGTCTTGCATATTGTCTTTGCTGCAGCCTAAGCCCTCCTCAGTCAAGGTGAAACAGTGTCTGTGTGAGCTGGGCATGTGCCCATGTTACAGGGATGCTGCTCCTCCAAATGGTTCCTGTAGTGCTGACCTGGTTTGAGGTCAACCCCAGAAGCAGCCTGGAAAACCAAATGCCAGAGCAGATTTATCCAGTCATCAGAACTCTTAATCCTGGTGCAAGTCCAGAAGAGATGGGACAAAGCTGATAGCCAGATGGGAAGGTCAAGGGAGCAAGCTGCTGCCCTTGAATGATTGCCAGTTCTTTCCTTGGCCTCCTCTGCTGCAGAGGAGACCCTGGTCCTTGGAGGGTGATTTCTGGAAGCCCACAACCCCCTGTGGCTGTCAGGAGAGACAGTGCTCTTCCTATGCAGGGGGAGATGGGAGCTGCAGGGCTGACTGCTTCAGCAGAGAGGCTGGTGTGCTGCTGCTGCTGCTTCTCTGCAAACACTGGCAGTGTAGAGATAAGACATGAGGTCTTAAATAGGGGAGCCAGTCCTGCATAGCTTGAGTCCATGCCCTTCTCTGAGATGGATGGTATCACCCTGGAGAAGAGGAGGCTGAGGGGAGACCTCATTGCAGTTGATAACTTCCTCACCAGAGATGAAGGAGGGGCAGGTGCTGATCTCTTCTCTCTGGTGCCCAGTAACAGGACCCAGGGGAATGGCATGAAGCTGTGCCAGGGGAGGGACAGGTTAGGCATCAGGAAAAGGTTCTTCAGCCAGAGAGGGGTGCAGCATTGGAACAGGCTCCCCAGGGATGCAGTCATGGCACCAACTCTCCTGGAATTCAAGAAGCATTTGGCCAATGCTCTTAGCCACATGGGGTGACTTTGGGGTTGTCCTGTGCAGAGACAGGTTGAACTTGATGATCTTCATGGGTCCCTTCCAACTTGGGATAGTCCATGATTCTATGATCCAGGCCTGAAGAAATGGGACTGCCAAATCCTCTGCTGTCCCCATAGGTGGTTAGCAGTTTGGGGAATAAGGTGTAGAGAGATGGTTCCCAGCAATCTGCTGCAGGTCCATTTGTGAAAGCCTGTGACAGATAAAGCATTTCCTTCCTAATTAATTGAGAAGGAGTTGGAGCCAGGCACTCATGAACTTCACACCTTTTAAATGCACACAGGTAATGAAGTGAAGGATGGAGGAGGAAGACAGGACTTGCAGATGGCAGAGATGGTGGCTATTTGGCAGCTGGCTTTTTGGAGCCTGTCATTATTCTGAAAGACCTCAGCCAATTCATCTGATGGACTGCCTGCACCTAGCCTCATTTTTCCATCTTTCACCTGTGATTGATTTGATCTACCTTGATTCATCTGAAGATGATGATGACAATGATGAAGAGGTAACCATCCAGAGAGTGACAGCAAAAAAATGCTTACAGTAAAAAACTGTTCTTGCCTCTCCTCTCTCTATGCTCTAGATACCCACCCTGAAGTTCCTGTAGGTCCCACCCCCCTTGTTATATTTAATTCTTATGGGAAGAATTGCTTTGAGAGCTGTTGACCTCAGCTGCTTCTCCTAGAAACCCAAATGTTGGCCATAAATCTTGTAGGCTGAGCATCCCTTCAGCCTGGTTCTGAGCCCTGATGTTTTCATTGCCATCATCTTCCTCAGATGAATCAAGATCAGTCTGGGGTGAAGGATGGGAAAATGAGCTGATGATGACAGGTAGTGAAACAGGATATTAAACAACTGGCAGCAGGTTGAGAAGTGATGGAGAACTGGGGTGTTGCTTTATGCTGGGTTCTTCCTCCTTGGCCCAAACTCCCTACTAGGCCAGGGAGAAGTCTGGTTTCTGTGGGGAAGCTTGGCCTCTTTTAGACCCTGTAGGTGGGTGGAGAAACACCATGATAACTCTTCCTGCTCTAGCTTTGCCCCACATCTACTTTTTGCCTGCTAGTGCAGACAAAAGGATTCAAAGCAAACATACTAAGGAGTGCTGGTTAATGGGAGATTATCTTCATTGCCTTAGGTGACTCTCCTTCCCCTGCCAGGCTCTTTCTGGCTTGGATCTCTCCACTTTGAAGGTCTGATCCCATCCCTTAAGCAGGTCTGATTTTTTTGGTGTCTAAATCAACATTTCTGCATTTCCCTATGCTGCCTCTTGCTCTTGTAGGCATAAACAGCAGCAGGGGAATTAGGTTAGCTCATCAGAAATCCAGTGATAAATCCTGAAGTAAGAGGGGAAAAATATTGGATTCTTTATTTTGGAAGAAGAATCTCATTTGATTCTTTGTTTTAATGGGTGGTTTGGTTTTTAGGGAGTTTTTTTGCTTGTTGTTGTGTTTGGGATTGGGTTGGTTTTTTTTGTCTTAGTTTGCACTGGCAATGAGTTGCTTTATTCCCAGAACTCCCCAGCTGAGTAGCTCACCTCTGAATTATTGAGCAGTGAGATAACTGGTTCCCTGCCAAATGTTAATGCAGGTGTTTCTTTGGGGGAAGGAGGATCATTGGCTGAGGGGTAGTGACTCTTTGGATCCCAACTGTTTCTATGCTGTTGGGAGCAGCATGTCACTGCCAGCTCAATTTGTTAAACAGAAGCATGTAAGAACAGATGCCTGGGTAGGAGCTGACATCTTGTTATCTTCTAGGAAGCAGAGGCAAAACCTGAGTGAGGAGAGTTGGTGGTTTAACAGTGCTACACATGGGAGGGTTTCCCCTCTTTGGGGTATGTGGGTGGGCAGGAGAATCCCAGATCCACCCTGGCTGTCATTCTGCTTCCCCATGCTCTAATTAGCTAAATTGGCTGTGAGTTAGAGACAATATTTTCATGTTAGTCTGTGGCAAAAAAGAAAAGGTAAAAACAGTCATGTAGATTTGGGTTATGCCATTGGTCTGGCAGTGGTTGGCTCAGAAATGCCTCCTCTGTTGCCCTCTATTGCTCTTGTGCAGAGCTTTTGCTAATTGGGTGGTGTGTTGGTGGAGGGAGCATGCCTTCCACATACAAATGTGTTGTGTGTCTTTTGTACATAGACCATCTTCTCCCACATCTTTCTCAATTAGAGGAGCCTACAGCTTTGAAAGCCAGGCCCTTGAAGGGAAGTGAGGCATGGAAAAGAGGTGGCTTTACACTTACTTGTCTTTGTAGTGTCTTGTTAGCATGAATTAATTGGACAGTGAGTCTGAGTAGAGTTCCAGCATGTCTGGGACAGATCTTTTTTGAGGAGGCAAATCTGTGAGACAGAAGGTCTGGAAATTCCCACTCTGGCTGGACATTCTTTGAAGCAGACTGTAAAGTGAGCTGGGGGTCTCCTGTTAATCAGCACAGCTTGTCATGCAGAAGAGGAAATCCTTTAGCAAATCCCTCTCTGTTAAAACATGGTGAAGACTGCTTGAGCTAATTGGTTTGGAAAGTGGAGAGAAGAGGAAAGCAGTAAAGCTGGTAGTGAATACATTTCATTTGCTCTTCTTTTAAAAGCAGTCAACTAGCAGAGAACTAAGCCTTCTCTTCTCTGAGCTCAGATTCTCCAGTCCCTGCATCCTCTTGTTTAGTAGCAAATGTACTCAGACAAGTTGGTTTTGTTTGAAATAATAATTGCAACTTGGCTTTCAAGCTCTTTGCAGAAGACAAAAATACATGTTTTGTCTCTTTATACATGGGGAGACTGAAATACAAAGGCAGAAGGCACAGAAGATGAAAGAAAGAGATTCTGGCTTTTAAGTGAAGCAGGCTGAGCAAGCCTTCCTCCATCTCCCCTCTTCTGACTACTCAACTCTATCATCTCTCAGAAACAAGCAGATGCAACTGGCTTTGTAAAGACTTGTTGGGTATTTGTCTCCTCATGGAAAGCTGCTTGTGCCTAATGTGCATTCTTGGAGTGTGGGTGCTGTTGCAGGGAACAGAACTGCTTAGCTCTCATTTCCCAAGCTTGTGACAAGAAAAGAGCTCCCAGTCTCTCCTGGATCTGAAACCATGGAGTTTTCTACCTCCTGTGAAAGCAAAGGTGCAGTATCTTTGATGTCTGTGACATCTTTATTACCCTGGATTATGGGACCAAGAGCTGGGTAAGGAAATCACCCTTTGCTGGGATGGCTTTGGTCAGCTAGAGTAGATTAGGGAAGCCTGCACCCAGTAGGACTGCAGCAGGGTATCTGTTGGAATTGAAATGGATGCTGATTTGCTTTCCAGAGAAGCTACTACCTGGTGGTATTGGCCACTTTGGGTAACAAAACACAACTAGTAATTGTAACTACCCACAAAGTGCAGCCTTTCTTACAGGTTAGCTCTGTGTCCTTTGCAGTGTTAGTCCAGAAAGCAAGTGGTCAGCTGGCTCTCACCTGCAAGAGAAGGTGACAACTAGAAGCAGGAGTCCCAGTGGGGCTGTGACTCTGTGGCTAAGCTTGGAGGAAATCAGTCAGCAGAGTGGGCTGAAAGCTGCTGAAAACAAAGCTGCTTTCTAACCTAGCAAGGCTTGCTGTTTTCCTCACTTGTGTTATGTGTTGCCTAACATCCTTTGCAGTGGTGGGATCACCTGCTTCAGCTCCCTCTCTCTCCAGAAAACACAGGGCTTCCAGGACTACCTGCAGAGTTAATGCTTTCTGGGAGTTTCCTAGTGCCAGAGACAAGAGGAGAAAGTGTAATGTCTTTACCATGTAGGTACTATCAGACATTCCCTTTGCAAGGTGATAACACAGGCCCAGAGCTTGTCCCAGTGCAAATCCAGAAAATCCCATTTCCCAGCTGAAGAAGATTAAATAAATACCTTCTGCATCCTTGGCTGCCCTGCTGCTCCTGTGACCAAAGGAAGCATCTGGAATGTCCCAGCCCTGCTGCTTTGTGGCCTTTTAGCAACCCCTGACACTCCCTCAGTGCAGTCCAGGAGGGCTCTTCCCTTGCAGCATGTGTCCTTGCAGGGGGCACTTTGTCTCCTTGCAGACCCTTCTCTTTCTCTGTCCTAGCTCCGTATGCAGGCACTGCTCTGTGCAGGGAGGGAAGCTGCTCTCCCACCCCTCTCTCTCCTCCTCATGGGATAGATTGCTTCAAGTACATCTGGAGCTGCTATGTCATCCTTTTTTTAAGCCTTGCTTTCTCTCTCCTCTCTCTTTTTCCCTTTCCTTTCCCCCACCCCCTACATCACCAGCTGGCTCTGCTTATAATCTGAGACCCCACTGGCTTCAATTAAGGAGTAGATGTGACCCAAGAAAGAGAATAAGGGCTAGGGATGGAGATGACACCTTGCTTGGCACTAGGTCTAATCAAACAACTTCTCACACTCTTCTCACCATGAGGTGGGAGACGTGTGAGCCAAAGGCAAGTCAGTGCTTGGAGCACCTGCAGAGAGACATTGCTAGCAAAGCCATCTGTAATGAGCTGACCATGCCACTCAGCACGGCAACATGAGCTCAGGCAAGGGCTGCTTTTAATCCACTTAAGTGCAGCAGAGGGCCCAGAGGCTGAGAGCTGAGAAGCAGGTACCCAGAAAACAATCAGGCACTGTCAGACAAGGGCTGCCATGTTCATACACTGTGTACCCACAGATGCATCCATGTCCCTGGGAGAGGGGATGCTGTGGATGCAGACCTATGGGGTGGTGCCTGCATCACCTCATCTGTGGTGAAGATGAAGATGTTGCTAGCATTACAGAGCTGTAGGTGAGTCTTGCTGGGGTCAGACTACAGGATGGGAGAGTCTGGTGTGCTGGAGCTATCCAGGCATGGCTGTGTTTGGGATAGCAGGAATGCAGGTAATGTGTGGTGCAGGATTTTGGGGCCTGGCTGTGCTTGGCAGCTCTGTGGACTTCTAGAGGAGGTAGGTGCTTTGTAGATCTGCGGTGCATAGAAGTTGTCTGTGGAAGAGCAGGTGCTTTGAACCTGGATTAAGTGAGATGTGAATGTGTTGGAGCTGCTATAAATCTATTCTGCCTCATTTACATTTGGGCTGAGAGCTGTTCTGTGTTCAGGAAGCTTTTCTCATTTTAGAGAAAGAGCTTCTGGTTATTCCCATGCTGTAGTGCTTTAATTAAGAGTTTATTGCAAGTGAAACATGTCCATTAGATGGCTGTGGAGAATGAAATCCTCAGCCATTGCATTAAGGAGTAACTCAAGCAATACCAATCCAGACTTTCTCCTTACTCTGCCTCAACTATGCCCAAATAATGAGATTCCTGTAAATTTTGGAAGTGCTAAAGAAAAAAACTTAGTAGCCTGCCTTTGCTAAGGAGGTGGCCACACATCACCATTCTCACACTGCTGGCAGAGAAGTTTGGCATGCCTTGTCTCCCACTGTCAGGGAATTGATGCTAGATATAAAAACAGGACCCAGAGTCCCTGTAGCCAGTCTCTGATGTCTTAAGAGAGGCCCCCTAAGACCCCTTCAGGTCTGTGCCCTGTAGGGACAGCCAGTGGACATCCCTCCATTCGAACATGGTATCTCTGAGAACCCTGTTGAACGCTGACTGGAAGAACATGAGTGTTACTGCTTAGGAGCATACCCAATGGCTATGAGGACTATGGTTCTTCTGATTAGGATATGGTTATTCTGATTAGGATCTGAAGATTGAATCTAAACTGTGGTTTTAAGCTGCTGGAGCTGCAATTCTCACATGAAACAACAGAGCTTGGCAGCTCCTCCAAGCCACGTCTCACTGTGAGATGAGTACTTGCTAAAGGCCTCCCCTACCTCCTAAATGGCAGAAAGGTGGGAGATGGCCCCAGCCCAGCCAGAAAGGGATGTCAGATGACTACTGCTGCTTTCGGCTTGCTGAAACCTTGGCTCCCACCAGAATACAAATCTTCTCTTGGGAACCGTAGGTGCGTGTGCCCTCGGAGGCACCGGGGGGTGCCCGTGCTGAGCCGAGCCGGCTGTTTCCTGCTGACCTCCCTGTCTCTTGCTCCCTTCGCTCTCCAGTCCCCCCCGTGGTGGAACCAGCCTTCCAGGATGTCCGCCAAGGCATGGGGCGCAGCGTCACCTTGCGCTGCACCATGTTGAAAGGCAGCCCCATGAAGGTGGCCACCTCCGTCTGGCGTTTCAACGGGACGCTCCTAGCGCAGCCCCCGGCCGAGCAGCAGGACTCCTCGGAGCTGAAGGTGGACAGCGTGAGCCGGGAGACCAGCGGCACCTACGAGTGCAGCATTTCCAACGACGTGGGGGTCTCTACCTGCCTCTTCCAGGTGTCTGGTGAGTTGCAGATGATGTGCACGTTCAGAGTGAGCTGTTGGATGGGGTCAGGAAGGTGGGAAGCTTGCTGCCCATCAGCTGCTGCTGATAGAGGCAAGCTCTACCGCCTCGTCTGCACGGGGCTGTGTTCAGAAGGGATGACTTTCAGGAAGATCTGCCTGTGTCATCCAGGCAGTTCCTCAAGTCTAGGATGGAGCTGGAGCAGTCAGTGCCAGCCTCTGGCACCTTTTAGCAGTCTTTGTCCACTTGCCTGAAAGATACAGGACTTAAACTCAAGGCTACCCTCACCTGTGATACAGGTTGTCCAAGACTGATAGCTAAGTGTTGCCCAAGGGGGAATGAAAGGCTGTCTACATCACCCCCATCCCCCCAACAGGCTGCAAACCATCTAATTTCCCCTTTAAAAACAACCCAGCAAAACCTGTACTATGAATTCCTGTACCCTCCCTGTGTCTCTTGTCTGTCAGTGCCTCCTGATGCCTGCTAGGACAAAGGTGAGTTGGGAATGGGTACTAGTCCTCAGGGAATCCAGCAGGCACAGTAACAGGGCTCCTCTCCAGCACCTGCAACTGCAAAGAGGGACTCTGCTACTGCAGAGTTATAGCATTTAAAGCCACAGAGCTGACCTAACCTCTCCAGCTGATCATTAAATCTGCTTTTCCCATGACCCCAGAATTGACTTGGGCACTGGTTTTTCTAGAAAAGCTCTCCCAGGAAGCTGCCTTAATAAGCTGTAAATTCAGCCAAAATACTGGGGTTTCAGCCCAGGGCCAATTTATAATGCTTTTCAAGTCAGAGATGAACAAACAAGAATAAATAACATCCAGAGAGGCCTGATTTTGAAGCAGATCTTTCCTGGGGTTTGGAAAAGTTCAGAGCTGCTCTAACTCTGAGATGCTCTTAGCCATGGGGAAGCCCAATCCTCTTCTCCTGTTGGAGCCTCTTTGCAGGACCTTGCTCTCATTCCTAGGGATTTCCTGGATTTGTCTGGCAGTGGATTTCACCTGAGAGCTTTAACCTTCTCTACCCTTTCTTCAGATGCTTGCCACTCTCATGTCACTAAGTGATGGTCTCCAGAGGTCCTTTCCAACCCCTAATTTCCTGTGATTCTGTGAAGTGACGACAAACTGTATCCCATTAGGAGCCACCACAGAAAACTGTGTCCCTAGCAAGCTTAGGACTGTTCCCAGGATCTGAATTTCTTGCTGGAAGTAGTAACAAATACATGATGCCTCCTGGTGTGCCATGCTGTGCCCCTTGAGAGCAGATCCCCTCAGAAGAAAGCAGCATTCATCCCTAGAACAGAACACATCAGGAAAGAGGGAAGCATTTCTTTTCCTCCATCCTTTCTCTGTTTCCAAGGCATTAATCTCTGATGGTGGGTTTTCAGTTCCAGACATCCCTGCCTGTGTCAGTTACAAATCAATTAGGTCTTCTGATCCTGCAGAACAACCTGAAAAACAACCCAGTGGCTAGACTGCTGCACTTGAGCTCTGGAGCACTGGAGTTTTCACTCCTATCAGCCACAGCCTTCTTGTGGGAGCAGGGGAACAGCATAGTCTAGGTTTGTTTCTGCTTCTTTTCTGTGAAGGAAGGACCACAAACCTTCCTAACTGACAGGCAGGCAGTGACTCATTTGTGCCTGTGAGGTGTTCAGATGTGCTGGAAGCAGAGTACATTTGCCCAAGGTGGGTTGAGTTTCTTCTATGGGTGGGAAATCAGCTTCCTGAGATGTTTTGGAAGAAGAGTGAGAGATCCAACCTGCTCCCCTGGAGCAAGTTATCAAGGCAGCCCATCCTGACCACCACTTGCACTCCCACTAGTCACAAACACAGACAAGCCCTGAAAGGTGAAGTGATTAACCTTCAGCTCTTCCCCTCAGCAGTAAGCAAAAGACAAAACTTTCCAGCAATGATAAAAGTTTCCAGGAAGGAAGTTCCAAGAGAATCCTGATGTGCTGCATTTCTATTAGAAGGCTTGCTTTTTGAAAATTGGGCTTTTTTTAAGCTTCCAGTAATATCTTGGAGTCAATTAATAAGGAATTAATATCATGCAGGATGATGATTATCATCAGCTCTGATTTTATTTTGGAATCCATTATGAAGCTTGACTTCCAGAGTCAATACAAGTTGAATAAAC
Organism: Galbula dea; assembly: GCA_013399015.1. NCBI lineage: Eukaryota > Metazoa > Chordata > Aves > Piciformes > Galbulidae > Galbula > Galbula dea. The sequence continues at coordinate 538,575 of VWZX01008820.1, forward strand.
AGCAATTAGTCTCTCAGGTGGTTCCTAACTTCTTGCTTGTGCAAAAATCCAAGTCAATAAAAATAATAAGAAAAAAAGGACTTGGAAAGAAGCATCAATATTACCCATCTGAGTTCATAAAAAGTAAACACTGAATCCTTTTGAGCCTAATTATAACCACCCAGAATGGCAGGGCCTGGGATTCAGGTGGAAGGGTGTAGCATCACCTGGGGAGATGGTGTTTCTGCCTCTTCTGCTCTCCAGCATCCCTTACTACCCAGGCATCTTTTTGGTCTGTGGAGCTCCAGAATGGACCTAAACCCAGAGAGGAGAGTTTTGGTTGAGGTCCAGCTCCTGCTTGACCCAGGACAGAACCTGCCAAAATCTTTGAAGTGCACAGGGTGAAATTAAGATCATTTCAAATAGGGCAAAGCTAATTGTGGGTAAGACCTTGAGTTGCTTCTGAGCCCTGTCCACCAGCTGCTGGGCTGCATGGCAGTAGCCTTCAACTCCTGTTTTGTAGTGGTTCAGGACAGCAGTGGCTGGGGAAAGGACAAGAAATCCCTTCTCCTCTGAACTACCCAGTTTCTCTCTACTACATGGTGTCTCCTGTTTCCCTTTCTCCTGCTGCCCTCTGTTTTTGAGGGGAGATGTGGATTTAGAAAAGACATCTCTGCCTCTGCAAAAGCTCCTGCTGTTTCTCCCCAAGCTAAGGTCAGCTTTCCCTTTGCTGCTGAGTTGGCTGTCATGTTACAAAGAGACTGGAGCACTGTGTTGCCAAGGCAGGGGAGATGCAGAAGGAGCAAGGTCTCCTTTATAATGCTGTAGTCCCTGGGTGATAAATAACACTTTTCCTGTGACCTACTGGCCAAATGATCTTTCCTTGGTGTTTGTTAGCAGGAGACTCTGTAAAGCAGCAGATGAAACAGGAGAAATGCCAGTTTAAAGCTGTTTCCTCGATCTAAACTACAAAGCAAGAGAGAAAAGATTAGAGCTGGTTCCAGCTGGAGAACTGAAGTTGTTGCCACCTTCCCTGGGTGCTGGCCACGCTCTAGTGGTGTTGCAAGGCTGCTAACCCTCCCAGACATTTAGGCTGTGAAAGATTCACAGATTATGGTGCCCCAGGGCACCAGCCTCAGTAGTAAAGGTGTCTCCCATGTCAAAAACAAGTGGGTGACCTGGCTGAGCAGAGCTGTTCCACTCTCACCACATCTCTCTCTAATTCATGTTCCCCTTGATCCTGCTCTTTTACTTTCCTCCCTCTTCTGTTGTTGTTTTTTCCCCCTCCTCCAGCAAAAGCTTACAGCCCAGAGTTTTACTATGACACTCCCAACCCCACCTTGAGCCAGAAGCAATCCAAGAATTACTCTTACGTCTTGCAGTGGACACAGAAGGAGCCTGATGCTGTGGATCCCATCCTCAGGTACCGCCTGGAAGTCCGGCAGGTAAGAGCTGCTCTTCTGGAGCCTCAGTGCATGTCCTTGGGAAGAAGACCTTTCAGGAGGAGGTGGTTAGATTCAATGTCTCCTTGCTGATTAAGTGCTGGAGGTGTTGAGATTGCCAGATCCTGATGGTCTTGTGCCTTCCTCACTGAACTGAAGTGCACGACTTAGGTTGATTCTCACATCTGGTGCTGGGGAGGATCAAGAGCTTTCAAAGCTCTGCTGCCTCCCACCAGACTGTTCATGCTCAGTGTTTTGAATGGGCTTTAATGGGAAAGAAACCCCACAGTCATTAGGAAGTATTGTAGATTTTATAGACCAGAGACTCAAGCAAGTGGAATTTCATCCTCCCCACTCATAGGAAATAAAGGGAATATGCTGAAGAGCTCTCCAGGCAGGAACTGCAGGAAAAAAGTCATCTGCTGTTTGTGTTGCAGAAGGGCTTTCAGACTGTCACAGTAATGAAGCCATTGGGACTATAGAAACTCTGCAGGGGAAGAGAAGTGGGTTTCAAGGTTTCTGAGTCTGAAGAGAAATCCTAGCAGGGCAGGGGGAAATATGAAGAGATCAGTAGATGGGAGCAGCTTAGGGAAAAGTCTGATGGTTTTAAAGAGCACATTAATCTAGCAGATTTACCAGGTACTTTCATCCATGCCTCAACAATGTGCCTGCATTCAACATCTTTTAGAAGTGGAGATGCTTGCAGTTGGTGGTTCTTGCTATTCAGTGGGAGCTTGGAAGCAAGTGTATTTTGCAAGGAAAAGTTTGTTTACTGTAGATAGAAAACAAAACAATTAAAAAGATCCAAGTGCCTCTTTCTTCTAGTTCTTCACAGTAGGCTCCAGTTTTTACATCTCCATTTGTTTGTGAGCTCTCTGGGGTGGGACAGCCTTTGTTTTCTTACTCAAACCATGTGGAGCAGATTGTCTGTGCCTAGTAATAATGCAGGACACAGGGGAACCTCTAATAATGAAGGCAGTTTGTCATAGTACCCCTTCCCTCTTAGCTGAGTTTTGCTATTATCAGCACTGCAACTCAAGGAACTAATTTGTGATTTTCATCCTCCTTCAGTTATATTGAGGGGGTTTTGCCACTGTGTACAGTGCCTAGAAGTAATCTTGGATCTGTTCCTCAGTGAGCTGCTACTGAAAGGGATCAGGAAGAAGGGGGAGAAGAAATAATCACATTTCTGCTCTAAGTTGTGACCTGAAGGGAGCTGAGTGCCCATGGAAATTTAACTTCCCCCTGGTTTTGTTTGTACCTCGTCAGTTATTGCTGTTAAAGCTTCTCTTGCAGCATCACCACATAGTTGTGACTCCTGAGGGCTGTGTTTTAGAGGAGTGTTGGGCCAGGACCCTGCTGGAGCCCAGGCTCATGCATGGACAGGCTCTTAGGAATGGCTACAGGTGCCATTGTGGTGGCCTGGGTCTGGATGAGGGAGAGCAGAGAAAGGAGGAGATGAGGGAGATTTGTTCCCACTTCTGGCAAGCACAAGCAGGAAACACTCTGGCAAAGGCTGCTGCCTCCTCCTGGCCCTTCTCTGGTGAAGACACTTGCATTTCATGGTAAGGTCTCCACCTCCATGTGCCATGCTAAGATCTCACTGACCCTTTTCATTTCCTTACCCCAGAGGATCACATCCCCTCTCATCTCCATCATCTGTGCTCCTGTTACTGGCTTCCTAGTGTTTACCCTGTGATGTCTCACTTGGGCTTCAAGCAGCAGTACACCTCCTGACCTTTCACTCTTTCCCTAGTGTCATCACCCTCTTCCATATCTGGTAGGCTTTCCTGCTTTGTAACACCTTCTCTTCTCTGCTAGGGCACCTGGGCCAAACTTTTTAAGCTTTCAGAAGCTTAAAAGTGTCCCTGACTAGAGAGCTCTTGAGAAAGGGGATTTGTCTGCCTGAATAAGGAGCTGCTGTGTGCCCTCCTCACTGGATACACTGGCTTCCTGGCACTAGCTTTGGTGGCACAAAAATCCTCCTAGAGAGCTAAGACTGAAGTGGAATGTGTTCCTCAGCTAAAACAGGCCTTATCCATGGCCAGATGTGATTGTTGCATCCAGCTGATGAGAGCTTACCCAGCCAGTTGGCCCACCTCCTTCTTCAGCCCTGGGAGCTCCCCAGCCTCAGTGGTTGTGGCAGGTGCTCTTCAGCATCTTAAGGAGGAATGAATGTGGCAGCAGCAGCAGCAGCCTGCAGTCTCAGGGTGGTGAGGGGTTGTCTAGGGGCAGATTAACTCTTGCTGAGCTGGAAATGAAAGGGCAACCAGCTGGGATGGCCACTGGTTGTAAAATGGTTTGCTGGCTTTTGTTTCACATACCCCAGTTTGTTTGAAGAGCTCCTGGCATATGTAATGTGAAGATCTCCAAGTAGCAGGATGCTTTGCAAGGCACCTGGGAACCCTTGAATTAAATTTGCTTGCTGCAGCTGCTGAAAATGGGGCTGAGTGAGAGTAAAAAATACTGCTTATTAATTGGCTGGTGCTGTGGCTCCTCCAGCTCTTCCTGTTCAACAGCTTTCAAGGGCTGGTTGGGCATTCCTGGTGGAATTGCAAGCAGTCTGGGGGAATTTGGTTTCCTAAGCGATGCATGGGGGCTCCCAAGGAGACAGTCAGGTGCAATTCTGCAGGAGCTGAGTGTTCCCAGCACTGCAGAACAGGCTCTGAGGGGTGCAGCAGACATTAGCAGTTCCAGTAGAATAAGAATCAACTTTTGATCAAAACCAAGCAAACAGCCTGACAGCTTGAAGCCACTGACCCAGGCAAAGCACAGATGAGAGCAACGTGGAGCCAGCTTCTTGTAAAGCCTCTGTTGTTTGCCTTGGCATCTAGGCTGTTGTTTCCTGCAGTGTATTGGTCAGGAGGGCTTAGGCACTGTGCTGAGTGGAAATTCAGAGGGGGGAAAAGATCCCCACTGAGGGTCAGCAGGGACCTCATGGATGTCTGTCCTGGTATCTTGAGTTTTCTTCCCTTCTTGCTTCAAGGCAGCTGATCTGAATGCTGACCACCTTACTTCACCTTAGCCAGTGAACTGAATGAGTTCACAGCGTTGGGTGGTTTGGTTGTGGGCAGCTGCCATGAGGCTTTTAGGCTATTTGTTTGGTCAGCTTGTTTTTTCCTCTCCCATGTATTCTTGTAGCATAGAAAGGCACTGCACTCCAGCTGAAAATGTTTTTCATTGCTTGGGGATTCAAAGCAGCCTCCCCAAAACAGATCTTTGCTTAAAAAATAAAAAGCCTTTTAAGTTGCTTGTTCCTCTCTGTGTATTTTATCCCCTCCCAGGGCTCTGCTCTCACATTAAAGAGAAATGAAAAGCTATCTAATATTGCAAGCAGGTTGCATCCTGGAGGAAAGATCTAAGTTGGGCTGGTGGTTACAGTTACAGGGGATGGTGGCAGAATTACTATGCACTTAATGAGCTGGAACCCATCTGTGACCCGAGGCTGAGAGAGAGAGAGAGGAAGGAGGAGGTATTGGTGCAGTAAGGAAGTTTAATCTTCATTGTGCCCCTCAAGGAGACCTGAGGCTGCTGTCTCCTCCCTACCTTCTGATAGGTAGGCTTGGGCCAGAAGGAGAGCAGCTTAACACATTCCTGTCCTTCCCCTCCTCAGAGCAGGCTCGGTTCTACCTACCAGGCAGACCTTTGAAACATGCACCAGGCCAAGCCCCAGCCCCAGCCCCATTTGCTAAATTAGCTCATTGAGTTGTCACTTCAGATTAATTCCTGCCAGGGAGGCTGTCTGGAATGAGCCTGGCCATGTGCAATGCCTGAGTAACTGTAGGGTCTCTCTCTTTGTTTGGACCTTCGTCCCCTCCACGTTGGGTAAACATCTCCTGCTGTCTCCAGAACTCAGCTGGGCTCTGGAGCTGGCTGCCACTTGCCTCATCAGCCAGCTCCAGAGCAGCATTAATGAGAGCTGTGGCAGTGGGGAGCCAGGCTCACCGTGCAGGGAGGTGACAGATGAAAGAGCTGTTTGGACAGAGAGAGGACAGGGGAGTTGGCAGGAGTGTAAGGACTGTGATTAGAGCAGGAGGTTAACTCTGCTGATGGCCATCCCAAGGCAGTGGGAGAGGGTTTTATGTTGAGAGCCATGAGCTGTGGATCACTGTTGCTTCATTTCTGCCTCTGAATTGCTCTTTTGCTCTCCTCTGAGCCCACTTCAGCAGTGTCTTGTCAACTGCTGGCTGGTTTTGGCTTCATTAGCACCCAGAGCCAGGCACCCCAGACCAGGGCAGGGGTGTCTCTTGTGCAGCAAGCAGGGCTGGAGTTGCTCCAAAGGGAGGATGAGCAAGCACTGCCCCAACCAGCCCATGGGCTTTTTATGTCAATGTTTAGTTGAGAATGCTGTTAATTTACACCACTGTGCTTCCCCTACTTGTGCATCAGCATGGCTTGTGCATGGCCTTTGACCCATGAAGAACCAGCCTGCTGGTTGCAGTTGAATGCATCTTCCAATGCTGGTAAGCAACCCTGGGATAAAATAAACAGCTAGTTTGGGCAGCCAGGGTAGAGCAAACTTCCAGAGCCAGCTACCACCCAGTCCTGTACTCTTCAGGAGGACACCCAGGCCAAAAGCTTGTCTCCTCCCATCTTCAGCAGTAGCCAATGTCTGGAGGAGAGTGTGAAACTAAGACAGGCACATGCAGTATAATCTTCTCTGCCTCTAGATATTATAAACTCATTTGTTTACTGGATCCCATGTTGCTGTTAGACTTCCCTTTGCCCACAAGAGTTGCATATGATGCCTAAGCAATGAATTAGTCTGATTAATTCTGTCTTTTTGCATGTACAAATTGCTCTTTAGTATGACTCATGGTTTTCCTGAGCTAGTTATCCCTGACCCACAGATCATTTGTTGGGTTTGAGTGGTGGGAGGTTAGCTCTGCCTCACTCTCCTGGTACCATTTCTCTTCTCTGATTATCCAAAGTGAGGGAACTTGCCCAAAACAGGGTAGCTGGAAGTTTTGAGAGGTGGCTTGCCATTGATAAAGTGCCTTGCAGCAGAGATTTTGTTTTAACATTCCTTTTTTTGTAGGTCCTGCTCCTGATGCAATTCAAGTCCTTGACTGTACAAGAGAGGAAGCAGGATATTGTCTGGCTTGCCTAGGACTAGGGAATAATTCCAAACAGTTTCCCACTCTTAGCTCTGTTTGGAATAGTTAGAGTGCCTGAGAAGAACAGTACAAATAATCTCCCTGAAAGAAAGGTCATGATGATTTTCAAACACATACAGCTGCAGAGATCTCCTCTGCCTCTGGCTCCTAACACCAATGTTTATAGTGCTCATTCAGGGTAAGGAGAATGGGAAAGAGAATCACATTCCTCCAACCAATACAGCCCTCACATCAGCCTTGCAGACTTGAGATGTTGTTTTCACACCAGTTGAGCTTGTTTGCATCCAGCAGGCTGCTGGCTCATGTTTTACAAAGCTGAGCACAGGATGAAAAACGCTTTCCAGGTATGGAAGATAAAAGGGAGTCCTTTGTGTGCCTCTCTTACCCACACTCCTTCAGTGGCTTCAAGGGGTACCCACAGGTTACTGAGTCTTTCTGAGAGTTGCTGTGGACAGGCTGTGGTGCAGCTTCCTCCCATTGCCTCTGCTTCTCTCCTCTTTTCAGTAGGCAGCCCATGTTCTGCTTCAGAGTCTGTTTTCTTCATGCACCTTCTTCACCATCCCTCTTCCCCCTCCTATTTTCCACTTCTTTCTTTTCTTTCTTTCCTTTTTCAGCTCTGTTCTGTTTTAGCTTTGGGGGTTCTGTTTGTTTCTCTGTTTTTCCCAGGCTCTCACTTCCTAGAACACCTTGGAGATAAGAGGAGAGACTGTGGGAAGGGGTAAGGGGCTTGGAAGAGAGATGCAGTCTCTCCTGTGGCAGGAGTAAGCACTAGGCAGATGCTTTTACTGTGTTCCATGAAGAAATGAAGCATAGGCAGCTGCCTGCCAGTTCTTTTACTAGAGGCTGGAAGCTACTTACCTCTATACCTTCATTCCATCTTAGCAGACTGGGAAATCCAGAATCCCCCTCCCCCAAAGGCTATTTTGGCTCCAGTGAGCAACAGCTCCATCCTTTATTGGTGTAGAGAACCCAAGAAAAGAAGCCTGGGAGATGGCAGCTCCTGTTGGTGGAGTTTGTCTCCCTTGGTGAGTTACAACCATATTAGAAACTAAAGGGCTTAGAGCTCAGCTTATCTGCAGCAGGGCAAGCTTGGACTAAGCAGAGCCAGTTTGCTTTTATTTCATGGAGCCAGAAATGCTGGCAGTATTAGTGCAGAGACATCTCTGTGGGTCTGGCTGCAGGCAGGGAGATGGGTGGAAGAGGAGACTCTGCTCACTGAGATTAAGGGGGAGTATAAAGTTGGATCCAGTAAGGCACTGAGCAGTGCTGATTTTCAGATGTGAGGCTCAAAAGAGACTAGGAATTACTGCTCTCTGCAGGATTGGGCTGTGGAGCAACATGAGGGATATCATCCCTGATTCAGCTGGTGCCCCTGCTGCAGGCAGAGAGGTGATTTCAGGCTCTGCAGTGCATAGCCAAGTGCAGATAGGATCTTGCAGCAGCAGTATAGAGCTTCCCATCCAAACATGACTGCATGTGCCCTCAGGTTTGGAGATATAGCTGGGAGGCAGTGGGAGAGAGATAAAGAGCAGAGCTAGACATACACATAACCTGTCTAGCTCAGCACCAACCACAGTGACACCAGGATAGGCTCCTTGCACAGCCTAAGGGAATGTGTGGCTCTCCCTCCCTCCCCACCCACATTCAGGTGCTAGTTTACCCCTTTTCTTCTCCAGCTCCTGGGCTCTCCCTCCTCAGGATGTGCAGCTTTGCAGTGCCCCATGGCTTATGAAGTTGCCAGTCATCCTGTGCCTCAGTTAAGTCTTTGAGCTGCCTGTTTCCCTGGCAGAGTGAGGATTAGGTCTGTTCTTCTTAGGCTGGGGAACATATGCTAATAAAATACATATTGCTTTCTGATCAACCCCTAATGAAAGGCATTATTGAAGAGTGTGGAACAAGCACTTACAGTAATTCATGACAGCACCAATTTGGCTTCTCTGGGAAGCTGTAAACTGCTGCTTTTGGCACCTAATGAGGATGGGCAGGTGATTGCATGTGCGAGAGGAAGAGAGAGACTGTCTCCTGGCTTAGCTCACTCCAGCTGTCCTCCATAGCTCCTGAGGGTTGCAGTTGTTTCTCTCTTTGGAGCTGGGACTGTTTCAGGCCAGAAAGAGAGTCTCCTGATAAGGACAATTTAGGATTCAAAGCTTTCAGGACTCCTCATTTAGACTAAATAATGGATTTACTTTGGCCATCCATGCTTGCTTAACAGCAGGATCTGAACCTGTGTGCCTGGCTGATGAGCAATATGGTTGTGAGTTTCAGATCTCTTGTGTGCTTGTCTGGCAAATGCCAGCTTTAGTTTTGCAATAGGATTATTTGCTCTTGAAATCCCTCATGAGTAATGGTTATCAGGCCAGGAAAATGAAATAAAGGCAAGTTGAAGCTTACCCTAGCCCTTTAATTGATGCTGTAAGTGCTTGACATCATTTCCTTCCAAAGTGGTGATAAGTACTCACCCAAGAATATGTTTTAATCCAGTCTGAGAGACACAGGGAACCTGATGGGAGACTACAAAGAAACATCACAATGACTTCTTGTATCCAAACCAAATTTTTCCACTACCCAAATGGCTTTTCCAGGGTGGGCAGACATCTTCCCTATGGCTGCTCCCAGCCAGATAGAGCAGAATCCACTCTTGGGATTGTACTGCTGGCATTTTGCAGCAGGTTGGGAGGCAATGGCAGTAAAGGATCAGGGTGTCAGAAGGAAGCTCTGAAAGATGTGAAAGTACTTGAGTGGTTCAGGTGGGATGAAATGCAGTGAAATGCATGACCTTTCATGCATGTCAAGAGTGCTATCAGAGAAATTTGCTACAGTCTGGGAGCTCATCAGTGAGAAATGACTGAAGTGGAGGAATGATGTGGGTGAGTGAGTTGGCTTCAAGGAGCTGCTGGTAAGATGCAGGTGTGAGAAAGGGCAAATGTAGTCCTGGGTGAAGCCTGAGGTGGAGAATTGCTGCTGCATTCTATATGCAGGGCTGGGATATCATATTCCAGCAAGGGAGATGATGCAGAAAAGGATTATAGGGTAGATGAGAGCAAGGGAGAGTGTGTATTACAAGAGGAGGCAGAGAATGCTCAGCCTGTTCAGCATGGCAAAGCAAAGGCTGAGAGGTGCTGTCATTGCTGGCTGTAAAAACATCAGGGGGTCAAGCAGCAGGGAGGGAAAAGAGCCATTTAAGCTGAAGGATAATATTGGCACAAGATCGACTGGGTGCAAGCTGCTTGTGAATAAATTCAGGCTAAAAGTAAGAAAAGAAGGTTGGTCAGGCTTTGGAGCAGCTGTGGGGCAGGAGGAGCAGCCCAAATGGGAATGGCTTTAAGATGGGATGTGATACCTTCATAAAATGAATAAGCAGGGGATGTGGTGACAGGGGACTGGCTTCTGTCAGCCAGGAGTCTACTTCTCCTCCTGTGTCCCCTGAACATGGTTGTGCTTTTTTGCTTCTCTGAACTTCTGGGAGATAGGAGGGGGCTGATAGTGCAGAGGGGTTTTATCCCTCTGCCAAAATACAGAGAGCAAGAATGTAATTTGTGCTGTTCAATGGCCATGGCAAAGACAAACCATCTTCCTCTGCTCTGCCCTGTGGTCCCAAGGTGACACCAAGGACCAGAAGCTGACCATACCCCTCCTGGGTCACAACTATCCTGCTTCCCAGAAGAGACCTTGATCACTAGGCTTGATGTCTAAGTACATGAGCATGTGAGTGTGCTCTGCCTTGGCTGCTAATACTGCTTCCAAGTGACAGGAGGCTGGGACAAGTTGCAGCCTGTGCAGGTCAATACTCACATCCCACCAGGGGCTAGTTTTGCCCTAAGGTGTGTTTTGGTGACCCCATCCTATAAGAACATTCTCCTTCCTGCAGCCTGGGTGATATTCAGAGCCAGCTGGTAGAAACTCTGGGTTTGGTTGGTTGGGTTTTGTTTCCCCTTCTCATCCCCTTCCTCTGCTTACTGAAATGGAAAGAGGTGAAGGCAGAGATGATGCTGTGCATGGCACTGTGCTCTTGTTCCAGCCCCACTGACAGCATCCTGAGCCTGGTGATGAATGAGCTGCTTGTGTGAGATCTTCCACTGAGGCTTCAGCATCTCTAATAAGGTGGCCAGCATTCCACTCTCTCCTGTGCTTGCCTCTGCTTTATTAACTCCACCACAGCAATATGAAGCTGGAACACTGGGCCAGCATCATCAGAGGGAGGCTGAGGAGGAGATGATGGAGGGAAGAAGATACCAGGGTAGACTGGGACAAGAGGGCACACAGAGAGCAGGAGACTGAGGGCAGCAGCATGGGATTGAAGTGGAGGATGAAAAAATGTTTTCCTGCTGGCTTGGTCCATGCAGCTCTGCACAGACCTGCTGCTGGCAACCAGAGAGGCAAAGGATGTTGAAGGAGAGGGAGGCAGAGCCAGACCTTGGCAGTAATGTCTGTGTTAGTGACCTGTGCTAGTGACAAGCCAGCACCTGCTGCATGTGCACAGAGCAAGCAGCTGGCTGAAGCTTGGCCTCTTTTTCTCCCTTGCACTATTTTCATGTCCTTTAAACTCCACTGGCAGCACATCTGGCCCTTTTTCCTGCTGGCCCAGGGGAGATATTTGGCTCATGCTGCTTTTCCCTCAGTTTCCCACAGCCAGTTGCTGTGTCTGTCAGGGCACAGGAGAAGTTGAGTCTGAACTATTTGGTGGAGGGGAACAAAATCCTTGTAAATCTTTTCCCCTGTGCTCCAAGGGGAGCTGTGTGCTGGGCCCTGGCTGTGGCTTTTCCCTCACCTAGTGAGCCAGGTCTCTTCTGGGCAGCAGGAGAGTTGTGAGGCATGAGGGGTATGTGTGCCTTTCTTGATGAATTTCTGTTTCCCAGCCAAACCTAGGTGGCAGGCAGGTATTTATTTGGTTAAACCCACATGCCCCTGAGCATAGACTCAGCTGCAGGATCTAAAGCTTTCCAGTCCAGACTGGAAGCTGATTTCTCAGTTTGTCCTGGATTAGGTGTTGTGGGAGAGTGAGTGACTTGACACTGCTCCCAGAGGCTTTAGATACCCAAATTCCACCTAACTCCCAGCTGAAGTGGAATTTGCACTTGTCTGAATCTCACCCTCAGGCTTCTTTCTGACTCTCCATTTTGTTTCTCTTCTAAAGGTTATGTCTAGACCAGGGAAATGGCTCCTGACCTCTTCCTATTTGCTGGTTGCCTTCCTAGCACCCCAGCTCATGGCAGCCTGCACCAAGGAGCTGCCACCAGCCCCTCCCCACCCCAGTCAGGTTCCACTCCCCAAAAAAGCCCTTTAGCAGGAGCTATGCTGCTCCAGTCTCCTGCTTCTGGCTTGTGACCCCTTCTCTCCTCCCAGGTAATTGGGGATCTGGTGCTAATGATCTCAGATGAGATAGCTGCCACTGGGAGCCAGCTCCACTCTTGCTTGGCAGAGTGGTGGTGTGGAGGGCTGGCAGATGGGAGGGCTGAGCAGTAGCCATGCTAGCTGGATCAACACCCAGCATGCAGACAGAGTGCTCTTGATACAAAAGGGTCCTAGCACCATCCTGGAGCCAACTTCATGCTTGGTTCTCAGTGGCATTGCCCTGGTCCTGCCTGCTGGGACTGCTCCCAGATGCCTCCTGGGAAGGCACTGAGCTGGGGGAAGGCACTGGAGCAGTTCCCAGCCCTCTGACCCATTTTGCCCAGAGGAGGAGAATTGTACAGTGAACCATTCCTAAAGGAATCTGCACCCTGATCTCTTTAGGTCCAAAGATCTCTTTTGGGTCCAATCTGTAAGACAGGACACAGTTGTCACAACTAGCCCCAGGTTCCCAGGAGCCAGTCCCTGCCCCAACACAGTACCATGACAGAATCCTGTCCAGCTCTCCCCCTTGGCTTGGGAGCACTGTCCAGATTGTGGGCAGATCAACTCAGGTGAGAAACCACTTGCTGGGGCTGTGCTGTGTTGGAAATGAGCAGGGCTGTGGTTGGGAAGCTCTCTAGTGGCAGCCATTGCTTCTGAGTTTGAACTTAGGGCTGGAGGCAGGCAGAGGAGGGTTTACATCTGCTTGTTTTTACCAAATGCCACATCTGCACTGCCCCCCTGCCTTGCCTTGCTGACAACCTTCATCCCTGCCATGCCCTCATTCCATCTTCCTGCCCCACACTATCCACACCAGCAGATGTGCTGTAAATCTTCCTCCCTGCATCTCTGGTCCAGTAATCCTGTAACTTCAGAGTCAAGGATGAACCCTGAGCCTGCTTATCAAAAGAATTCCCTTTGTGATGAAAGCTGTCAGCCTAGAGGATGGAGCAGTGTCTGGGACAGTGAACCCTGGGCTGTAGAAAGCCCTGCCAGAGGTCTTTTTGCCAGGACCAACATTCCCAGCAGCATATCTTGCCACAAAGATCCAGCAACAGGCAGGAAATTGTATCTTCACAATGCAAGCCTTGTTCTTGTCCTTCCCCTGCCCAGCAAGCATGACTGTGGCAGAGGAGTTTTCCTGACATGCAATTCATCATTTTTAGTGGTGCTGATTTTAATGACAATATTTTTCCTGTTGTTTTCTTGAAACTTCCCTGTTGCCTTAGCAAACTGAACAAGGTTCAGGTGGTATGGTTCAGTTAGCATGGTTCAACTCCTTCCTCAGTGGGCATCAGAGAAGGAGACAGCCTGTGAGGGACTCCAAAGGACTACTAACTTGAACTAGATCCCTTGCTCTGGTCTGCAGAGGGAGCCTGGGCTAGGGTTCAAGGGTGAATGTGCTGGAAGGGTGCTGTGGAAGCAGAGCAGTAGACAGGTCCCAGCAAGGCACCAGTGAAATGCTGGGGGACCCAGGCAGCAAATGAATAAGTTCTGTAGCAGTGGGAGTGAACTGAAGGGTACCTTGGTGAACTGCCATGCTGTGTGTGCATCTTGGTGCACTAATGGAGGTGAGTTGGGTTCATTCCTCCCCTCTTGAAGACATTGGTTGCTCCAGGACCCGTAGAGCAAGTTGTCACCCAAGGCAGGAGGTACCCCAAGGGAGAGCTCAGGCTGCTGGTCACTGTTCTGTACCAGGGGTGGGAATTTTCAGAGCAGTTGTGCATGAAGATCTCCTGGATAAAGCAGGTGTACTTCCCTGTCCAGGAAGGGCAGGAATAGGATGTGGGCTGGTGGCTAGGATCCCTCAGACTCCCCGTTTCAGGATCCTTCTAACACTGTGGGTTCTTTCTCCGTGCAGCTGGCTCAGAGAAACACCATCCAAACTTTCATTCCTGTGCACAGAATGGAGAAAGGCCTGTTGCTGGAGCACATCTTGCCCAACTTGAAAGTCCCTCAGAGCTATGAAGTTCGCCTGACACCCATCACCAGCTTTGGGGCTGGAGACATGGCTGCCCGCATCATCCGCTACATGGAACGTAGGTGTCTCCTCCTTGCTCCTGGCCACCAGAGCAGCTCCAAGCCTCGGGCCTAGGGACATGGGCATGTGTAGATGTTGTCTTCTGTGGCCCTTGGGTGCACCTCTCTGCTCTACAGAGTTTGGGTGGAGTGGTATTGGCATCTTTGGCTGCGTTTTGCCTGTTGCCAGCAACGTAGAGCGCTAGGTAGAGGTGTCTGAGGTCTCCACATTCAGCACCTGTGACTCTCACTCTCCACTCTGTGGGTAGGAAAGCCCCAAAACCCCAGTCCCTCATCAGGCCAGGCAGCTTCCCAGAGTACAGTGATGTGCCTCAGGTGGCAGCCATGAGACACTGCACATCAGCCACATGCTCATGGAGTAAGAGGATTTCAGGAGGCTTCAGTCCTTTCCAGAGCTGAAGGCACAGTTCTTTTCCTGACTAGTCACTAGTAAACCTCTAGCTCTGTCCAACACCCTGAATCCCAGGTGATCCTATTAATGTACTTGGACCATATTTCTCTCCCCAGCATCCCAACAGCTCACAATTCTCCCTATTCCCACAACCCTGTGATTTCTTTACTCCCCTCAGGAGTCTGGACCCAGGCTTTGGCATCTAAGTGAGTCCTACCCCAGTGGATGCTCCAGAAAGAAACTGCTAGGGTTGCCAGAAAGATGCCCCTGTGCCATCCCAAGATCACCCTTAGGTGAGGTTTTCTTAAGGTCTGTTGCTGCTTGGGTCAGAGAGTCAACATCTTTTTCCACCACCAAGGCAGAAACTGAGCACTGCTGTTTCCCAGGGATGCTGCTAGGAGATTTGTGCATCTGTGACCTCTCTTGCTGTGTTTGGTTTATTTTCAGGCTTTGATTGTGATTTGCAATTTCCTGGAGTACTGGCTCTTCTGACTTGTTTTTCTGTTTCCTCTTCCAGCAATCAACTACCCCAACCCAACAGGTAAGCCACAAGATCTTCCTACCTCTGTTTAGAACGTGATGCATGGTAGTCAGGGTGCTCCAGCAGCTCAGGCAAGCCAAACACCTGGAATACACAGGTGACTTTGTTGAATCCTCTTCCCCAAAAGAGGATGAAACTGGCCATTGGTTGTACCTGGAGTTATTGCCAGGAGTTATGCACCAGAGAGATGCCTCCAGTCACACCTGGCATCTCTGTGACTGGATGGGCTGTGATCTTGAACCTGCCTTCCCCCTAACATTAGTGGCCTGCTTGTAAGTAATCTGCAAGTAGGTTACTAAACATTCTCTGTGTCTAAGAAATGTGTATGCCACATCCTTTTCTGGCCAGGAAAGACACCACTTGACATCTCTGCAGTCTCCAGCTCAGATCTGGTTCCTTTTGCAGACTCCTGGAGCACAGTCCCTTTCTTCTTCTCTTCTGGTGTCACCACCGTTCCCTTGACCTTCTGGTCACCTCTGTCAAGATGCAGGCCTGTCTTTATCTGGGCATCCAGGGGTCCCACTGATTCTGAGAGCAGAATAAGAGAGTATTTCTAGGGTGCTCTAAATAGTGGTGGAGTGATCTTCAGGGGATGATTGTTCCATGTAAGTCCAGGAACAGCTCTTGGGCAGAGATGGGCAGGCTGCTTGCTTGGTGCTCCATGGGGAGCAGGTGGTTCCATCTGGCTCTTTCTTTCTCCTTGTTTCTAGCTGCTGAGTCAGCATCCAGACTTTTTAGCTCTTACTTTTTATCTCTTACAGGCCCAACATGTAGGCAAGTGCTCCTGCTGCATTGCAGGGGAGCAGTGGAAAGGAGAAGCCATGGTTAGGAAAGGGCAGCCAGGGTATGGGGTTTTCTTGTTAAGGCAGCCATGAGGAGTTCACTCCTCCAAATTTACTCTCTGAGGGTGGTTGGATGAGCCAGACTCTGCCTGAAAACAGAAGCTTCTTATAGAATCAGAGGTGTTTTGGGGCTCTAATTCCAGAGTCCCTTTGCTTTGCTTTTCCCCACTTTCTGACCCTCTTTAAAGGTTCTCCATAGAAGACTTGCTGGGAAGCACTGAGCATGTTGCAGGGGCACAGTCCCTTCAGTACTCACTGGAGGAGGCAAACATCCCAGCCCACTGATGGCAGTGACAAAACCTGGCCTTTTGCCACTTGCTTTTCCAGTACATAAATCACTGGTCAAGCCAGAGCAACTTTGGTCCTAACTGAGTTAATCTCTTGGGGTCTTTGTAACCTGAGCCTTCAGACTGCTTGGCTGGGGTTGCTTGGGCAGCTTGTCTGAGACCAGAATGGCTGCATGAAATTTGCCCATGGTGGAGGAGAACCCAGCCACACTTGTACTTTCATGAAATAAACCCACCACTTAGGCTTTCTTCTTGATACAAGTTACCCAACCTGTGGTGAATACTGGGGCCTCTGGGCCAGGTATCAGGGTCTCTTGCTGGTGGAGACTGACAGCCTAAAGTTGCACTCACCACACTTGCTTTCAGAGATGCTCCTAGCTTTCAGACCTGCTTCCAAGTGAAACACAAGCCCCTTCTACTACCTCTTGCTTTCCCACTTCCCCTGCTACCAGCACCCCCAGGGAGAAGGGCTGGGACAGGACTATAAAGGTAGCCTCATGCTAGGCTGCCCAGCCAAATTCTGGGAGCAAACATTGAGAGCTCTCAAGTGAAAGGCAAAGATTAGATGATTAATGCCTCTAGCAGCCTGATCCAAGGGCATGCACAATGGTGATTAATTTACAAACTCTGAGAGTCACTTAATACAATTATTTCTTCATGCATTTTCTCTCTCAGCTTAATAAGATGTTAATGACATTGGGGCAGGCATGCATATGGCATGGTTACAAAGCCAAGTGCTGAGTTTATAAAGCAAAACCAAAGTAAAAACAGAGGAAAGGAACAAAAGAGCTTGAGGATTTCAAACATTTAGAGGTTAGCAGTAAGGCTGACCATAACTCTTAAACATCAGCTCATCTGGCTTCTAAAAACCAGAGTTTATTCTTAAAAGCTGTCTTAGAATCATTTTAATTCAAAGGTATTGCCTTAAAGATCTCTTAGAAACTGATCATTTTCATGTCATGGCTAAATTCCAGTGCAGGGGAACCTGCTCTCCCCCTCTCACCTCTCCCCCTGCAATTTCATTGGGATATAGACTTCACTTCCTAACACAAACCCTCCAATGCTGCCCCTCAAGCTGTTCCAGCTCACCAGCAGTGGATGGTTTGGTTTCCCTGGTTCTGGCAGGTGTAACCTTGCAGCCTTGGTGTTGAGGGCAATAAGAAACCTATGGGATTGCTAAGTTTTTGTGGTTGTGTGCTTTGGTTTTGTTGTGTTTTTCTCTTGGCCAGTGTGTCACAGAATGGCAGGGCTTGGAAGGAACCTCCCAACATCATCTAGTCCAACCCCCCTGCCAG
The DNA here is from genome assembly GCA_013399015.1 of Galbula dea. Taxonomy (NCBI): domain Eukaryota; kingdom Metazoa; phylum Chordata; class Aves; order Piciformes; family Galbulidae; genus Galbula; species Galbula dea. Next base: position 555,840 of record VWZX01008820.1, read on the forward strand.
AGCAGGATTCCCCAGAGCAGCAATGCTATTTCTCATGTATTTGTAGTTTCCCTGGGTGTGGTGCTAAAATGTTTGGGGGTGGTGATCAGTTGTTTTAGATCACCCTGGCTCTCATTGCTTACTGTCTAGTTCTGGTGTGCCCTGTCTCTGAGAAACACCTCCTAGTCCAGAGGAACCTGAGCTTGTTGCCCTGGAATGAGCCTGGTGTTTGGTTTGATTCCTCAAATCTGTGCCTGCTTCTCAGGAATGTGTGTCATGCAGCTCAAAAAAGGTTAAAAAAAAAAATGAAGAAGTGATTCCCACCAATTCCTGGTATTCTAATGGCAAAGAGAATTGTCTGGGCCATGCTATGCCCTTGTTGCAGATGGAGATGTTAAAGCAGATAGCAATCCAGTTCAACCCAACCAGTTCCAGTCTTGGGAAGCTTTCTTCCATCACTGGTAATAAATGCTTTAGAAACTAACCATGGAGAGGGCTGTTAAATGTTATTTCTTAGATCCCAATGTACTTTGAGGTCACAATACAGTTTCCATTGTCTTCATCTTCTAGATGGTGAAAACTCCTCTCCAGAGAGGATGGGGTAGCCTGTGGGTCCTGCAGCAGAGCTGGGGCTCAGAGTGTGGTCCCTTATGGTCCAAGCCAGTTTCAGGCATCAGACCAGAGCTAAATGACAAAGGCAATTTTCTTCTAGTGCACTCCACCTGCTATTCCCCCACAGTCTGCAGCTACAATAGGATGATTATTTTTTTTTGCCTTCATTTGGCAGCCTGAATTTCAGGCCCAGGGATGGCTTCCCCCTAAAGACTTGAAGTGAAAACCTCCATTAAGTTTCTCAAGAAGGCAAAGCAACAAGAAATGCTAATAGTCACAGCAGAGAGTCTCTCTCTTGGGGATGCAGGGAGATGTCTGTAACCAGGAGCAAATATCTGCTCTTTCAGCTGCTGCCACTGCAAAGCCTGCCAAGGAAATCTGTTTGGTGAAGGCAGAGCTAACTCCAGCCTTTGAGGAACCAGCTCCCCTGCCACCTCCACCTTGCTTCTAACAATCCAGAGAACAGCTTCTGTGTTCAATATTCAAATGCACTCTTTCATTTTTAAACAGGAAACTTTTGCTGAGCCAGGGCCCTTTTGCAGAGGGTGTGAGTCTGCAAGAAGGGTTGCTTCACACAGCTGAGGTCAACAGTTAGGTCACTTCTGTGGCCTCTGAGACACAGCAGGTCATTTAAAGGTGCTTGGTTTGCCTTGATCTGCTTGGTTTCTCCTGCTAAACCTTGCTTATAACCAGCCAGAGGTGACATGCTGTCCCAAAGCACACTAAACATCTCCTAGTTATTCTGTGCCCTTCCACTTCTAGCTCAGAGAAATGCCAGAGCTTTGCCTTCCTGAGGCTCATTTTAAACCAAAGGCCCAGGAGTCAGAGCACTTGGGTTCTGTTTCCAGCTTTGGCACTGCCTGCTGTGACCTTCACAGTGTCTGTCTCAACTTCTGTAGCTCTGTTTCTCCATGCATACTGCAGGAGATGCCTAGAAAGAGGCATTGCTAGCTCACAGAGATGTTCAGAAGCCTTGTTCATGAGCTGTTGTGCAGTGCCTTGAGATCCCAGGCTCAGCAGAGGCAATGTGCTGCATTCTAAAGCCCCACACAGCAAATGGTGTTGCACCTAAGCTGGATCATGTTGTGGTGTCTGTGCTGCACAAGGACCCTTCTCTGTGTTATGCTCTCTGCTAGAAGTGTTGCCTTCTGGAACTAGCTGCATCTGTGGGAGAGGAAAGGATGGAGTCAGGGCCCTGGAACCATGCAAATAGGATCATAGGATTGTCAGAGTTGGTAGGGACCTCAAAGATCATCTAGTTCCAACCCCCCTGCCTGGCAGGGACACCTCCCACTAGATCAGGTTGCCCAGGGCCCCATCAAGCCTTGTCTTAAAAGCTTCAATGGTTGTCTTTGATCCAATGGAGAGAAGCCAGGGGTGTTAGACCAACCCAGCAGCATCAGAAAGCTTGTGGGCTCCAGCCCCCTCTCTGAGGACCAGTGGGTGCCTGGAACAGCCATGAACTCCCTTCTCTCAGCCTCGAGGGCTGGCAAAGGACCCTCAGAAGCTGCTTTCTCACCCTTTTCCCCCTCCAACTCCTTGTGCTGGAGACGAAAGAGGCTTCCCCATCCCATCTAGTTACCCCTGCCTTAGAAGACCCTGCAGGCATCTGCTTGCTGTCTGTTCCTCACTCCTGCCTCCTCCATCAGCTCCAGCTGCCATGTGGCCTCTTGTGCTGGGGCACTGCAGAGTAGTGGCTAATTTGGATTAGGATGCTAATTAGGAATGAGCAGACAGAACGAAAGCACTTAGGCAGGGTTAATCAGCAGCTAAGTGGCTAGCCCAGCCAAGCTGTGGCTCAGCTCTCAGGAGCAGCATTTGCTGCTGATCCTACAGAAAACCCTGGTCCATGAACCCAAGTCCTTGGCTTGCAGGACAGTGCCAAATCTGTGGGGGTGAAAAGCTTTCTTGCAGGCCACAGCAGGAGGCTGCCTCCTCTGTTCTCACTGCTTTGATGGGATGCTGGAGAGGGACTGGCAAGAAGGGGAAACCCATTTCCCTATCACAGGGGTGTGCAGGCTTTGATATCTGGATGATGGTGGTTTTCATTTCCAAATGGGAAAGCATGGAGAGGGCTTTAGCTGCAGGGTAGGAATCAGGAGGTGCAACATCCCAGGCAGAGTCCAGATGCTGTTCATTTCATGAACCAGAGCAAACCACCACTGAAGATACAGGAATGCAGGAGCCCAAATAGTAATTTGGACTTCTCTTCATTTGCACATCATAACAGTGTGGAGGGTAAACCCCCAAAAGTTGAGTCTGGCACCACCATGCCATGGATGAGGTTTCTAGCACATCCCAAGCCCTTAGGAAAATCCATGTTTTTCTCTCTGCATGTGTTCTATCATGGCTTTTAAGTCCTTTATCTTTCAGCTTCATAACACACCTCCTTGCTCCTATCCAAAGGCAGAAGGTGAAGAGATCTGTGCTTTGTCTGCACCACTCATGAGGGCTGAGATCCCACTCTCAGCCCATTCTCCAGCTCTGCTTTCTGCCCAGGGACCTTCCAGAGCACAAAGCAGTTTTCACATCTGCTCTTGCCCTTCTTTTCTCTTCTTCCCATTCCCTCCATCCATCTCCTCCTGTGTCAGCAGTGCAAAGCTGGTTCTTGGCCCTTGTTTCTGTGGCTCAGGAGCTACCTTTTTATCTCAAAGGTTACCATCTTCAGCCTGGTCAAGTCTGATTCATTCCAGTTTCTTCAAGTCCATATTGGGTTATGTCTTAGCAGAGAGTTTTTTACTGGTCTTACAATATTGCTCCAGGGTGTGACTGTCTTGTGGCACTAATAATACTGAACCCTACTGCACATATGGTTGATCCTACATAAAAAATCTTTTACCTACCTGCCTTATTTTGTTAGAGGAACCAGCACAAGCTGCAATATCAAATGTGCCTTTTAGCTGGTATAAATTGGATATTCTCTAGCTAAATGACACATTTGTAGCACTGAGCTGACCTCTTCTCCACAGCTGAATTTTTTTTCATGTGTGCCATAGTTTAGTTTAATATGTAGTCCAAAGAGGGTCACCTGATGGTGCTTGTTCCTCTCTCCTAGGGAAATTATTCTACCATCTAGTTGTTCTGGTTTAAAAGCCCTTCTGGGCTCTTTCCCTTCGATGGTTTTTTTCACCCTCCCCTCTACATTTCCCCCCTCAGACCTCCCAGCAGAATCTCTCTTTAGCTCTTTTTCCATTTCATCAGACCATAACATCCATCAACCTAGATTAACCCTTCCATAACCACACTAGTCATGGATCTCTTTTCTTTTCCAGCCTCCTCCTGAGGTCAGGGCACTGCCTATCTCTTCCCCCAGCCTCACTGGTGAGGTAGCAGTGCTAGAAGACTCACCCTTGAGGAGGAAGCTGGAAAAGCAGCAGCTGACCCAGCCCCTTTCCCTTCCTTGCAGATAACACCTGTCGTTTTGAGGATGAGAAGATCTGTGGCTTCATGCAGGACAAGATGGACAACTTTGACTGGACCAGGCAGAATGCCTTGACCCAGAACCCCAAGCGCACTGTCAACACAGGGCCCCCCACGGACATCAGCGGTACGCCGGAGGGTAGGCACACGCCTAGCTTTCTTTGGCTCTGGAGGTGAGATGCATGCCATTGCTTGTCCTGCTCTCTGCCAGCTGCTGGAGAGCTGATCTGCTTTCCCCACGACACCCTTCTCCTCTGCAGAGGGTTCAGGGAGCAGGCAGTTTATTTGCACGTTGCTGATTGGCATTAAATGCACAATGAAAACACCCACGGCTTGCAGGGAATGGTGTGAGCCTTTGTTCTTGTTACCAACTAATTGCCTGCTGCCCTGGTCCTAGCTGATGCATGTTTTGAAGTCAAAAATGGATATACAAGTAGGAGAGCATCTCTATAAACACCTAGAAATGGTCCTGCTGGTTTTAGCCAGCTGTTTTCTTAAAGAAGGTCTCAGGAAGACAAACAGATCTCCTTAGTACCAAGTAGAAGCATGAGAGACCAGGTGGGAGCTTGCCTGCAGGGTGGCAGCAAGTGCCTCACCTCTAGCTGGAGGAGACTGGAGTTACCTATTGCTCACCCTTAGCTGTGCATAGTCCCATTTTAGCTGGATATTACTTTCCCTTTCTCTGTTGAGGAAAGTAAATTTTCATGAATGCACAAGCTTTTGAACTCAGATGAAAAGGGAAACATCCAGTGTCCAGCTAAGGAAATTGCTTTCTGCATGCTGGTGTTCAGTACCCCAGCCTGATCCAGCATTGAAAACGATGCCAACAAATCAAAGAGCTAATCTGTTCCTCCCTGGGTTGTTAACAACTACTTTGGTATTGTTCTTTTTAGACTACAATATTGTTTAAGCCAGGTATACCAAATCTTCTCTCCCTCTGCTCCAGGCAGAGAAATGAGGCTGGAATGGTTTCTCCCTCCTCTTTCTGGTTTTCTCCTTAGCCAGTGCAGCCAGCTCCTCATGCAGTCAGCCTCCTCAGGCTTGCTGCAGGAGAAGGGTTCATTTGGCACCCAGACAGATGTGTACGTGTGCATGTTGAAGGGACTGAGCTGCATGAGCTTAGGGCAGGTCTGCTGCTGCTCATCTCTCCAGGAGTCACTGCAGGCATCCTGCATGTGTCTCTAGCCAGGCTCCCAGTGGGTGCAGAGCAGATGGGAAAGGCAAAGCCCTGTCTCTCAGAGGAGGAGTGGTCTGCCAGCTTCTGGCAGGAAGGGAGACCCCAGTGCCCGTTGCCTTTCCCCACCTTTCCCTTTCGTTCCGTAGGTTATTACATGTTCATCGAGGCGTCCCGGCCCCGGGTGACGGGGGACAAGGCTCGGCTCATCAGCCCCCTCTACAACATCACTGCCAAGTACTTCTGTGTCTCCTTCTACTACCACATGTACGGGAAGCACATCGGTGAGTAGCCGCCGGGGAAGGGTAACCTCAGGGTAACCTGGTGCAAGCTGTTAGGGAAGACATCCAGCCTCTTGCTCCCCCAGCTGTGCCCCTGGCCGGTGATTCAGGAGAGTGGAAGGCTGGCTCCAGGACTCAAAGCACCGCGGGGGGCTACTGCTTTCAGATGCTTGCCACTTAACCACAGCCAGTGTCAGGGTTGTGAGGTTGTTGCAGCCCATCCTCGGGGCAGTATCTTGCAGCCAGCCATCACCTCTCCCCCTCTGGCTCACTCCCTCCTTAAGAATAAGGCTCCCTACCCTCCATCCAAAAGAATATTGTACCCATGTGTAGATGTTTTCCTTGCTCACAGCCACAGCCACTTTGTTCCAGGCAGGGAAAACCAAGTGAACAGTGACTTTGTGGCACTGGAGGGCTCTGAGGTGGCCACAGCTATTTTGGGGTAGGCAGGATGTGTGTTCCCTCACCTCTGTCAGGGGACTGTCTGTTCTGTCTGACTCCTTCCTCTCTTAACTGTAAGCCTCAGAGTGCAGTGAGCACCCCAGAAGTGCCTGGCACACTAATGAGTTTCCATATCCAGTCAAGGAGCAATTGCTAATTTGTCACCTCTTGATTATAATTTCATTAATTTGAATAATAGATGCACTCTTCCCACAGCACGTTGGGTTATTAATCACCTGCTGGACTGGAGCCTGACTGAAAAATCAGGGCCCAAGCAGGAATGTGTCCACCCTTCAATAAAGGGGGTTAATTAACAGCTCTCTGCTCAGCACTGTGGATGTCATTGGGAAGGAACATGCTCCTGAGGCTGGCCACCACATCTCTGCATGCCTGTAGCATAGCAGTGAGGTTAAGCTGCAAAATCTGGGATTTCCTTCTCTCAGGTGGGGGGTGAGGCTGAAACCCTGGCCTCATGGCAGCTGCTGTGGTTCACCGTGCAGATCTTCATCTCTCTTTGCTCTGAGGGGTCATGTTTGCCATCTGCACTCAGAGCCCAGCTAGGTCAGAGGTTTGCAGACACCTGTATTCCCCCTGCAGACAGGCTGCTTGGTGCCGACCTCACACCAGAGGTGGCAGGTTGCTCAGGCAGACCACTGTCAGTGTTGGTTCACATGAGGTATTCCTGGACCTGCTGGTCTTGCTTAGCTGGCAGAGTCCAGCTGCTAATGCTGGCTGGCAAACTCCCTTGTTCCAGGCAGTTGTCCATGATGGCCTTGCAGTTGTCCATGATGGCCTTGCTGCCCAGTTCCTGCCTGTCTTCTCCTGGAAGCTTTGAAAGGGATCTTACTCTTTGTGATTTCAAAGAAGGATGGCCCAGAGCAGTGGAAGACCTGCAAGGAAAGAAGATGAGGAGGGAGAAGGCCTCTCTTGCTTTGTTTCCTTTAGGAATGCCACTATGTGTCACATTTCCAAGCTCAATTCATGGGGAAAGTGAAAGCCTGTCAGCTTTTGCTTGCTTTTGGAAGGGACCCCTGTTTTACAGCTCTCATGTAGTGGTCTGTCTGGAGATGGATGGGCTGGATGGGCCAAGGAATCAATTCATTGCAAGTTTTTGGCTCTTAAGTGTTTTAACTCTTTATTCATTTGCTCTACTCCCAGATTGGTGTCAGCAAAAGGTACAGTGACCTCCAAGACCAAAGAAAGCTGCTTAGTGCCATTTTCTGTTTCTCAGTTTCAGCTGCCTTTTATATCTGTGGGTTTTTCCCTTCCTACTCAATGTTGCTGCCCCTGCCTGCTCTCCATTCTCCCCTTGTTGCACAAAGAGGCTGATAAATTTGTGGGAGGTGGATAGACTCTTTAATGCCATGTGGTGATTTCCAGGCTGGATGTTGCTGAGCTGAGAGCAAATAAATTATTGTAAAATTAGGCTGACTAGATGGAGTCAGAGAGGGAAAGAAATGAGAAAAAAGTTCTTTTTTTTTTTTTCCTCTTGGCCTGTGGAATCTGTGGCTTGGTCTAGCAAACCCACAATATAACTGTCTACAAATTGAAATTCAGTACCTTCTATCTGCTCTCTACTCTGGAGTTGCTTTCAGGGCCAGTCAGGCTATTCTGTAATCATTTTGGATTCTCTTCTATATATCAGGGCACTAGGGTGAAACTGAGACCTCACCAGGGAAAATCAGAATGCTTAGCAATCCTAAAATTGCCCTGGTTTCATCATTCCTTTATGAGACTTAACTAATTCTGGCACTGCTCAGCCTCTTTCCTGCCTGCCACTCTGGCAGCACTGGGGCTTGGCTGTTCTCATCCCTGCACTTGCACTGATGAACCCACCTTTGGGCCATGCTCTGTTGCACCAGCAGGTCTCATGGCTCCATCTGCATTTCTAATGCACATTGCTTACTCCTTGGCTGGTTTTGTTTGCAGGGAGGTTGTGAAGCCCTGCCAGGGAAATTTTAGCTCCTTTGGCTGGTGCCAGACTCGTGGCTGAAGGGCAAAGCAAAGTTCTTCAGCTCTTCTTTAGGTCTGGGGTAGAGGAGAGGGCCCCAACCCCTGGCTTACCTGGTGCCAGCCCAGTCCTACTGAGCTAGATGCCAGCCCTTCTGAGCCAGCCATAGCACTTAGGAAGAGCATCTCAGGTGGCTTCTGTTGGCAGACAGTGCCAGCAAGAGGACATCTTCCAGCCCAAGCCTCTCCTAGCAGCTCCAGCTCCATCATGGAGCAAACCCAAGTTCTGTCTGTGAAGAGAAGCTGTATAAAATCTAATCTTTTATTTGTTTTTTGCTTTGTTTTGTTTTTAAGAACCCTTTTATTACCTTTTTTCCCTCCTCTACAGAACTTGAAAGCTGGTTTGCTCTTGTAATTTGACTATAAAATATCCATAGCCATCCAGGCAAATCTTCCCTGGGAGGCTTCCCAGACACTACTCATTTATAACAGATATGACAAAAGAGAGAAGGAGAATGCAAACAGACCATTTGTAGCCATGGTATAAAATATTCAGTGACTAGCAGAGCCAAGCTGATGCTGAATATCTCTCAGCTCCTGAGAGAGCAGGGTGAAGGGGAGATCCCTGGAGGCAGTTCCCCTTCTTCTGGAGTTATTTGGTCATTGGTTTTCCTTCTTCTGGCCCCCTCTGGAACAAGCATTCATGTTGCCTTATGATCCTGCTGGCCCAAACACAAACCTCAGGGGGAGGAGAAGGAAAGCAGTCCCCTTTCTAGCAGGCATTCAAGAACAGGAGTGCCTTGCCTGTGACAGGTGCAGATACATCAAGAGAGGAGTTGTTTGCTTTCTTCAGGAGAGGAAGCTAACCATGGCAGGCAGCAAGCAGTCACCAAGCTCAGAAAGCCTCTTTGTTGAGTTGGCTTGGTGAGTCAGCATCACAGCCAAGAGCAGATCCTCAAATCCTTGCTTCAGCCAGCAGGTACTGCCTGGGAGGGCCATGTTTTGAGGGAAGAGTGTAGCCAACAGACTGCTCCCACCACAGTCCCCTCCCAACTCTCTCTCGTGTCTCCTAGCTTAAGTGGTAGCCAGATCCTGACCTGAACAGCCTTCTGCTTGCTGCTGGATGCTCTCACAGACCCTCCACCAAGAGATGTCTTCAGGGTCACAACCCAGGAGGGTAGTTCTTCAGAGGGGTGAGGAAATTTCAGCCACAAGATTTAACTTTGGTCTGGAGGGGAAGCCTTATGAGGAGCAGCTGAGGTCACTTGGTCTGTATAGCCTGGAGAAGAGGAGACTGAAAGGAGACCTCATTGCTGTCTTCAACATCCTCCAAAGGGGAGGCAGAGAGGCAGGCACCTACCTCTTCACTCTTGTGGGCAGTGACAGGACTAGAAGAAATGGCATGAAGTTGAGCCAGGGCAGGTTTAGGTTAGATAGCAGAAAGTGGTGTTTTTCACCCAGAGGGTGGTCAGGCTCTGGAGCAGCCTCCCCAGGGAGGTAGCCTCAGCACCAAGCCTGGCAGAGTCCAAGAAGTGTTTGGACAATGCTCTCAGGCTCATGGTGTGATTCTTGGGGTGTCCTGCACAGGGTTAGGAGTTATGATTCCCTTCCCTTTAGGCTTTTGAAAACAAGTTGCAGTTAGAGTTAAGTGAAGATTTTGCAGTGAAAAAAAAGTATTCATTTCTTTCATGCTCTCCTTTTTTCCCCCACTTATTCAGATGGGTTCTTGGCTTGGCTCATTCCTCCATCCATAGATGTATGTTTGACTAATGTCTTGTGCAGACATCCAGCAGCTTCCTGGAGGCTGTGGTATGGATCCTTTGGATGGAATGTGGTCTCTTCTGGTAGTATCTGCTTGGGTTTTTCTGTGGAGGTAATCAAATAGCATCATCATGATCAAGGGTTATGAATACCTGGCAAGATAAAAGCACATTTGTAATGTGTCATTCAAGCTCTAGAGGTTCAATAGAGTGGCTCTGAACCAAAGACTGTTGGAGTCATTTAAAGACTTCAGTGAATGTTGGATTAGAGCCATAGATTTAGAGATTAAGACCAGATGGGACCAGTACATCATCTAATCAAGCTTCCTGCATAACCAAGGGCAGAGAACTCTCTTCAGTTACTCTTGCTGGAGCCCAGTAAGTATCTGTCTACACCTTGATTGGATGTTTGCTTACAAAGAGCACGATGAGAGAGCTTGGCGTGGCTTGCAGATGTGGGAGTGACTAATCCCTAAGTGAAAGAGCTTGGCATGTAAAGCTGAAGAAGCCATGGAGAGAAGGGAAAGGTGTTCAGATGTGGGTTGGCTATGTGTCATTCACCTCTCCTGCCTCCTTGGGTCAGGCAGAGGAGAAGGAGAGAGCAGATTTTGAGTGGTGCCTTCAGTTCAACAGGAAGAATGTATGATCTCAGCTGCTCATTCCTGCAGCCTTGCTGGCCTCAGCCTCACACTAAACCAACCCATCTGCTCCAAGCCCTGCAGCCATGCAGCTGCCCTGTGTTTTACTCCTGGGACTGAGAGAGCACAGACTGGGTGAGGATGGGGGAAATAAGCTGTGCATAGGGAGAAGTCTTCCTCAGCAGAGGAACATCTGCTCCTGCAGGCTTTTTGTCAGGAAGCCTCCCACACACACCACTTGTATTTTGGGGCTTCTAGGAAGCTCCCTCCTCAATGGCTGAGGTCTTTGCAAAGCCTGCTCACAGAAGGGAGGCAAGGCAGCCTCCCCCTGTCTGGCTGTTGTGTTTTTAGAGCTGGCAGTGCCTATGAAGCAGGCTTCTGTTCCAGCTCATCTGAGAGAGCTGAGCACAGTGCATGATCTCAGCCTGAGAGCCAAGCACATGAATGGTGCAAAGGACCCAGCTGTCTCTGGTGGTGAAGATGAAAGGCTCTGTTATCAAAGCTGGGAGAAGAGAGAGCATTTGCCTGGAGACATCTGGGCATGTCAGGGAACAGATGGTGAACAAGGAGCACGCAGACCTCACAGCATCCCTGCTTCACTTCTTGAGCCTCCAGAATGGGTGGGAAGAGTTTGCCTGCACATGGTCTCCTCCTTGCTACAGTCTTTGTACTCCCATGTTCCTTCAAGGCACTTCTGGGGACCAGCAGGTACAGCAACAGTAAGTGGGAAGGAAGGGGTTGTCTGGCTGCCTTCAGACTGCTTGATTCCAGAAGCTATCAGAGAGGGAGGAAGGTGGGCTGCTGCAGCTCACTTGCCTGAGGCACACAGCAGGTGTAACCATCCTGTCCATGGGCTGGCCAGCACTGCTGCTCTTCTTCACAGCTGCTGCAGCAGTGTAGGTCTCAAGAGCCTTGGACTTGGTCTTTGTAATGAGAAATCATGGTCTGGAATCTGATTTCTGGAGGGCTTTAGGGCCAGAATCCAGACAGTCCATTCTGGGGTTTGAGATTGATTTAGATGCTCTAGTCTACAGCACTTGGCTTTAGGAGAGCAATGAGTGATGGAGGCTGCCAGATGAGAAGAGATTGGCATGTCTGACCAAGACCAGTACTGGGTGTTCTCCTACTCAGGACAAACAGGAGTCTGACCCCAACAAATCATGCTCTGGACCTCCTTTGGAGTCCTGTCTTGACATACCAAGGCCCTGTGCTGGTGGTTTTGCTGATAGCTAGAGCAGGTGATAGGCAGAAGGAACCTTCTCCTAGCCTGATCCTGTGGTCAGATCAGCAGTGAGTTGCCATAGTGGCTCCTGCACTGGCTTGTGGGTGGGTGCTGTGCAGCCCAGCAGCATGGCTGAGCTGGCACATGGAGCTGAGCTGCTGCCTTCAGTGGCATTCAGGGGCTGTGAAACACAGCTAGGTGTGGAGCTGAGAGTCAAACTCCTCACCTGTCCTGGAGGCAAAGCCATTAAGTTTGTCAACATTGTCCCCTGCAAAACATTTGAAGGATGGGAAAGGGATGTGATTAAGCAAGATGGCATCATGAAGCAGAGGGGAAGATGGCAAAAAGCCCAAGGGTTCATGATTCTTGTCTTTTAAATGTCAACCTCTGTACCCTCCCTCTGCTCCACTCTGGCTGCAGATTGCATGGGTCTTTGTTCTTCTGGGACAGCATAAGTTTCATGTTATGGAGCATGGAGACTTTGTTTTCCCCTCCCTTTTGGTTTGAATTCCTTAAACCACATCCTGCTGTTCATGCCTAGAGAGCCTGTTACTCATCACAACCAACCTCTGAGGGAATTCTCTCTGAAAAGTAGTGGCAGGGTTTTGTTCCATGCACACAGCATCAAAGATGGAACTCTTGTATCATTCATCTTTCTGTGCCAGTGCTTTCTCTAATTAGACTCTGGATCAAGTGAGCAAAGGAGCTCAGGCATGGCTCAATGGCAAGTCTGCTCCTACCATATCACCATCTGCTCTCTGGGTACACAGACAGGTGGGGAGATGCTGCAGAGAAGGAGCTGGAGTTGTAGCTTGCTTGCCTTCCTCACCTTAGCACTTGTATTCTTCCTCACAAGGTAGACATGACCACACCACTGCATTTACCCCACTGCCTGCATGCCCCAGGTCCCCCTGCCCAAGGTGTCCCCACCAGGGGTCCAGCCCCATGGCCACTTTGCCCTTTCACAGTGCAGTGTGTTGTTGCTTCTCTCCTGATCCTTTCCTTCCATCCCAACATTCACATGCATGCCAGACAGGTCAGATAGTGCTGGACCATAGATCAATCTGCAAGTGGCTTTGCCCTGTCAGGGGATATTGCTTCAAGCCCATCTTCATTTGATGGTTGTTTAGAGGGTGGAAATATGTCTGTTGCTTTGAAATCCACAGTAAAATCCATAGCAAATTCCTTGTAGCTAAATGTAAGTTATTTTTTCACAGGTTTGCTGTAGGGGAAACAATACCAGTCAAAACTTAACCACATTGCTCTTCACATCCCCAGAAAGTCCTGGCCCCAGCAAGGGACTTGAGGCTTTGATTCCCCTGATCCCTTTCACTAGAGCCTCCCCAGCAAAAGGAAGCACCAAAGAGTGTGTCCTGTAGCAGTCAGCCAGGCTGTGGCACAGCACTGGACATGCTCAGTGTCTCTCTGAAGCTCATGGGGATGCTCTGTGAGCAGAGATGGGCCAGTGGTGCTTTCCCAGCTCTGCTGTTGATGGGCTTTCTGAACCCTCACCCTTACAAGTTACTGAAGCAGTGGCCTCAAGGGGTCTGTGGAGTGACCTTGGACCTGGACACAGGGGACACCAAGCTGAGATGAGTTAAAAATAAGTAGAGATAAAGTTCTCTGTAATCAGGAGTGGAAAGCAAATGTCTTACTCCACAGATGTGAATGTTTTAGAGCCTGTGAGAGGTAAATACATCCTAGCATGGCATGGAGACACCTTGCACTCCTATTAATGATGAGTCAGTACCAACCTGATATTGTTTCTCCATCTCTAGCTGTGCTCCTATGGTTTATTTTCCCACCCTCTGCTTCCTAGCTCTCAGAGCAGTAACTTCTCCCCCCACCCCCAGCACTGTAACTGAGAACACCAGCCTGCCTCTGGCTGCTCTTCATTAACAGCTATTTAATGAGAAAGCAAGAGACCTGTGTTTGTTGTGGGGGTTATGAAGAGTAGCAGAACCTTGCTGAGGACTGTCATTCACTCCTGGGGTTTGTCTGCACTAAGCTTTGGGCTTTTAGTGGGTGGTCAGTAGGGTTAAGACCAAACCAAGCTTAAGGAAGTGTTCAGAGGTTCCCTGGCCTGGTTTTAGCCCTCATACTGGGTCTGCAGGTGACTCTGCCAGTCTATGCAAGTTCTGAGTCCTCTCCACACTGTGTCTCTCTTTCCATCCACTGGCTGTCTCTTGCCATGAATCAATTTCTTCTTATTCCTTTCAGTCTGCTTTGCCTGCAGTTGAAATGCTGTGGGAACTTCTGCCCAGTTGGGTGCCAAACCTCAGCTGGGGCTGCAGCCAGGATTTCTCATGCACAATTGATCTCCTGAGATCACCTCATGCTGGAGCAGGGATCCTGCAGGAACACAGCAGAGAGTCACAATGAAAGCAGGCTATGTATGAGCCTGTGGCCAGCCCAGCTCCTGGCTGTGGATCCCAGCAGCCTTCCCTACCCATCCCTTGGAGGATGGGCACTTGGGCACTGCACCCTGCCTCTCAGCCTGCAGCATCAGCCTCCCTTTGCTTCCTAGCCACTCTCTAGCTGCCTGCCTTCCATCCCAGCCTCATAAACTGTGCTGTGCCACAGCTTTTCCTCACCCATCACCCCACATGAACCCCCACCAGCTGCCCCACAGAGAGCTTTGGAGGAAACCTCTGCTTTCTCTGCCACCCCACACGACCTGTGCCTGTAACCCTGCCCTGCCAGCCCCTGCTTCCCTCCCACTGCCTCCTGCACTGGCTCTTCTGGATCTACACTGCTCTTCAATGCACCAGTCAAGTCCCCACCCTGTGGAAACTGAGAGAAGACCTTTTCTTGCTGTGAGAAGGTAACATTTAAAGGCATCCCTTGGGCTACTCTATCTGGCAGCCCAGCTGGTGCTCTTTTGTGTGAGTGCCACTCTTTTGAAATGCCAGCTCTGGTCTTAAAGGCAGCCAACAGCAGGTACAGCTTGCTCTCCCTGTAATTGATTCCTCATCACTGGCCTTTATTCTCCTCCCTTTTGGTTGGGAAGGAGGAATAATAGAGATTACAAGACAAATGCAAAGATTGCCTTGTATGAGGAGAGGTAACAAGAGGACTGCTGCTGTCCTGGGATTTCCCTTGTGTTTCTCTGTGTGTGGTCAGCTGGAGAGGATTAGCAGCAGGTAGCTGGCCTGTCTCTGTGTGTGCCTCAGCAGCAGCTGCCCTTTGGAAATGCCAGACACATCTGATGGGGGAGATGGGGCAGGGGCACCAAGGACAGAAACAGGTAACAAAACTGGCCACCTGCATTTGGAGTCTGGTACAGGAACCAGGCATGAGTGTAGTATTGCTCCAGATTCTCTCTTGTTCTAGGAGGGAATTTGGAGGCCAGAAGGTCAAAACTTTTTTTTCCTGATGCTGCAAGAGCCAGGATATGCTCAGGCTTGGTTTGGGTTTAGGCCAGGCATTCTCAGGCAGTGCTTTGGGGGCACTAATCTGCATTCCAGATGCTTCTCTTTCTGTCTCACCTTCACTTTTTTCCTAGGGCACCAAAGTTCATTTACTGCCTGATTTGTCCCAGTGTTGGCTACTCAGCCAGGCTCTTGTGTGGCAGATCAAGACCTCTACCATCAGGGTAGACTAGACAATGATTGGTTTTAGCCCTTACTTGCTGGCAGCTTCATATTAATTCTTTATTCACTCTCAGTTCCTCACTTCCCAGCTCTGGCAGCTGTAATTAGCTGCTCTGAGCACCCTCCTGTTGACATTGATCATGGGGATTATGTAATTCCTGCATGGGTCATCAGTTTGGCTAAGGACCTTTGTGAGGACTAGCTATCCTTCCTAGAGAGACTTTCCCTCCCAGGAAGTTCTTGAGAGCAGGGAGGACACTGGAGGCTCCCATGGTGACTTCTCTCATCCTTGGCACCAAGTTTCCAGGAGGAAGATCCCATTTGCTTACCTCTGGCTCTCCAAGGTTGTGCAGTGCCAACAGCTGGTCTCAAGAGAGAGAAACAAATGATTTCACTCCTTACCTTGGCTTGTGATGTGCATCCTAAACTGGCTACCACTGGAGAAGGGAATTGGTTCCTTACTCCCTGGCCCATCAGGCCTTCCTCTAGTTTTCTCAGCTAGTCTTAGTGCTAATAATGCTTCTGAATATTTCCAGGCAATAAGATGCTCTGCTTTTCTCAGTTCCCTAAATTACACACATATTTCATTCTTTTAACCTTTTCTTGTAAGCCAGCCACTCAGAATCTAAACAGTTCATCTTCTTTATTATGCATCTCTGACCTCCTTGTGATGTAGCTCTTGCTTTCTGACAGCCAGGCACTTGACAGGAGTACTTCCAGGTCCCTGTCCTTCACACAGTGCCCCAAGGCTGATGTGCCAAGAATGAAGAATTTCAGGGGATTCTGCAGAAGGAAGGCTATATAGGAAAGATTCCTCCCCTGACCTTTCCCTGCTGCCTCTCAGAAGGGTGTATCCAGGTGGGAATGCAGCATCCCAAGCACAGACAGACTTTGGTCATATAAATAAAGGTTATTATTGTCTCTGTGCTCTCAGGTGTAATATGTCTGTGTATGGAGAGCAGAAACACTGATGAGCAGCAGCGTGACCAGACTTGTGATTGATTTTTTGGCTTGTCAGCTGAATTGAAAGGGATAAAAAAAAATAGAAGAGTTTTAGGTCAGCCCTGAGTGAATATTTAAAAATGGTTTTTAACTGAAACCAAAAAGAAAAGAGGAAAAAAAAAAACCCAACCAGCTGAGGGGATTACTAAAAAGATGCTGCAGGAAAAGACAAAGTGAGATGGGTTCATTTGGGAGTGGAGGGTGGGGGGCTGGGACACTGTTCTCCAAGTGAGAACTGGGAATGCCTTCAGGTATTTTGGGCTTTGGTTTTGGTTTGATGGCAGATGAAACCTTTTGGGAATTGCTTTGTTTGCAAGAACTTGAAGTTGGTGTTGATTGACAAGAGTCTTTGTGTCCCTCTGAAAATGTGGGGCTGGGATGATGTGGGCAGTGTGCTACAGGCAGTGAAGAATGGCTGCTCTCTCCAAGGCTGCTCCCAGGGCAAGTGGTGACTGAGAACACAGGTTGCATTTCTGCAGCTGATGGCCAGGACCAGGGCAAGGAGAGGGCTGTGAGCTGCATAACCTCTGTCAGGTGTTAGTGGGGAATGGGGAGAGGCAAAGGTGCACTGGGCTGAAGTGTGGGGTATACAGAAACTAGCATGGGTCCAAGCCAGGGGATGTCAGGGTGGTCAAGGCCAGGAGCAAAAGTCCTGGAGAGGAGAGGTTGGGGCAGCTGGACTTGCCCAGCCTGCCAAAGAAGAGGCTGCTATCAGCCCTTGGTCCCAAACTGTTTGAAGGGCAGTTTGAAAGATGATGGAGCCCAAAGCTTGTCAGTAGTATTAGACAATAATAGTGACCAGCCATCACAACTGGGAGCACTGGAGGTTCATATCAGGAAAAGTTGATTTCCTCAGGTGATTTCAAGACTTGGCCAAGCCAAGTCATGCTGCCCTCATGTAGAGCTGGTGACAGCATCCAGCAAGAGGCTGGCTGGATGCCTCTGGAGGACCCTTGCAGCCAGCATTTCTGCCACCCCTTTTTTTGCACTACCCTAGCCATGCTTCTGGCTGCTTGTGTGAGTGCCACTCCAGACTGCTTCTTCCTTGTCCTTTCCTCTCTGTCTGTGTCCTCCCTTGGGTAGCCCAGAGGGATGAACCATTGCCAGGGACTTTTCCCCATCCACCCAGGAGAAAGCTGGCTCCCTCCAGAGCTTACTGCTGGGGCCTTTCAGGCTATCCCTGGGCTAGCTAGGGCATACAGCTGTGGCTTGAGGCTGAGCCCCAAAGCTTGCTTGGGGCTGTCAGCCTAGCAGGCAGGGTTAGCTGCCTGCCCCAGCACCCCAGCACCCAGTTTCTCTCTTGCAGGGTCCTTGAACCTCCTAGTCCGTGTGCGGAACAAGCGAGCCATCGACACCCAGGTCTGGTCACTCAGTGGGAACAGGGGCAACATGTGGCAGCAAGCACATGTACCCATCAATCCACCTGGGCCCTTCCAGGTAAGTCAGGGTCCCAGCCAAGGAGCCACCTGCCACCTCTCCTGTCCATGTGCCATGGGCTGTAGGAGACTTCCCAGCAGACAATTGCCTCTGTGGCTCAGAGGCTGCTTGGGTACAGGGAGGGCACTGGGAGGTCTCCACCCCTAGGCTCCCTGGTGCAAGGCAGGAGCTTGGTGGATGCAGAGAAATCAAGTCCACTTCTCTCTGAAGCACATTGTTATGTGCAAGCATCAGTTTGGCACTATACATGTTCTTATTATTGCTGGCCTGGAAACTGCTGCTGGTGCCAGGTCTGTGTGACAGGTCTCTGAGTGTGGAACAGCTGGGGGGATCCTAGCCTGTTGCTGTATAGTGACTTTGAGTGCTACAGATTCCTTCTAATGTGCTGCAAGAGCCCACTGCCACTGTCCCCCTCCTTTAGGGCTGGAGGACAGCTTATGAATATGAGCTGGGCACTGTGTCTCAGCTCCTCCAGTTGTTTATGTGTACCCAAGAAGTGTCACTGCATGTTTTATTGCTGCTGGTTTTGCCCAATACATTACTTGGCTGTTGTAGGGTTGGTGACAAGAGCTGGATCTGTGCAGGTTGGTAAGTTGTGGCACTGGGGCAAAATGCCCAGTGTGCTTCTGGGTATCTTAATACAATAAATAAGAATTTAGCTCCTCTTGTGTGCAGTGTTCAGTACCAGTGGGTTTCTTAGTGCAGCACAGTTAATACAGCAGAGCCTCTGCATGCTCATTTATTCCTCTACAGGCAGTCAGCATGCAGGGGCTGGTCCCCTAAGCAGCAGGATCTGGTTCTCCAGATCTTAGGAGCACTGGAGAAACAGGAAGGAAACATTCATGAGGGGACCTGAGAAGATCTGCTCTGTGCCCTGCTCACCTCTGCAGAGCCCTGCAGCCAGGCAAAGGTCCTCCACAACCTCATCCTCACTCTGGGCTCTGTCCCCTCTTCTGCTTGCAGATCATCTTTGAAGGTGTCCGAGGCACAAGCTATGAGGGGGACATTGCCATTGATGATGTCACTCTGAAGAAGGGGGACTGCCCAAGGAAGCCAATTGGACCAAATAAGAGTGAGTGCACATGCCTCAGAGGAAAACAAGTCAGTGGGAGTCCAGATATGAATGCATGTGCTAGGGATATGCAGCTGATTGCAGAGCATCTTGATGGGACTCGGCAAGAGGGTTGGCTCCATCATCAGGCTCCTGAATTTGTTCTTTACAGTCATGAGTTAAGAAGAGCTCAGAGGAACACCCAGATCCTGTAGGGACTGTGCTGCCAGACACCAGCATGCTAATGTCTGCACTGGGCTGTTGGGTTGGAGGTGTCATTCCCAAGCAGCTAAAGGCTTCTGCAATACCTTGTTTGCTGGGAACTGTAGGTATGGGAGCTTTGGAAAGGGAAAGACCTTCTTCAGGCTTTACTGGCCTCTGTAGCATTAAGTCAGTCCTTCTCCAGGAAAAAAAATAAGGGTAAAAAATCTGCTTTTCAGGGCCTGGAGCCCCAAAGGACTGGGCTTCTTCCCATTGCCTTCTAAACAGGGAGATACGGACAGGCAGGGTATTGCACATGCAATGGGGATGGAAACAAGCTACCTGAGCTGTTTAGCACCTCCTTCCTGATCCTGACAGTGAGTGCTTGAGTTAAAGCCCACCAGTCCCTATCTGGTCCATCCACATCATCCTGGTGGCAGCATTGCAGGAATGGAGACAATCCAGCCTCACAGAGGTGCACTGTGGGTTGAAGCCATAGCAAGGGGCATAAGCAATAGGTAGTCCTTGGGGGGGAATGACTGGTGTGTGCCTCATGCCTTAGTCCTGCCTGTGCCCTCCATAACATGCCTCAGGTGGGCAGGGAAGCAGATGTTCAGGGTATGCAAACTAGAGCCAGGCAGGCACTTGTGAGCAAGGTTCAATTTATCTTACTTATTTTTGAAGGTTAAAAACCAACCCTTCTTGAGGAAGAGTCACTTTCCCCAATTCTCTTAACTCCAAAGGTGAAGCAGGAAACAAAACATCCAAAAAGTCAGAACACCCTAGAAGTTTCAAACTTTAGGTGCAGTTCAAGGTCTGTTCTAGCCTAGGATGAACAAGCTGTAGCCAAACCACAGGTAGAACCTTTTGCTTGACTCAGGTTGAATCTTCTGGGGAAGAAAGGAAGGTTGGATTGCAGAAGTAACTGAGATTCAACCTTTTCTCCCAGATTGGAAAAGAAATCATTTTGGGAAGCCTTAAGAATATCCAGGGAAGGGTAGAAAGATTTGTTTTGCCCATAGAACTGGGAGGTGCTTTGTGGTTTGGGGTGGGACGGGAGGCTAAGATGCTGATGTGCACTGACTTGTCTGATGAAGTCTGGATCTATCCCATCACTAATTCTTTCTCTCTCTTCTTGGCTGGCAGCTGTTGCTCTTCCAGGAAGTGGTGTCCCAGCCCTGCCCAGCTCTTGTCTCTGTGGCCCATTGACTTTCTTCCTTTACATGCTGCTCAGATGATGGCGAGTGAGCGCTCCTGTCTTCGGACTGAGATGTTCCTGCTCCTTTCCTACTCAGCCACCTCTGCTCCTCTTCCTCCCCTCCTCACTTGGCACACCAAAGTGTCCATATGTTACCAAAGACTGACAGGCATGACCATGCAAAGGGATCTGGCTCAGAACTGGAGCACTCCTTGGGAAAGTCATCGTGTCTAGAAGAAAATGAAGAGAACAAAGACAAATGTGTTTTCAAAGCACGTGCATGAGGGAGAGTGAGAGAGAGAGAGGAAGGAAGGAGAGAAACAGAAACACACAGAAGAGAAGGAATGAGAGACAAAGAACAGGAATGAAGAAGTGCAAAGAGCAAATGAAGGAGGAAAAAAAAAAAAACCACCCCCATGTTTCCTTGGGAAGGTCAGACAGGACTTCCTGAGGGAAGTGGGAACTTGTTTTAAAAACAAACAAAAATATATTAAAGCACAAATTTCTACCAGAACAGTTACCTTCTTTACTGCAGAGACCACTTAGTGGCTGATATACTGCAGTAGTCCCCTTTCCTCCCCATGCTTTCCCCCTGGCTGGGGCTTGCAGCACCCTGCAGTAACGCTGGCCTCGGCAATGGGGCAGCAGCCACCCCCTGTGGCGGTGGCTGGAGCATCTTGCCTCGCAGCGCATGTGCTTCAGTGTCTCTCCATTCATCCACATTCTTCCAGGCTCTCATGTGTTTAATTGCCCTCTGTGTGGTTTGCTTTGGCCTTTTCCCCACTGCCCTGTGCTTCTCACCCACCAACCTGAAGAGGATGGGAGCAAGAATGGACCCAGCACATGGACCACGTTGAGGGGTGGAAAAGTCCCGGCTGGATCCGGCTGCAGCCTTGGCTTCTGAGCACCTCTTTCTCTCAGTGCTCTTGCTGGGAGAGAAACTATGAGAGCAGGTCTGAGCTGCAGACAGAAAGGGGTCTCTGTGGGGCTGAGGGATGGGGCAAGGTGGGATGGGATGGGGAGGAGGGAGCAGCTGCACATTGGCTTCCTCCTGGGATGCTGGGATGACATCACCTCAACCCTAAGCCCAGGACTGCTTCTCTGCCTCTCTTTCGTTTTGTATTGCTCTTTTATTTCATTGCTTAACTTCTCCCACCTCCAGCTTTTGGGTTTATGGGAAGTCTCAAGCATTTCAGCTTTTTTTCAGCCAGATAGTGGGTCCCATGCCCATGCCCCGAGCCCTGGGGCAGTAGTTCAGGCAGCTCTGATGCTGCCCCCTCACCTTCTGAGGCCTTTTAGCGCACACAGTGCATTAGCTGCAGAGTGGGCAAAGTGTGGCAAGGGCATTGCTGCTCAGGGGAGAGGTGGTTGAACTCTGGGCACTCTCACAGGCAATCAGCTTCCACTGCCAAAGTAGTGGGCACAGGAGCTGAAAGGTGGGACAGGCAGGAGAGTGCCCCAAGGATGGAAGCAGAAAGCTTGGACCCAAAAGAGGAGCTTGTGCTGTGGCCCCATTTGCCTCTGAGGAAGAGGAGAACAGGGGTGGCATCATGAAAAGGTAAAGCTGGGGCCTCTCTGTGCTGCAGAGCTGACCTCCTCAGAGTGGAAATGTGCTGCTCCAGAAGAAACCCCAAGAGAGGAGTGTGCCCTGCACCAGCCAAGTAGGAGTGTGATAGCCTAGTTGTAACTGGAAGCAGCTCTGGGCATGACTTATCTCCCTGCACGGGGCAGAGTCAGCCACACAGGATTGTGAACTGGGCTTTGCTAGCCCATGCTCTGGCAGTTCAGTTCACTGGGACTCTTCCCCTTAAGGGACACCCCATGGGAACTCCATATCTGGGGCACCACAGATGTACTCTCCCCAGAAGCCATGGCTTACCCATTCCTGGTGAATCTCAGCCTCTCTGAGACAACTCTGTTTGCCTAAAACCACCTGAATGTGTTAGCTGCCTCCTGCATTGCTTATCCAGCAGCAGCTGATGCCTCCTTTCCTCCACTGATGGAGGGGGAAAGCTCTTCTTTAACTCCCAAGAGATCCAGTTTGAAGTCTTGAAACCCATTGCTCTCTAGCTCCTGGAAGGATATTCATCTGCACTGATGCTCCCCAGCCACTGTTGGAGAGAGAAAGGGCATCATCAGCTCTGAGGGACCAAGGAACATCCTTCCCAGAAGGCTTCCCAAGGCAGTGAGAGGCCATGATACACATCTCCCTTGCTCCTCCACTTCCAAGAATGAGGACTGTGTCTTTTCTGTCTCCAGTCCTTCTTTCAGAGCCCAGACCTTGCTCATGCTGCATAGTTGAGTGGGAGACCTGTGGCTGTCTCTCAGGACCAGGCAGTGTTTGGGGATGCTGTGAGTGCTGACAGCAATTCTGCTTCTTGCCATCTGTTGCCATCTATCTTCATGGGCAGCTGGTGCAACCATCATCTTGTAGCTGAGTTCTTTCAGTCCTAGGCTTTTTGTTTCCTCCAGGCTTGTTGGAGGCCAGAAGTCATCACCCTTCTCTTGATCAGTCCATGTTCACTCCTAGGAGAGATGCTGCTTTCCAGGACCCCTTGGGTGCTTCATGATGGCTCCTGATCTGTCAGCAGCAAACCATTTGTGTTGCATTGCTGATGCCAGACTGCTTCTGCTGGGCAGAAGTTGAAGATAGGAGCATTTTCCCATCAGTAAGAGACAGCCCAAGGCAACAGTCTTTTACCCCCTGGCTCTTGAGGCAGAGACCTTTGTGGCCTTGCTTCTGCTGGCTGCTTAGCCAGGGTTGCACATGTTGGGTTTCTGATGTTTCAGTGGCAGCAGAGGAGCTGTGGAGCTGGGGAGGTGCAGCCTGAAGGTTCAGGATCACAGGCAAAGTGTTATTGGGGAGGCAAGGGTCAGCAAAGGGGCACTACCTCCTTAGAAAGGGACACCTGGAGTGGGGGTGCCCATGTCCTGCTGCCAGCTCCTCTGAGGAAGGATGTAAATGCCTCCCCAAGCTGACCCATGGCACAGGGGGCAAGAAGCCTGGTGAAGGCAGTGGATCCAGGTGAGAGCCAGCAGATCACCCCAGCCAGAAGTGAAATCTTCTCCTGCTGTCAGTTGTGAGCCCATCAGCTTGAGTAAAAATCTCAGGGAGTCTTTTCCTGCTTAGACCTCTGCTTCTTTATCTCTGGCTAGAAAGCAGCTGGTGCTGAGTTGGGGGGAAAGTCATTAACCCAGCTGCCTCAGCTTGGCAGAAGTACCAAGGACAAAAGGAAGGACCTCATTTCCCTGACAGATGTGCTGAGAGAGTGCAGCAGAGGGAAGAGGCACTCCAGCAGTGTCCCTCCTCTCTGAGGGCAGTGGTATTTGTGGTTTAGTACCCCATGCTTGAGAGGGCAATCTGCTTACAGTGGCAATGCATCCCCAGTGAGGTACAAAGCCATGCTCCTTACCCCTTGCAATTAAAGATCCTCTCCCTCTTTTCACAGTGTTCTAGCTAAATTACAGTCCTTAAGCTTAATTACAGGCTGCCTTCTTAAATATCTGTTGCAGTCCCAGCATTATGTTTCTCTTCTTGATGTTTTATGCTGGTCTGTGCCTATGGAGTAGCTGCTTGATTCCATTCCAGAAGTGGCTGCATTTCAGTGGTGGTGGAGATTATTCCTGTACCACAGTAGGCAAGTCCCTGCAGAAGAAAAATGCAATATAAATTTAAGAGACTGCTTTTATTTACAAGGAGACCTCTGCTTGGTAGTTGTAGAGATACATAGGAAGTATGGTGTGTGGGTGTTAACCAATATATACTCAATTTCTTTGGTTTTTTCCAGGGTATAAACCAGAAAATATGTGAGTGTGCAGGCTCCTGGGTATAAGTTGTAGATATTAGAAGCAATGAAAGCTGCTGTGTAGTTACAAGTGGGTCTTACAAAGAAACCTTCATTTCAAACCTATTTTTGGGGGGAGTAGTTGTGCATTGTATTCTAAAAAATACACTTTTTGGATCCTAATTTCCCACAGTTCAGTGCAAAGTCTCAATAACAGGTCATCAACAGGACTTTAATCCATGGCTTTTAACAATCTGAACATCAATTCCTCTGCAAGCAGCTCCTGGCTGGTAACAAGAATAAGAACAGACTCTCTTTTTTTGTCCCATGTAGATCAGCCACTGGAAAGCAATGGAGCTAATGTATTTCATTTGATGTGGAGTTAAGTCATTTGGAATGCCTGAGTGCAACTCTTCCCAGCCATATGGGAGTGAAGACAAAACACCATTTCATCTCTCTGGAAAACTTTGGATAGTGAACAAACAGCTCAGGAGCTGCTGAGGTGAAGTGTTGGGATTGGCATCTGTGCAGAGCTGTGTGGAGATCTAGACTAGGGATTAGCAGGAGGTTTTTTATCCAAAGGGTGGTGAAACACTGGCACAGGTTGCCCAGAGAGGTTGTGGCTGCCCTGGCAGTGTTCAAGGCCAGGCTGGATGTGGTCCTGGGCAACCTGGGCTAGTGGGTGGCCTCCCTGTCCATGGCAGGGGGTTGGAACTAGGTGATCTTTAAGGTCCTTTCTAACCTCAGCCATTCTGGGAAGTAGCTTTCTTCTGGAAGGAAATAGAGTGGCAATCAGGGGAAAAGTAGGGGAATGTTCAGATGTTTAGGCTGGTAAATCTGTTGTGAAACTAATTTATGGATGTCTGAATGAGTGGAGCAAACATGACACAAATTGTGTTTTATTCCCTAGTGCTCTTTATACTGCTGTAAGGACAGAAATTCAGTTTTATTCTCTATCAAATCCCATGGGTGCCCTGCTCCAGAAGGACATGAAAATGTTTTAGTATCAAACAGAGCACAGGCTCTGGGTTTCTCCTCCTGCTGCTTTGGGCTTGGTGCCCCTGAGCTTTCCAGCCTGGGAGGCACAGTCCTTGGGAGCAAGAAGCAGTGCTGGGAGGAGAAGCATCCCTGCCTTGCAGCATCACTACCCTGAGCCTTGTCTCCAGGGTGAAGCAGCCCCTGGGCAAGCCCTGCTGCCCCCTGGGTCTCAGCCAGGCTGAGGCAGGGAGGTTTACCTGTGGCTGATCCCACCTGCTTCAGGCTGTGACAGGCAAAGGAACCAGGCCACTTTCCCCCCTAGATAGGGTAGATGATGTGACCTCATCCCACTCAAAGAGACAAACTTCAGCCTTAAGGCAGAGAGCTCAGGCAGTTGCTGCTTCAAGGTGCTGCTGTTTCAGTCCCCTCAGTCTGCTGGAGCTATGCAGATGTCCCTCTTTCCCTGGAAATGCTGCAGCACCCCTTTCCTTTGCCTCCTGGGTGCCTTTGGATGGCCTAAGCCACAGCATGAAGGGACACAGGACTGTGGGCTCTGTGCTTTCAGCTGAGTGTGGTGGGACACAGTACCCCAGTGCCAAGTGATGTCCATCTCTTGTACCCAGGGAGCAGGAGAAGAAGTTGCACTGGGAGTAGCTCTTGTGCAAAAGAGAAGCCATGGCACACTCCTGATTTTAGCAGAGACCAGTTTTGGTCTCTCCCTCTTTCTCTATTAGACTGTCCCTCCATGAGGGCCCACCCCAGTTTGCAGATGCAACAAGTGTAGAGCAACTGGATCCTCTGCAGGCTGCAGGAGAAGCCAGGGGTTGCTGCCACTGGTATTTGTTTTGGCCCCACTAGTAACTGCTCACCCCCCTCAGCCTGGGAAGGCATTTAATGCAGGCAGAAGGCATCTGCAGCAAAACAAGTGCTGGAGAGCTCTGGAAATTGCATTTTAACAGGACCCAATTTACACTCCATGGTAATAACTGGCAGCTGGTGGTTTCCAGCAGGGAGCTGAATAGCCCTGGTACACTCAGCATCCTAAATGATAGCTGTAGCATAGATGTGTTTTGCAGTGCTCCCCTTGGGAGTAAGACACGTGCCAAGGTGGCTCACTGTCTGCCACCACCTAGCCCAGCACAGGATTCTGGGGTCTTCTAAGGGCTACTTACAGCCTGCTATGGTCACATCAAAGCAGAGACAGCTATTTGTGCCCTGGAGACCTTAAACATCCCAAGGAGTACTGCAGGACAGCCCCAAGGCCACCTTCACCCAACTTGCTTTTCCAGAGAGGGAGAGGATTGCAGGGAGCTGTAGACTCCAGGACACCTCTAGCTCATTGCAGAACACTGTTATCCCACTCCATTTTGGCTGAGTCAGGTTGACATCTAGACCCTGGGTTGGGTCTAAGGTGCATGCTCAGTTGCTTTGTCATCAAGCATCCTTCCTCAGAGAGAGGTCCTGAGACTGACATCAGGGTAGCAGGGCTCACCATGTCCCTGTGCTGTGTGACTGCAGGGCATAGGGAGCTAAGTCCCTGCTGCCTCTAGCACTTGTTAAACTCTGCATCACCTAGGTCTGGTCTAGCACCTTCTGCATCTTGCTCCTTCCAGCCCTGGCACAGCCTGAGGGGCTGGTGGGGCTGCATGGGTGGTGGTGGTGGTGGAGTGGGAAGACAGGAGCACTTCAGGGCACATGCTGCATCAGGGAACTAGTGTGGGGAACATCCTGGCTTCATCAGAGGCAAAAGAGGGCTCACAACAGCCACATGTGTGGCTGGGAGGATGGAGGAGAGGTTGTTCATGGTCTTCTTGAAAAGGAGAGGGGAAAGACAAGCCATTTCATTGCCCTTCTTTTCACTGGTGGGCTCTGACCTGCAGCTGCTGAGATGTTAGGTGATGGAGACTAAAGAAAAGCCTTTGGACCAGATTTCCTAGCCAGAGCTGTAGTGGCAAAATGTGCCAGTCCTGCTGCAGATCCTCAGCCCTTCTGTGCCTGAAGAAGCCAAGCAAGCCACTGTGCCCAGATGGGTGATGCCTCAGGGAAGCTACCAAGGGAGGTGATGCCTGGGTCCCAGCACATGAGCATGACCTTTCCTGCTGCTGCCTTTCATGGGAAGGGGTTTCCAGCATGGGGCAAAGAAGAAGAGAAGGAGAGAGAAGCCACCTTTGCTGGCAGCTGCTGAAAAGGTAGGCCTGGGTGAATATAGGTTTTTTGTGGAGAGCTGTGAAGGTCTCTGGTAAAGCCAGGTGATGGCCTGTAAACCACTTGCTCCTGTGGAAGGAGCATGCTTCCCTTAACTGCTGGCCTAAAGAGGGTTCTGACTCTGAATGCTTGGTTTACAGTGGGGTGTTTTTACCTCAAGGGTGACCTGAACTCAGGGTAATCCAGGAGCAGCTGGACAGCCCTCACACAGTGCTGGTAACCCACAGCTTTATGCTGTAAGGGGCAGGTCCTTGGCCAAAGCATTAAGCAAAGGGTCCCTGGCTGCTCTACCAGCCTCTGTGTGTCATGTCTACCAGCTAAGGCTGCAGGAAGATAAAAGACTCTGCTGCTGCTGCTAGCCAATAGAGGTCTAGTTTAGCTGAGGGAGCTGGGCTCTGTTCCTGCCATTTTGGCCAGTGAAGTGACTTCCAGTTGCATAAAACCCAACTGGTATAGTGGAGAGTTACTCCTAGGTGCTCCAAACTTGCATAACTATGGGATGCCTCAGATAACCAGCAAAGGCAGGCCCTGGGTAGAAGCTAGGACATGTCAGCAGCCCTGCTTGGCCACTGTGGGTGAGCAGGAACTCCTTTGCTCTCAGCATTACAGCTGCTCCAGGGCACAGGCTGAGCCCAAACCAGCTGAGAGCAAGTGCAGTCCCACTTCCCTGTCTGCATCACAGCCTCTGTGGGCAGGGACCAAATGATTTTCTTTTAGTGCCTGTGATACAGAATGTGGCCCTGAGATGAAGATGTCTCCAGGTAGTGCTTGCACTGTGTAAGTCCAGCCCTGAAGGTGTTTTATCTTAGCAGCTTGTAAAGGGATCAGAGCTGAACACTGGAGGTGAGGAGGTTGTTGCAGCTGCCAGCAATGCAGCAGGGAGGAGACAGACTTTGAAAGCCCCTTTTTTGGAGGCAGGAGCATCTCCATCCAGGCTCTAGCTGTCTCTTCTCTCACTGTCCACACTCCAATCCTGAGCACTCTCCAAGGTGAGGACCCTTGGCATTGTCTTGTCTCACTGGGCATTGCTCTTGAGAACCACCTAGGGACATCACTAAGCAGAGCAAAAGCCAGGAGAGGTTCTAGCAGCATCTTCAGCTCAGACAGCACCTGAATTGTGGTAAGAGGAGAAAAAATCGATTTCATTCTGTCTTTGAAGTGCCACAGGCATTGACTGGGGGCAGTGTTTAGGTCTTCTGTGAAGGCAGCAGTGTGTTCCACACAAAGATTGAGCAGTGAGGGACTTGGGAGCACTGGTGGCTTCCCTAGGACAAGGCAGATGCTGATGGGGGAAGGTGTTTACAAACTGGGAGTAAAGCAGCTTGCCTGTGTATTTGTGTAGTTGTTTTCCTGGAGGCCTTGCTGGGTAACATCTTGGGCTAAGAGCACTCTCAGAATTTGCTGGAGGTGACCTTTGCCTCTCATCAGACCTTCATGTTGGGTCCTGCCCATCTCCAGCTCATCAGTGCATTGGTGTAACTGGTGGTGGCATTAGCACCAGGTAGGAAGTGGCTTAGTGTCAGTGCTTTCAAACAGCTGAGCTTGGCCTCTTTTCCAGTCCTTAGGGTTGTCCAGATTGACCTTCTTCCCCCAGAGGGCTCCATAGCATGCATTCACCTCTCAGGACATTCCCCAAAGCTGTGAATGCTACAGATACATGGCTCTTCTCTGTTGTTTTGGTCACAGCCCTTGCCTGGCAGCATGGAGACAACCTCTAACCTCTACAGGGGATGGAAGATTGGATGTCAGCATGGTTTTGCTTGGGTCTTTTTTTCCCCCCCACTCAGGACCATCCTGGCTGGATCCCACTCCACAGAGTGGAGGAAAGGAGCTGTCACCTGGTGTGTGGCTGTCTCATGGGGAAACAAGTGTGGCACCTCCTGCCTTTGGCCAGAAGTGAGTGTCAGACAGTGTTTCCCACTCTCTACTAATCCTCACTAAGTGTTTCATTTCCAGCCTGGAGAGATCAGAAGCAGACTTCACCCCTGGATCCCATAGAAGGGGATCACACCCAAATCCTGTCCTCAGCTTGCAAAGGGCAGGGAGAACCAGCTCAGGCCCAACAGTGAGCCCCTTCAGTGGGATCCAGTGCCAGTGGGACTAGGGCACCCTCATGCTTCCAGGTCACCAAGGCCAGTAACAAGTACAGGTTGACCTGACAGAAGTGTGTAGAAACTCCTCCCTCAAAGAAGCTGCACACAGAACCTGTGTATTTGGGGATACTGTGGAGGATGGGGGGTGGGGAGGGGGTCTTCTGGTGTCTTGTTTCTCTTTCCATCAGTATCCTGGGTGGGGACCCTAGGACAGAGTCCCATTCTCCACCCATCTCCTTCATTGCCACCATGTCTTGTCCTAGCCCTGCTCCACATCTCATAGGGTACCACCACCACCCCCATCTAGTGGAGCTGGGACCCTCTCACCACCTCCATACCAAGCTATCCCCAAGGTTAAAAGCACAAAACACAAAAGGGACTGAACTGAACCTTTTGACCAGGGTGGGATGTAGAAGAGTTGCCTCATCCATCCCTCCCCCAAGCCTGATGCACCTGCTGTGTAACCTAGAGACTCTCAACGTGGATTGTTTCATGCAAATAAAGCTGCAGTACTGGAGTGGCTGAGCCTGTGTGTCCCTCTGTGCCAGGTCAGCATGCCAAGGGGCAGCCTGGACTGTGTCCTCACAGTCCCTGGGGCAGGGAGGAGCTTGCATTGCTGCCTAAGACTCAGGTAGGTGCCAGTCTTGAACTCTTAGGATCTGGGTAGGGCCCTGGGGAAGCCTTAACCAGTGTTTCTGTCAAACTTCACCATGGCAGCTGGACATGGGACATGGCATGGGCACATATGGACCACTTTCAGGCTGAAGGGAACACAGGGTGAGTGTCACAGAGCTCTCCTCTCCTGTACCATTACCCAGCACTGCTGTCACCTTTCCCAGACACAACTTGCTGGCAGGTTCATGTTCCCATGCAGGGCTACCCAGGTACCTGGTGCTTAGCAGAGGCTATTTGCTGCTGTGTGAGCACATGAATCCAACTCTGAGAGAGTCTTTCCTCCTCCCCAGCCAGGCAGCAGAGGACAGGGACTGTTCCTCCCAGATGGAGACACTGCAGCATCTTGTAGGAATCCGCTCTGCCCTCGTGAGACCTCCTCCTGGAGAGCTGCATCCAGGTCTGGGCTCCTCAGCATAAGAAAGGTGTGGACCTCTTAGAGCAGGTCCAGAGGGGGCCATGAAGATGCTCAGAGGGCTGGAGCACCTCCCCTATGAGGACAGGCTGAGAGAGCTGGGATTGTTCTGCCTGGAGAAGAGAAAGCTGCAAGGAGACCTTATAACAGCCTTTCAGTACCTAAAGGGGGCCTTATGAAGGGGGGAGGGAGAGACACTTTACCTGGGTAGAAAGCAATAAAACAAGGGGAGAATGGCTTCAAACTGAAGGAGGGAAGATGCAACAATCTGGATTCTGACCCTGTTATTTTAACAAGATCAGAGGGAAAAAATAAATGGTGCTGACTGGAGAGGAAGATTTATGGCTTGTACAGCAAGGCCAGGAGTTAGAAACAGAACAAAGTGACCTAAAAAGGAGAGAATATTTAGAGACATGAGCTGCACCACCACAGCAGCATCCTGCCAGCCCATATGAACCCCAGGGTCTGGCTGGGAAAGCCTTGTCCATCAGCTCTGCATGCAGAGGGTGGGGAAGATGTGGTGGATGAGATGATGCTTGGGTATCTGGTGATGCAGGGGGCACGTCCCTCCAGCTGCCTTTCTCCACACACAGTGTCATGCCCTTCCACTGTGTGGTCCCTTATACCAGCCACATAGCCACCCCATGAAGGCTCTGACTGTCCCTGACTCCTTCCCCCCCCAGCCTTTTCTATCAGCCATAGCCCTGTGCTGATGCCAGCTCCAGGATCTGCTCCTGGCTCTTTGCTCCCCTTAGATCTCTCATCTTTGGGAAAGCCTCCTCCCTCCACAGCCTGCCACCAGCCCTGTCCCACCTTGCCTCAGGGCAGCCACCTTGACCCCCTTCAGCCTCTCACAGCTGTAGCTTGGCTTTCATTGCTGTCCTGAGGACTCCTGATGGGAAAAGGGTCCCCAGGGTGCCCAGCTCCACTGGCCTGCCCTCATGTCTACTGGAGCAGGGAGGAGAAGGAGAGAGCCCACATCCATATGGGATGGGAAAAGGACCTCCAGGGGCAGGGGCTGCCACCTGCAGCCAAAGCAAAGGTTGTTCTCCCATCCTAGGGCTTGCTGCCCCCCAAGCTGTGCCAGGGACTCTGTGCTGCTCCCCACCAGCTCCACTGCCTCAGCTAGCATAAGGCAAAGTCACTGCCTGCTTCTGCACCTCGAGTTTGTCAGAAAGCCAGTGGTCCCCCCCCTGCTGCAGAGAGGGAATGGAGATTAATCAGCTGCTGATTTCACATTGCCTTGAGGAGGGAGTGTCCTGAGTGGGTTATAGAGGATGCCTGAGCCCCCTGCCATGCTGGCAGTACTTAAGCTGTGGCTCAGGCTCCCTGGATGTCTCCCATACAGCCTCAGCTGTGCCCATGCAGCTCCACCTGTGTTTCATGCTCCAAACCAGAGCCAGGGAGCTGTCATGAGCCCAACAGTGGCTCTCCCTGAGCAGAGTCCCATAGCCAGGCAGAGGAGCCAGCTCTGAGAGACTGTTTACCTCTCCACACCCCAGACAGTTCAGAGAGACTCCAGCATCTAACCACAAGAGGCTCATCAGGAGATGCAAGAGGCTTGAACAGCTGCAAAGCAAGCAAGGATCTGCCTGTAGCTGAACTCTAGCTGCAGCTATCCAACCTTCACATCTACACAGAGATGCCAGAGCTGACCCCAAACTGCAGGGCTTGGCCACAGGAGCAGACTAGCCAGCAGAGAAGCCAGCAGCACCCTGTCTGCCCAAGGTGAGGGGCTGCAGCTCACCAGGCTTTGCACAAAACCTCACTCCCATCTACCTCAACCAGCTTCATCCTCCAATGGAGGCAGCATCCCCTGGCACCAAAACCTGCCTCCTGCTTTTGGCAGTGAAAACACTGCCATGCCCAACCCTGGCCATTCCCTGCTCTCCCTAGGTATTTCAGTGCCTCACCCCAGCCCTGTCCCTGCCTCCAGCTCTTCCCTTGCCCCCTCCCCCTTGCCAATGGCATTTTCCCCCCATTACCAGCCCTCACTCTTGTTCAGGAACAACTTGGAATTCATTCCTGGGTCTTCAGGAAATCAGGGAGACTGAAATCACTTGATTCCTTCTTGATACTACCACCATAAAAATGAAAAACTCCTAAAATAAGAGCAGCTGTGTGCCTCTGCTGCC
This sequence comes from Galbula dea, assembly GCA_013399015.1. NCBI lineage: Eukaryota > Metazoa > Chordata > Aves > Piciformes > Galbulidae > Galbula > Galbula dea. Next base: position 588,082 of record VWZX01008820.1, read on the forward strand.
CACTGCCTCTCCCCCTGGCACTCCTGGCTGTGTGCACCCTCCTCATCAGCATTCCCTAGGACTGTCTCCATGATTTATGGTCTTAATAACTGAGCCTGAATCCTACAGCCTCCCCCCTCACCCCTGGGGCTCATAACCAGCCACTGTTCCAACTCATCATGTAACATATTCTGGTGCAGCCCAGAGCATCTCTTCACAACAAGCTTCTCTGTTGCTCCTCCCCTTGGAAGAGGCACCTTTCCTGGAGAAGACCTTCCCTTTGCATAGGACACCTTGCATTACCTTTTGGTGCAGGTGCCCATCAGCCTACTGCAGCAGCAAGGGTAAGGGATGCTCTGCATGTGGCTGGGCATGTTCCTCCTCCATGGGCAAAACCCCAGCTCACCCCACATGCAGAAGTGCCTCCCCACACCTCTTCCCACCAGAGGAGAAGGTAGAGAAGAAGGCAGGTGGGCCATAAAAGGTGGTTGTTGAACAAAGGTCACCAAGGTCAGACTGATAGGCCTGGAGTGCCTTGGATCTTCCTATGCCTTGGATCTTCCTACCAGCCCTGTCTGCAGATGGGGATCACATCTCCTAACCTCCAATCAACTAGGACCTCCCCAATTAGCCAAGACTGCTAATTGAAAGTGGCTTGGTCAGCACAGGGCTGTGTCTCCCAGGTGTGTTTTGCTATTACCCCTCAGTCTCCAAGGCACTCATAAAGCCCTGCTGACTCTCTGGCCAACTAAGCACCTCCTCTCCTGCTTGCACTCCAGAGCACATTGCTCAGAAGCAGCAAAAAGGAGGTGAAAGACCCCAATTAGTCTCCAAAGACTCTCCTTGCAGTTTTGAGAGCTGCTCCAAGGTCTCCCTGGCACTCAGGCTTAACCTTTTCTGCTAATTGATAGCAAAGGAGAGGCACAAACTAGTTCCCCCATCTCTGATCCAAGCTGCACCCCTGCCTGCCCCTGAAACACCACCACAGTTCAGCTGAGCTGCAGCAGCTCAGCAGCTGGTGCCCCTCCTGCCCTCCCTTCTGCAGATTAATGACTCTCTAATTGTTCTTTATCTAGCACTGACAGAGGTGGGGTCCTTTGCTCCTCACAGGGGAGAGAGAGCAAAGGAAAAGCTCATCCCCAGGGAAGCAGGAGCTAATGAGCCATATGACTCCAGGCATTTACTTTGCTCCTAAGACCTGGTAATAGGCATTGCCCTAGAGGCTGGTTCAGGAGGATGGGGCATGGAGAGGGGTGAGGATAGGATCAGAAGCTGCAAGAGATGATGACTGTGAGCAAGGAACGTTGTCACAAAAGCCAAGTGGCCACTTAGATGAGCATGAGTGATTTTGCTGAGCACCAAAAGCAAACCAGCCCCAGCCACAGCACTGATGGACTGGAACCCTCAGAGATGGACATGTGTCAGTCTGTGGTGCAGCCCATGAGCACCCACACAGGCAAGGACCATGCTGGGGGTGAATCTGCCTGCCCTCTCTGAAGAAAACAGCAGGTACAATGAGGGAAAACTCCTCTCCTCAGTGCTGGCCACAGGAGTGTGAAACAGCAGCCCTGTCCCTGCAAATGGATGCTTTGTGTTCCCCAAACACTGAGTCATGGTGGGGGTGGTTCTCCTGTCCTCTCTCTCAAATCACCCTGCACACTTCTCCTCCAGAGCTGCTGCAGATCCTGGGCTCTTCAGAGGAGCAAACCCTGGCTGCAGGGCAGGAGGCAGGCAGCCAGCTCAGAGGAGTTAACAGTTCTCCTCAGCCATCACATCATGATGGATGAGTCTTGCCCCAGATGGAAATGTCACCATCTGAACAGAGCATGAGCTCATTCCCCTCCACCTCTGATCTCAGCATCTCAGGTGGGATGAAGAGCCCTGAGCAGGCAGCAGGGCCTGGCCTGCTGTATTTTGATGGCAGTGGCCAGGCAGGAGAGGCAAAAGCAGCTTGACCTTTTCTGGGTGTAACTCCATTCACCCCCAAGGCTTGCCAGTTAGCAGAAGGGATCCCCCTCCTCTGCCAAGGAGGAACTGTAGCTTAGATGAGAGATAGGCTGGTCAAGCATGCAACTCTGTTATCTCAGCTGAAAAATGGGAAGATGAGGTCATTCTGGTGAGCTATTGATTCAGAGCAGCTCCCCCATGAATGCCACTGCATAACTCTCAGCACTGCCATGCAGCTTTCCCAGCCCCTCCTCAGCTGCTGAAGGCAAGCTCAGGCTTTTCACTTTAGCAGGTCCATGTTTGAGTGGTGGAACTGGTCAGTGGAGGCAGGGAAAAGGCCACCCTCTGCCCCTGGGGCAGACCCCAGTTCCACTGGACAAACACCTCTGATGGTCCAGGTTTCTTGTGTCCCTGGTTAGTCAGGTCCAGGAAGTGCAGCAAGCAGAGGGAAAGGGACTCATGGTGGTGGAAAGAGCCAGGAGGTAAGAAAGAGCTTCTCCAACACTGCCAAACACTTCCCCAGTGGCTTTGGCCATTATTGGTAATGAGCACAGGAAGATGACCTTGGAGCTGCAACAGAAGACCATCATCTGACCCATTAACTTCAAACAGCTGTCAGAAGGAGGTGGGAGATGCAGGACACCTGAAGATAGTGTGACTGGTGCCTGGAGAGAGCCTAGGGTGTGCAGGGAGGATGCTGGAAGCAGACAGACCATAAGCTGGTTATGCTTTGCTGCTCTGGCACCATGCCCCAGCTCTCCAGAGGAACAGGTAGAGAAGGTTGGAATCCAAAACAAACCCTGTCACACAGCAAACCTCCTGAGAGGGCAAGTTCTGAAAGGTCTACACTGGCCTGAGCCCACTGAGAGAGCCACAGACATCATCTTCAAGCCCAGGAAGCCATGCAAGAGCATGCCCTTGGAGTCTGGGTGATGGAAAAAAGGCAAATCAATTGCCATGGTCAATGTTGTGGGTTGTTTTATTTCCAACAAGCCCAAATCTTCTTTATTCTTCTTTAATCTCCCTTGCTGTCCAGGTTAGAAGCTGAATAATCAGGAAAAGCAGTGCTTGCTACTCAGAAGATCACTTGCAGCTTGTGACCAGGGATGGCTGCACACAGGGGATCCTCCAGGACTGAAGTAGCCTGCCTGTTGCAGAACAGATCCCTTCTCCCTGTGTTTAAGCAGAGCAACAGTTCTCTTTGCCCCCTGCATTACTAAGGCGCCACCTGAACTGGGGAGGAAGCAAAACTTCCAAGCAGGACTGCTTGGCTTCATGGCATTGTGAATCTCAGCACAGCCTTAGCAAGCTGCTGCTGGGCTACCAGCCTTCCTGGGTCTCCATCTCTTCCTAGCAGGGACTCTCTTGGGCTGCAGGGTGGGGAGAGACCTCTCACCTCTCTTTGGCTGTCTATAATTTAGATATTTAACCTGAGGTGGCCAGCAAGAAGCTTTGTCTTGGGGAAAGGAGGAATCTTGGGCAGTGGGTTGGCCTCACCTCTCTTAAACACTAATTAACCCCTTTTTCCTCCACTGACTACAGCAGGAGTGCAAGGAGCTGGTCCAGCTTCCAGATGGCAGCTGCAAGAGGAAAGGAGCCCACATTTGGCACCCAGCAGGGATCCAAATGTGCTCCAGAGACCAGGAAACCTCTTGCAGATACAGATACAGCCTGCAGAGTAACTCCCCTCCAGGAGAATCCAACTACTCAAGGGAAGTGGTTCCCTGGCCAGGTCCTTGAGGAGGGTGAGCCCAGTGGTTACCAAGCTGTGCTCAAATCTCTCCTCAAGCTCTTCAGCCCCTGGCTGATGTCTGCAATCTGAAGGTTTAAGCCTCTAAGCACTGATTGTATACTACCCACTGAGAGAGGAAACATTTGTTAGTTTACTCCAAGTTTATTAGATGCTAGACCTAATTAAAAGTTCCAATGCATGGTAAATGCTTCCTTAATTACAGAGAGACAGGAACATTTGAATTAGAACTGTAGGCTTGGAGGGAAAGTACATCTAATTAGCCTGGGATATTTAGGGCATTATTTCTATCTGGTTGAGAGAAGTTGCACCACATGTTGCTTATTCCAGTCAGAGCTTTGCCAGAATTGTGTTCCAATCAAAACCCCACTTTTCTTTCCATTTCCTCCTACAATTTATTCTCCTGTTTTTAATGTTTCATTTATTCTTAATGAAAGAAACTAGACTCGGAGTCCCCAGAGGATGAATTCCCTTGTTTATGCACTGAGGAGATAACAGGCACTGCATGGATCAGTGCTGGGATCTTTGGTAGGAGCAATTGGGGAGTTAGAAGCTCATCATGCAGTCCTCCAGCTCAGCTTCTGCATCACCAACAGCAAAGGCAAGTTTTTAGGACATGGACACTTAGTCTGTGACACTGAGAGGATCTTCATTTATCCAGCTAAACTTATTACTGCAGAATTATCTTGCCAGAGGCACAACCCTGCCCTTCCCCCAGCTCTCCCAACCACCTTTTCTGACTTCCAGAGTATCCCAGCTCACAGTTCTCCACTGGCTCCACAAAGCTATCAGACCATTTCACCTCAGCTTCAGGAGACCTGAGCTTTGCTTTCAACTCTTCAAGGGAGGGCATGGGGGGTACAGAACAAAACCATTTCTGCTTGCTGGGCTGGCCCTGGGGGAAATCACATGAAAAAACACTTGGAAAGCAGTGGCACTTGTGAACAAGGCTGTGCCTGTGTGCATGCAGGGGGCAGGAGGTCCCAGAAGTGGTCCCCACACCACCCTGTGCTCAGCAGTCTCTGTTAGAGGAACTGAAGCAGCCTTGAGCCAGCAGCTCCCCCCATGGTTTAGGCTGCCACTTCCCACCCAGCACTGAGGAGATGGAAAACTTCTGTCAGGGTAGACCTAGGCTCACATCTTATCAGATTCACAGGGACTTAGCCCAGAAAACCTAGCAGATGAGAGCTTCACCACCTCCATTTCTGTACCTGGCCACCTAAGCTGCTGAGAGATCTGCCAGAAGAGCATCATGTGCAGAGGGCTGAGAGCAAATCAAATGGTGAAATAAACCACCAAAAGTTCTTTTCTTCCTTTGCATTTGTCTCCTGTTGTTTGGTTTCTTGGTGCTTTGAGCATCAACAGACAGTGAGGGCTTTTCCATGAGGAGATCTAGGCACAACAGCTCTGGTGTCCTACAGACTGGCCAAGGTTTCTCTGGGTAACACTGCACCACATTAACTTGCTCAGCTACAGCCAGTCAAGCCCAGATGCTTGTCATCTGCTCCTGGGATCCTTCCCCAAAATGTATTTCCCCTATTCCTCAGTCCTACTGCACACAGAATGAAGGCAGCAGGCCTAGAACACCAGGCAATGCTGCTCTGGATCCTCCCCCTGAGCCATGGAGCATTGCTGGCCACTTCATGGCTATTCATGGCACTTGGCTATGGCTCCAACTGCTTTGCTGGCTATATGGATCCCCTGGCTTGTTCTTCTCACTCCTGCTAACCCCATCCTTCAGGAATGGTCCTCCACAGAGAAAAGAGTGGTGGCACATTGCTCTAACTGCCTACCCACAGCTGGAGGGAAGTGCTCTAACCTGGGGAATGGAACATGGATGAGCCATGGCAGTTAGACAGAGCTACAGTTCACTCACAGAATCTTTCAGGTTGGAAGACACCTCTAAGATCATCAAGTCCAACTGTCAACCTACCACCACCATGCCACTAAACCATGCCCCTAAGCACCACCTTGAGCTGGCTGCTGCAGCAGCACAGGGGTTAGTGCCATAACTCATGGGTAGAGGAGCCCACAGCATGCCCAGAACAGAGCAACTGAGAAGGGAAACCAAGTGGAGCAGCAGGTTACATGACTAAAAGTCCTTCTGGCTGCAAAGATCAGCCAGAGCAAAGCTGACAAGAGCTCTCAGTCTCCTGATTTCCATGGGTTGGCTAAAAGGGCTATGGCAGGAGGAGCCCTGGTGGGGATATTATCACACCAGTGCCTAGATGCCTTGTGAAGGTTGGGTTTGCAGCTTTCTCTGGAGCATCTGATATCAGCCACTGTCAGGGCTGAGATAAGAGCCTCAAGGGACACTCATCTTGTTTGGTGTAGCTCCTCCTGTGTCCACAATAGCTGCCTTTTCTCCCTTCCCTCCCACCTTTTGTTTACCACTTGGCTCCCAAAATCCTGTGTTTTTCCAGGCACCAATTGTCTCTTTCTGTAGAGCTGAGCAAAGCTGGGCACACACCAGGCATTACTGCCACATAAATGCCAGTCCCCTGCTCTGTGCACCTCCTTCAGACCAAACACTGCCCTTTCCCACCACTACCCACCCCCCAAAGGGCTCACAAGCCCCACAGCTCCCTGCAGATCTGTGCAAACCTTCCTATATCCTAACTGCTCACCCTTCCCCCACACCTTTAAACACCTACAGCTTCTTTTTCCCAACAACCCACCATAGTTTCCCCCAAAAGTTCATTCCCTGACAGCACAGCTCCTTCCCCAGGACTATGCTGCCTCCTTTTGCATGCCAGCACCTGTGGCACCACATTCCCAAGCCAGCACAGCCTTTTTTCTTTCCCCTTTCCCTCCCCAACCATTTTACTGACTCAGGCTTTACTCACCTCTGCAGGGTGAGTGTGGAGTTCCAAATTCTCTAGTTTAATGTGAAAACATCATTAGCTGGGAAAGCTGCTCAGGATGCCATGGTCTGAAGAGGTACCTAGGCTCTGTGAGCTCATTTCCCCTTTCTGCTGCCCTTCAGGTGAGAGTGCTCAGCCTTTTTGGTGTGGTCTCTCTTCTGTCAGACATACCCAACCTCCACCTCCTTCACCTGGCAACAGCTCATCAGAGTTCTCATTTACTTTAAAGACAAAGCTCTAAGTGCCCAGCTCTGAGAGTGGGGTCAGTGCTTGAATGCACTGTATAACATTCAGCAGACTCCAGAGCTGCCTTCCTGCTCCTCTGCAGCACAGCCTCAGGGCCTCCTGCAGCTCAGGCATGCTTTCCCTTCACCTGCCTCTCCCAGGTCTCCAGAGGGCAGGATGGCTCAGCAAACAGCTCATCAACCCAGGGCAGAGAGCTCTCCAGAGGGATGCTGGGCCTGGGACAGGCAGTGTTCCCTCCCTCATCACCTCCAATACAGAGCAGGAGCTGAGAGGTCTTGGGAAAGTCCTTCCTCCTCCTTCAGTTGCCTCTGCCTGGGATGTCACCTGGCCAAACCCAGTGTCTCCACCTGATGACACAGGTATGAAAGCATTTTGTGCCCAGATTTGTGATGTTGAGTGATACTGCTACTCCTAGATCCCACTGCCTGCACAAGCAAGCTGCATCTTAGCACCACAGCCTGCTCTGTCCATCCAGCTCCTGCTCATCCTCCCACCCCTCCATCCAGTCCACTGGCTGCAAGCTGCAGAGAGCAGGAGGAGGAGGAGAGCAGAGCAGAGCAGGGCTAAAATCCACCTGGCAGAGGAAATGTAAGGTGAAAGCCATGGGATTAGAAGATCAGAAGCTTTCCTGCCTGGCTGAGTACTGACAAGTCCTCATCAGCCAGGCTGCAAAATGTGAAGAGGTGGGAAGCTTCCTCCTGGCTAGGGATTTCTAGGCTCACAACACAGCCACCTACACAAGCCAGGCAGCACCCAGCCATCAGGAAGAACTCCAGGCATAGGGAAGGAGGAAGAAAGCACATGTAATGCCTCACCTGCTCACTTTGCAGCCACTCTTCTCCTCAAAGGCACTCCAGCTAAAGTAAAAGCCTGCAGAGACCCTCCCAAGCTGCCATTTCTCCAGCATGGAGGTGGCAGCAGCTTGCTAGCAACCTGAAGACAAGCTAAAGATCTCTGAGTCATGGCAATAACTGGGGTCCCAGGCAAGGTGAGCATGCTGGCTGTGTCATGCCAACCCACAGCAGCAATCTGCAGAACTTTGGAAGGCAGAGAAGGTGGGAGGAGGCCTGGGTAACATCCTCCAGGGTGACAGTTGAGCTCCGCCACTGCTACAGGTGCCCAAAACCATCCTTTGGCAAAGCTGTGAGTACAAACCAGCTCTCAGGACTTAAATCACTTATTGTGGTTGAACTCAACCCTTTTCCTGGGCTGCTGGTGAATGAGGAGAGCCAGGACATCCACTCATAGGTCCTGAGGAGATGCATGGTGCAGGTGTGGGGCCATGAGTAATCCACTCATGGAAAGGGAAAGAGAAAAGCATTAAACATGGCTGGGGAAAAATCAGCTTTTCACTGGCTTGGGAGAAAACTGCTCCCATATGCTGTGAGAGTGACCAGTGGAGAACAGCTAAACAAAATCTGGCAGTTTACTGGGGGGAATGGAGGCTAAATACTATCTGCAGCATGGCCCAAGAGTGCTTCCTGACTCTGCAGGCAAAGCATCTGCTGAGATCTACAAAATCAACTATCCTTAGAGTCACTGGAGATGATGGAGTGTTTCTGGTCTTACAAAGAGAATCTGGAAGAAAATGGGACATTTCTGAAAACATGTCTGGAATAGAGACATGGCCAGAGCTTTGCCAGGGTGCAGGGAGTATAAATGCATGAAGGAGCTGGGTGCTCTGTGTTCAGGGAAATAAAACAACCCCCAAGCAGTGATTAGAGACTGAGGCTGATTTGACCCCAAAGCTGCTCAGGCAACTGGAATATCACTGGAAACAAGTGGTGAAGATGCCAGGGGTTTGTGGCAGGGGCAGAGGATCTGCACAGCACATTAATCAAGAGCCTTGCAAGGAGCACAGTGGGGACAACTGTCAGAAGCAAAGTGCTTTGGTTGCAGGGAATGCTGCCTCTATGAAAGGGTTGTCAGTTCTTGGTGGAGCAGCTGGGGACTGTGTCCAGGGGAGTGTTGAAAGCATCAGGTGATGGAAGCAGTTTACTCTCATTGCAGATCCCTGAGCTCTGCTTTCCAGTTCCAGATCAGGCAAAGGAAAGTTCACAATGGCAAGAGTCTGGCTACAGAGAAGGGAAATAGTCCTGGCTTCTTGACAGTACTGCTGGGAGAAAACATGTTGCTGCTGGGGCTGGCTGCAGGCAGCAGCAGTTAAGTGCAAGGAGGAGGAGGAGGAGGCAGGCAACCAGGCTATCCTCTTGTGCACTGCTGAGGGGAGGCCACCAGGAATGCTGAGGAAGCTGGAGTGGCTACTGCTAGGATGGATGAGATCATGTCTGAGCTCTAATGACTGCCTTTGCCTTTCTTTATTTGGAAGCAAGCTAAGTGTATGACATGTTTGCCAATGCACAGAGCCAGAGCTCATCACTCTCTAACCTTCCAACACTGCCTGTCTGGGGGAAGATCTATCCAGGAATTTTGTGTTGTGGCCAGAGACTGGCAAATAAAGGAGAAAATGTCCTGCTTGGCTCTGGTTACCCCTCCAAAACCCCAGAGAGGCTGCTCTGCACTCTGTGCATGGCCCAGGTCCATAGCAGCCCATCTCTCCATCCCCAGGACACATCCCTTGCAGCTGCTGGGTGGTGGGCAGCTGCCTATGCTTCAGCTAGAGCAGCACAGCATGGGCAGTGTGGGGGTGAGGACCTTCAGGGAGGCTGTAAGTGACAAAGGGACAGGTCCCCTCTCTTAGCAGGTGACATTTGTAGTATCAAGGAGAGGACAAGACAAAAGGTTTGCTGGCATGGGAAGAGGATCTTAGAGAGAAATCAAAGGGCAGGAAGAGCTTGTACCAGCTCAAGTCTGGAAAACACTGCTCTGGATGCTGCAGTCAAGGTGTTCTTCCATCAGAAGTGAGGAGGGAGCAGTGAGAAGAGGTGGGTGACTGCTCTCATCTTTGTGACTTGCTTCTGGAACCAGGGCCAAAATCTGCTGTCCAAATGCCTCCTTTACAGGAGAAAAGCCATTTTAAAGGACAAACCCAGTCTCATCTATTCCAGATGCAGAGAGCAGATGCAGTTCCCTCTGACAATGCTTAGCAGTGCAATTAATTGTTCTGTTCTTGAGACCTTACTCTTGGGCTTTGTTGTTACATATTTCTTTTAGCCTTCATTATTTGCCTGGTGCTAAGTGGAATCTCAGACCATCTTGGCAGGCCCAAGATGTGTTGCTCATTCAGAGGGAAAGAACCCAAACAAAGACCAAAGGCAGGGAAAAAAAGAGAATTTTGGGAACCAGATGCAAGTTTTGAAGGAGGTTGCATGAGTTTGGTTTGAAGTCTCCAGCAGGGGTTATCCTGGCCTTCCTTCTGCACCCCAAACTTTTGGGTTAAGTGGCTTTTGTTCTAGCTATCTCACCTGAAAGGGAGTTTCAAAAGCCTGCAGGAAACTCACATGGCTGGGGACATGCTGCAGTTGGCTTTGATATTGGGGAACAATACAGTGAATAATGAAGTTTCCTTTTGGTTTTGTTGCTGCTTGGGGTTTGTGATCAAGAACCATGCCCTTAGTTAGCAAATCTCACTCAGGTTAATATCAACAGAGCTCAGAGCAGCCAGCTGACAGGTATCCAGAGGGACATGCAGCTAACAGTCAGGGCATGTGAATAAAGCAGCAGAAACTGAGAGTTTTCAACTCATTTCACCCAGAGACAAAAAGATATCTGGGGTCCCCAGTAACCCAAAGACATCAGGAAAGGGTTTGGAACTCCAGCCATGGACCACAAAGAGGTCAGTGCCCACCAGGCATTTATCAGCTTGCTCTAACATTAGCCTCTGGCTTCTGAGCTCCACCAACACCATTTCTTTAGGTTTTTCTCAATACACTCTGAAAGTTGTTGGTGTTGCTCATGCACCCTTCATTTCACAGGCTAGCTGGAGAAAGTCTCTACCCCCTGCTTCATCTGCTGCTCTTAAGGCTTTTCAAACCTCCATGTAACCCCAGCTAGAAGCTGTCTTTTGAATTCCCTTCTCTGCTGTGCTATTCATTCCCATTCTTCCCTCTTACCCTGGACAAATGATTCAGGCCCATTGTGGCCTCCCAATCCCTGGGCAGACCTTCTGAGTTCTCTTTCAGCATCCCAATTGTAAAGCTAAAAGCAAAACAAACCCACAAAAGGCCATGTGTACATTCAACCCATTCTATTATCTGCAGTAGTTTGAATGTGCAGCCTCTCAGGGGTTAGAGGAATGAACATCAGGCATAAGCTAATCAGAAACAGAGGTGCCTAAATAATTCAGGGCCTGCCTTTCTTCCTGAAGAACCTCAACACACAGCCCTGTCATCCCATGGCTGCAGGGCTAGCAGAGGGCAGCTCACTCCAGAGAGGGTGTCAGTCAGCTTGGAGAGGACAGAGGTCATGCAAAGAAGTAAAGCAAAAGAAAATAAACCCAACCAAAACAAACCACACCTCACCCAGATCACACCTCACCTCACCCAGACCACACTCATCCAAAAAACCAAGTCTAGAACAATAACTTTAGGGTAAGGCCAGGCTTAGGGCCATCCTAAGACACAGACTCTTACAGGGTCCTCAGGGATTCACTGCACCTTGGGAACTGAGAAGAGCAAAAGGGAGCTGCTCCCAGCAGCAGTGCTCAGATGGCATCAGCCAGGTCTGTGCCTGTGTGGAGCTGCCCTGGAAGTGCATCAGCAAAGGGAGAGCTCTCCCCTGGGCAGTGTATGGCTGGGCTTGGATCCCCAGCCATTGCTGGGCACAACTGCAGGTTTGTGCTCACAGTACAGCTGTGCAGGTGAGCTTTTCCATGCCAGCCTAGCCCAATGACCCTGAATCAATGCATCCCCACTGCATAATAAAGGTTGCTTTGTTCTGAGAGGGCTGGCTTGTATTGCTGCAAAAATATCTGCTTGCTGCCAGAAGAGTAACATCCCTGAGAGGGCAAGGACTCTGCTGACCTTATGGAAAGAGGAGCTGGAAGAAAAAGGAATCCTAAAATTAAAGGCTCAGTCCAACAGCAGTGGAGCTGCCTTGGAGTTGCAAGGAGGGGAAGTCTAATGCTGGGTGTTTCTAGGGCTGTGGAAAGGCAGGGAGACCAATGCAGCCCCTGGAAGTGGCATCTAAGAGGAAGAAGGCAAGGGGGAGAGGGCAGTGTGGTATCAGAGAGGTGACAAATGATGCACAGCAGAGGGGAAGGAAAAGACAAGAGCCCAGCTCACACCAGGGAACACTGCCTTGAATCTGGTGTGCAACCACAGTGACAGGGATATGAAGGAGGCAGCCAAGCAGGCAGCAAGCAGTGTCTGTTTGTTCCAAGTTGATGGGAAGTGTCTGACAAGTGCAAAGTTTGGGATGAGGGAGCTGGAACACAGACAGAAAAGAAGAGGGCATGCTCTGGACTGCTAGGACTGAAGGGAGTCACAAATTCTCCCAAACAACAGCTGGGCTTGTTAAGGCTCTTGAACTCTAAGATGGTTTTGTTGGATTTACTGACAGCTCTTGGAAGGAAAAAGAAGTTCACAGACTCCTGTTAGCTTCATTTCCACAAGCCCCAGTCTCTGGCTCAGGGTCCATCAGCCAATCTGCAACCCACAGATGGAAAACATTTGTCAGCTCTCTTTCAACCCCTGCTAAAAAACCAAGAGGTGCAAACAGAAATATGCCTACAGCAAAGATGAATTTGTTCAGCAGACTGGAGGGGAGAAAAAAAACAGCCTGGGAAAGCCCCCAGACCTAACAGCTAGAGAAAAACCTTCTCCTTCTCCTGCCATAGGTCACAAGATTGTATCACTGCACATGCTGGTTTGCCTGACTCCAGGAATCCTCCTGCTTTGTTAACCTGCTCTCACCACTAGCAGGAGAATTTCTTGTGGCAAGGAGTTACCCAGCTTAGCACAGGCTGGTGTTGTGCATCTGCACCCTTGGATTTGCAGTGGTGCTTCACCTAAAGGAGCTCAGCTTGCTCTTTGCCCAGGGAATTTCTCCTGAGAATAAAGGTGGATGTGAGGCAGGGATTAGCCCCCAAACCTTGGTGAACATTGCAGTTGAATCCCTTCAGACCTGTTTGCTTCCCAGCACTTGCAGAGCAGAGGCAGGGAGGGGTTTCTGAGGGCTTGCAGCTTCACCTCTGAGGGTGCTGCATGCAGCTTGGTAAAAGCCTTCACACTCCAGATGGCATTCCCAGCTCATTGTACCAGACAGGCAGCATTTCCCCCCAAAAAACACCTTTCAGGCTTCAGGTTCCAGTGGATCCTCTAGAAATAGTGCTTTTTCATCAAGCACCAGAGCCAGCCAGGGCTCAGGGCCAGGCTGGGTGCAGTCCCTGGCCTGCTTTTGGGAAGGAGCTGTGTTAGCATCATTCCCAGGGCTAGCACAAGGGTGGAGGGTGCCTGGGGAGTGAGGGCAACCCCATCCCTACAGTTGACAGTGGGATCTGAGGCTACACAGACTCCTACCTCACCTGTAGTCCTCAGGAGGAGGAGGATGGGCTGAGAAGCTGGTTGTGAGCAGTCAGGGACTGTCTGCAGCATCTGAATACAGCTTTAAATGTGCTGCACACTGGGGATACTGCTTATCCCCCTCCCTTACTGAGCCCACCAACAAACTGAGCCTGTGCCTTCCAGTTCCAGCACCTTCTTAGGAGTCCAGCTTCCTCTCTGCCTAATGTCAAAGGCAGATTGATATTTCAAACCCCCTCTGCCCTAGAATGGACCTTGATGAAATCAGTCCAGATGCTTTCCCTCATTTCCCCACATCCATGTGCTGAATGGAGGCAAGAGCAGACCTTGGAAGGCAGTGAGTTTTGTCCTCCACACAAATGGACTTGGCCATGTGTTTAGAACAAAAAGCAAAAGCAAAGCCTCACAGTTAGGATCTTTTTCTTCTTGTTTTTCAAAGGCTAAGTGGCTGGGAAAGCATGAATAGGGATCTTCAATGGGGAGGAGGTATCAGACCAGGTGAAGCAGCAGAGCTAAGTTCCCAAACATCTGGAAAATCCCAAAGAAATCCATGGAGGGCAAATGCTGATCCAACAGGCTGGGCCATTGCAGACCTCATAGCTGACAACCCAACAGACTACAAAACCAGCAGCCAGGAATGAATAAAACAGCCAGAGGGAAAGATTGGAGTGTGAATAAAACCCTGGGCTGCTCAGCTGGGTCAGGCAGAGAGGAGCTATGGCAGGAGAAGGTGCTGCTCTGTTGGCAGGGGTGAGGAGGTGATGGAACCATCATGTGTACAGCCACTGCAGCAGGACTGTGCAGGCACTGAGCATGCAGCCAGGCATCTGTCCTTTATTCACACAGCACTTGCATCTTCCATGCTTTTTCATCTCCACCCACAGGGTGACCTCTCTTCCCATCCCCTTTCTAGGCCAAGAAAGGTTTGATTCATCCAGGGCCATTTGATGCAGCTATAGACATAAATTCAGCTTCCCTTTACTCTCCTGCACTTCTCCAGATTCCCATTAGCCCAGGTTTGAAGCAGAACATCAGCTCTTAGAGCTCTTTCCCAAGTTGTTTACTGCAGCATCTCTCTGAAGTCAGAGAAACTGCAGCCCTGGTGTCAAATTCCATTTGAACTGCACAATCAGTTATCAGGCCATTAACATAATAAGCAGATTAAAAGTGCTGAGAAAGGCACAGTTTACTCATGGCTGGGGACTTTACTGCTGTCTTCCAGACTTCTGCTGCTTCCACTTTGCTCTGCCTGTCATTTCCTTCCAGCATCCCTGGGGAAGATGGCAGTGGGAGGAGATGATGGGCAACACCATGTACCAGCAGAGAGGTTGGGGCAGGTGTTTCCTCAGACCCAGAGACTCTTAGAGGAACTAAATCAGGCCAGGTCACTTTCCTTGGTCCCTTGAACATCTCCTTTCTCCCCTGAGAGTGTAACTTGAAGCATTTCTCCACTGGCAAGGTCAGTAGGAGAGGTCTGTTCCACCTGCACTCATCCTTCTGCCTATCATTGTTCCAGAATCAGCCTGAGAATCATTTCAACCATCCACAGTAATCCTAGCTAGACCCAACCCCACCTCTGCCTCTCATCTACAGGGAGCAGAAGACAGAGTTTCAACAGCACAGACTAATTCCCATGTGTTTCTATTTCAAAGAAGCTCAAGGGATATAGTTGAAGTACCAGCTGTGCTCCAACACAACAGGGGAAGGCAAGCAGGGACCAGGATGCCCATGGAAGTATTTCTCAGGAGTCTGCAGGTCAGACTTGCCTCCAGACTGCAGCAGCTGAGTGCAAGGACAGCACTGGTTGCCATTGTGAGTCACCTGCCACCAAAAGCAAATGACTCCCTGAGAGGAGGAAAGCAGCACATACACAGACTCCCAATTTATTCATGTGGCATCACCAGGAAAGCTTCAACCATTACCCTGAAAGCCAAGCATTTTACAAAAGCAATTTCCTAACTACCAGGTTGCTGCTATTTTATGTAAGATCAGTAATTTTAATTCCTTCTCCCAGACTCTCTGGTTGTATTCTCTGATCAGCTGCTGTCTTTCATTCTCACCTCCCAGACCTATTGCCAATTATTTCAGCTGCTCACTCCAGGACTGGAAAGCTGTGGCAGGGCAGGAAGGATAAACAATTTTCCCTGTTTGAACACTAGGAAAACTGCTCAAATGCCTGTCCAGGTCATTGACACAAGTAAAGCAGGTGAGCTGACAGCAAAGGTTCTGGTAAGCCTCTGCCCTTAGGGTGTCTGAGCTTGGGAATAGATGCTGGGGGTAGGGAAGGGTTAGGGGAGCCAAGGCCATTTACCAAGCAAACACCCTCATGGCTGCACCTATAACAATGGAAGCAGCATTAGAAGGACACAGCTTCTTAATATTTCATTTCTGTGTTGTGTTTTCTGTGGCCTGCAGCCCCAGAATACCTTTGCTGCTGCAGCATGAGAAAGGACACTGGCATCTCAGGATCCAGATCCCAGCCAAAATGAGAAACTCACCTTGAATTGCACAGGCAAAAGGAAACAATTTGCACAGTTTGGTCACTACAAGTGTTGGAAAGCTGCTATGCTGCTGAAGAGGCACAAAACTCAACCTGTTGGTGATGATTAAGTACCCCAATAGCTCACTTCATTTGCTGACTTACCTCCTCCTGGGCTGGGCTGGGCTGGGCTTGGCTTCCAACCAGCTGCTGTGCTCTGAGCTGGGGTCAGCTTCATTTCAAGAAGTAGAATAGCAATCCCTAAAAACACACACTCACCATCACCTGTGCCCACCCAGAAACTTCCAGCTTTACTTGCTAGCAGAGCTGGAACCTGCCAGCACTACTTCTATCCCTCCCAGAGGTAAGAGCAGTAGGAGACTCTTGCACTGCTGTGAGGAGTGGTCCAGGAACCAGATACAATCCAGGAGAGGTTGCACTGGGAAGCAAAACTGCCCTGAGGCACTTTTTTATCAGCAGGGAGTTGACACAGGGCTTTAAAACATTTTCTAATTAAGGAGCAGGCTAGCCTAGAGAGCAATTAGGTTTGATGCATCTCATCTTGGAGAGAGCCTGGGTTGCAAACCAGTTGAGATGCAAGCAGCTTGCAGTGGCACTTTGAGGAAGAGGATTCCCCAGCCTGGATTCCCTTTTGCTTGCACACACACAGTGAGTTTTGACTCTCAACTTTCTGCTGGCAATGCTTGTCTTTGGCTACCAGTGTGAATGCAGACTTTCATCCCCAAAATGTCCTGCTTGGGGATGGTTTGGGGCTTGAAGAATGCCTATGAGCTTGCAAATACCACTTGAGGGTCCTAGGATAGAGGATCACCCTAGAGAGGAAAGCCACTGGGCAAAAGCCACTTGCAGAAATAAGCACAGGGGCTGCCTGCTCTCTTTCTGGCTGTGCACATAATTAAGATGAGACAGCAACAAGTTAGAGGGAGGGCAAAAGCTTGCCAGAGTCCCTGAAGAATGTGGCATCTGCTGCATGTGTCCTTCCATCTGGATTTAGTGCTGCCTGGACCCAGCAAGGGCTCAGAGCTGGAGCAGGGTTGGAGGCAGTTTGATGTTCCCCAGGCACCTTTTGCTCCTGCACCTCTCTAGTTAAGATATCAGAAGTGAGATTTGTCACTTAACCATCTGGAAGAGGCAATCACAGGAGGCTGCTGCTCCCCAGTCTGTCACACTCTTAAACTGTGCTAATGTCATTCAGAGGTTTCAGCAAGCAGCCCTGACAAGCAGGCATGAAATGAAGATGTTTGTGGAACTGGCCAAGTGGGAAATGACAATGTGGGACCAGAGGAAGGCAAAGGAGGGGAACACATTCAAAAGCAGGAGGCTACACACTAGAGACTATTTGCTTCTTGTCTCTTCCATGGATGTGCTACAGCTAGAACCAGCTCAGCCAGGGAGGCTGCTGCAGCAGCATCTTCATTGCAGGGAAAGCCAGAGGATATCTCCCCTGCTTGGCCCTTGCTGCTTCCATGTTGTCCAGCCTCAAAGCTGAACCTCCAATGGTCTCATGTCCTGACTGAACTGGGATTTCAAGCTAGGGGATTTCATTCTTGGGGACACACAGGTACCCTGCTTGGAAATGGGCTGAGGAAAGCTGGGGTGGTGGCCAGAGGCAGAGGGAAGCCTGGAAGTCCACAATGATGCAACTCTCTAGGGTTGCTCTGCAGTTAGAGCAGATGAGGAGCAAGCCTCCTGTGTTCCTGCATCAGTCCAAGCAGTGCTGCAAGGTGCTGGGGCATCTGGTTCTCATCTCATACTGGAAGGGGGGTTTATCAGCAGGGACTTGACACAGGGCTTTAAAACATGTTCTAATTAAGGAGCAGGCCAGCCTGGAAAGCAATTAGGTTTGATACAGCCCATCTTTGAGAAAGACTGTGTTGCAAGCTCTGGAAAACATCTTGAAGTCCAGCAATTAAATCTCCTTCCCATTTCTCCCTGGCCTCCTCATTTGCAGCTATGTCCTTGGTGCACAGCCCAGTGCCCTGAGTGCAAGGGCACAGCCAGCACCAGGGTGGAACACAGGTGTAAATACACTATGGGGAGCAGGGGAGGTGTAAATACACTATCTGGAGCAGGGGAAAAGCACTGTGCAATTTAAACTGAGTTAATTGTCTTTAAGACAACTAGGCAGGGCTGCCAAGGTTAACCCAGTTCTTCTCCTATTCCCCCCTTGTCAGAGGAAGCCACATTTTGTTCCTCTTTCCCCCTCTGGGCTCTGCAGCAGTGGTGAGTTGCTGAGGTGGGTGGAATTCCTGGCCAGCAGGGAAAACATTCAGGTATGGCACTGCCTGCAAGGCAGGATTGATGCCTTGCTTTCCTACAGACTCACAGCTTACCTTTGAGCCAACACATCAGACTCTGTGCCTCAGTTTCCCCTGCTGCAAGAGAGTGAAACAGCTATAATGAGGATATTTCCCTTTGACTATTCAGCATGCCAGCAGAATTAATCAAAACTGTCTTTTTCTTCCTTGCTTTTGCTCTGCAACCAGCACCAAAAATCACTTTATTCAGAATAATCCCTGAAAATAGTTCATTTTTCCAGAGATGCCATTTTTGTTGAGCTTTCTCTCTTCTTTCCTTGGGTGGAAAAAGAGGCAGAAAAGAGAGGAAGGAAAAAGATATTAAATCTAAAAACAAAGGAAAAACTAAGGAAGGAAAATAAAGAGAGGGTGAAGGAGACTAAAGGCTGCTCTCACTGCTGTTAGAAGTCAAAACAAAAGTCTCCCAGATTAAAAGCCTGCCTGAAGGAGAGGAGGTAGATGGCTGCAGAGGGGGGAACTGGGAAGGGGAACATCTGGAGAGGTTGTCTCAAGAGAGAGAGGGAAGAGGGCTGGAAGAAGCAGGCACAGCACACCTAGGGAAGGGGCTTGCACTCCTCCTTCACTTTGCTCTTGGGAGCAACCAGGGCTTTTTGTCTCATCCTCTAACATGAGAGAATCCTTCCTCTGTCACACACACCCCCATGCTCCCTTGTCTCTCCTCTCCCTTTCTCTTTCTTCTACTTTCCCCATATCCCATCCTGCTTCCCCCACACCTTCCTTCCCTGTCTCCTTGCTCCCTTCCTCACCCTCCTTCTCACTTTCTCTCCCCTCCAGCTCCCTGAGGAGCTCTCTAATGACTTAAATGAAACACCAGCCTTCTTTATCTTCAACAACCCTCCTTGCTGGATCCCCAGGAGGACCCAGCCATCCACAGCAATTAGGAAAGCAGTGCCTGGGGCTGCTGCCTTTGCACTGTCAGCAGGGAGATCCCTCTCTGCCCTCTCTGAGAAGAGGAGAAGGTCTCCACAAAGTTGGCACCACAGCCAGCACAAGGATAGAGGCTACTGAAGGGTCTCAGGAAGGCTTTTTGTTTTGGTAGGCAATGAGCAGGGTCATAGCCCTGCACTAGATCTGCTCAAAGCTGCTCCTCACTTGCAAACTCAGTGAATTCATCACAGCCTCCCTCTTCCCAGGTCCTGCTGAGATGCCCTCCCAGTGTCCTGGTCACTGGATCCAATATGCACCACCAGCAAGTAACCCATGCTGGGATCTGAATCTCTGCTCCTATGTGAAATGGGAGGGATGAGTAGGACAAAGCTTTTCTTCTGCCTTGAGAGATGTGGAGTGGCTTGGATTGGTGTCCCTAGGGCTTTCCCAGACATGAACAGGGTTACTTCTGCTTCTCTTAACATCTTCCCCTCCCAACCAAGCTACCAAAACCACCAGTATACCAAAGCAGCTGAGGGCTCCTCAGCATCACTTCTGAATTTGCAGGGAACTCAGCTCCACTGTGATCCTTTCAGCTGCAGCTCTCTCCAAAATCTTGACTCTTTAAGCCCTCATTCCTCTCACTAAAGCATCCCAGACCAAGTCAGACACAGCCAATATCTCTCTCCTGCACTGGTGAAAAGCCTCTTGGGAAATTCTTCCCATTCTAGTTAATTCTGTTGTTCTTTAACACTAGCTGCCCCCTCTCCTTTGCTTTGTCATGGTTAGCCTCTGCTTGGGGGAAAACAAGATCTCAGAATGGGATTCATTTCCCTCTTGCTTTGGGTTTGAGTTTTGGTTTTCAATCTGAGCATCACCCCAGGGTCTCTGTTTAGCCAGTGAAGAAAACAGACTCTTCCATGACATCATTTGTCTCCTGCTAAAGTCATTGCCTAAAATAAGTCAGATGACTCAGATCCTGAAAGCACCTTGTCCTCTCCCCAAGGAAGAAGAGGAGCAAGGGGCTCATTCAGGCAGAGCCAGACAGGTTGGAGTTGTGCCTGAGGCAGGCAGTGAGTCTTCACCAGGCTTCCTGAGTCCCCAGGGACTGTTCTCCAACCTCTCTGCCCCTGGGAGCCTGGGGATGTTCCTTAGGAGAAAACAAAGTGGTCAGAGTGAGACAGGGCTGCAGATAACTCTGAGTAGCAGGGATTACAGGGTGGTAGTCCAAAACTTCATGAGAAGAAAATGAGCCACTTGTGTCCCTGAACCACAAGCCCCCAGCAGGCAGCAGCCTCTCTCCCTGGGCTCAGCAAGAGCCTTTGCAGGGCTGGGGAAGGCAGCCTTATTTTTGCTCCAGCAAGAAGAGGAGAAAGGCTTTCAGAAGGCACCATCTGGTCCTTTCTCTGTTTTTTTTTCCTCCCTCCAGCCACTGATGGGTCATTTCTGATGGATTTAAGCCTTGTAAGTCCTCTTTATACTGCTTTTAATCTCACACACGTCCTGCTGTATGGAGGCAGCAAGCTCCCTGCATGTCAGCACTCCCTGAGCAGCCTCAGGATGAGCAATTAAGCAGCTGCATGCCAGATCAGGATTAACTACTCTCCTGTTTCTTTTAAGACCTTTCTAAACCTAATTGAGGGTCTGTCTAACAGGGAGACACCCTCTCTCTTCCTGCCCCCAGCCAAGCTGCTGATGGAGGAGTTGAGGAGCAGAGGTGAAACCTCAATAACCTGAGCAATAGGTTAGACCCTGACAGGTGTCACTCACAGGTCCTAAGTTCAACAAAGCAAAGGATTTTGAGGTTGGCTCTGGCATGTAGGTGCTCAGGTGCTCCCCAGGACACAGGCAAACTACGAGTGGGGAGAATGAAAGCCAGGCAGCACTGGCTCCAGCTGGAGGAGAGCAGAAAAGGGAAAGGAAATCCTAATTTCAGCAGCTCATTGCAGGGTAATTATCAAACAGCAACAGTAGGCTGGGATGCTTGCTAATTAGGCCACATTTTTTATGACTCCTTCTTCTAAGATGTCATTTGACATACTTGGGGGGGGGAGGGAGGAGGGATGTGCACAGAAAGTTGTTTTTAATTACATTCTGTATGCTAATTTCTGATCTAAAATAAATATTTACCAGGAGCAATATTTCCTCATTTCACGCTGGCTGCACCATGGCATTTATCAAGGCTTCCAAACAGGCTGCTACTGCCTGGCCCTCCCTGCCAGCAAGTGTCCCCCTCTCCCCTCCCCTCAGCCTGAGAGGGGGAGGAGCAGATCCAGCTGTGGCTTGGGAGGGCAAAACAGCAGGCAAAGGAAACCACAGCATCTTTCCCTTTGCCCAGAGGCAATGTGTCCTTTTCCTGCCAAATGGAATCCTAGACTTGGCAGAGTTGGAAGGGACCTGAAAGGTCTAGTTCCAACCCCCCCTGCCTGCCAGGGACACCTCCCACTACATCAGGTTGCCCAGAGACCCATCCAGCCTGGCCTTAAAAGCTTCCAGGGATGGAGCTTCCACAGCCTCTCTGGGCAACCTGTTCCAGTGTCTCCCTCTCCTAACAGTGAAGAACTTCCTCCTAATCTCCAAATAGCCCTTTGGAAGGAAGAAAAGCCCTTGGCCAGCAGCTAGTTGCCCCTCTGGGGCTGAGAGCCTGTCCCAATGCTCCTCCAAGGGAATGGAAGATATCATTTCCCTGCCAGACAGCCCAGCTCTTTGTGTGGCAAGTATTCCTCTCCAACAGCTCCAAGGCTACAAACCTTGATTTGTCCAGGGGCTCTTCAACCTTTAGCACTTCCATGGGTTTCTTTCTCTTTCCTTGTTCTTCTACAGATGAATTCACTAACATTTCCAGAATGGAAAGCTGCTACAAACTGAAAGCCTCAAACCTTTCCTCATGGTTTTGACAGTCTGGGAGCTTTTCTTTCCTTATAAATGCACCCTCTTGCATATATATATCTATATGTATATATTCCCATTCACTGAAGCCAGCTCTTACTGCTACACACTCTGGGTTTCAATACATTGGAGCTTTCTGGTGGAACACCCCATTGCTGTGGCCCTTTCTTGACCACCAGGACAGGTTCTCTTTTCCCTCTGCTCCCTTTGATTCTCATTGCTCCTGTCTCCCCAGTTTTGCCTCAGCCTCTCTGGCTCATTCACAGCCTCAGCAGGAGAAAGAGTCCTTCCTCAGAGCCCTAAGTTCTGGCCAGGATAGCATTTGAGTGCCACAGGGGTCATTGAATTAGTGTCAGCACTTTCCCTGTTGAATGGGGTGGGTTTATTACCTTCATACCTGATGAACTCAGGGACAGAGGTGGTGCAGAACCAAAGGGAGATGACACCAGAGCCAAATCACCTGATCACCCTGAGGGTTCCCACTGAGCTATTTGTGGTTGTGAGGGGAGTGAATATTTGCTGGGACCAACCAACCAGGCCAAGCTAGACCAAGGACTCAGCTCTAAACTGGCCAACTCTGGGCCACCCTTAGGGAGGAGAATCACTCTTGCCACCTGCCTCATGCATTGGGAAGAGGAGAGAGATCTGATCCTGGAGACAGCTTTCTTCATACTCTAGGAATGACTTCCCTGGGTTTAGAGGTTTGCTATCCCCTAGGTTCTTCTCCCCTTTCAATCCCTGCCAAGTCTCCCTCCATTTGAATTAATTCTAAAAGCACTTTTGAAAGCTTCTCACAAAGGGCTTCATAATGTGATCCAACAGGAGCCATTGGGAGGAAAAAAATCCCCTCCTTTATTATCCCAGCTGGAGAATCCTCTGGTTCAGTGTTCAATAAAACAGTTGTGTATCATGCCCAGAGGGGCTTTGCTGCACATTAAAGCCCAGAGTGGGTGAAATGTCAGCTACAGTTCAGCCAAGATGGGATCCCTCAGGCTTTGAAATGTAGTCTGTGGCTCCCTTAATGTCACCCTGTCCTCCTAATGGGTACAAAAAAAAAAAAGACACATGGGGCACCAAATGATGAGAGATTAACATCAGAGGCTGTGTTCATTCTTCTTCAGTCTGGGATGTCATTGCTCCTGAAGCACGACAAAGTGGCAGACATGCTAGGTACAGAAGCCAGATCTGAGAGGAGAAGCCAGAAAGCACATGGAGAAGACATATCACAGAGTTACCAAGGTTGGAAGAGACCTCTAAGATCATCAAGTCCAGCCAGCAACCTATCACTGTCATCTAAAACCATGTCCAAGACTAAAGCAAGTCTCTAAGTGCTACATCTAGATGCTTTTCAAACCCCTCCAGGGACTGTGGCTCCACCACCTCCCTGGGCAGCCTGTACCAATGGCTAACAACTCTTTCAGTGAAGAAATTCTTCCTGATATCTAGTCTAAATAATTAAATATCATTGCCCTATGTCTGCTAGGGGCTAATTCCTTAGGAAACCTCAGAATTTTCCAGGTACCAGCAGGTTAAACCAAAGGGTTGATGTCTGACATCAACTCTCCTGTTCCCAGGCCTCAGTTATTCTTCTTCCCAAGCACCTGAAACACCATGTGGAGAACACAAAGCACACTGAAGGAAGACAACTTCTCTCTAATAGTCAAAAGGAAGGGAAGCCAAGACTGATGAAAGCTGAGCTCCTGTCCTCAGGACTAGACTGTGGCCAAGTCAGAGCCCAGGAGCTCACTCCCTTGATATGTGCCTGGCTAATGGATGGGAGCCACTGTCCTCTGGCAACAGGAGACAGACATGAGGAATGAACCTCCCATGGCTAACCCTCTACCTTTCAAGTGAACAAAAAGCTCTGTCAACAGCCCTCAAACAAAAAGCAAAAATAAAAGGATGGTTTCTATTTAGCTGATGCTGTGGAACCTGCAGGCTGCATGCTGATTAGGTGGGAAAAGTCATGAGCTGAAGTTGAAGCATGGGGAAGGAGAGAGGGTCTAAGCCCAAAGGTTTGTATCCTAACTCTTGAGGCTGCAGAAAATGATCTCTGCTGGGTTGGTTGGTTGTTTCCTTGTTTTTATGGGGGAAAAAACAATCATAAGGGACTTCAGTGGATAATGATAGTCTGGTAAATACTCAGTCTCCATACAGCTTGTCATGTAACCCTCCCTGTTCCTGTTCAGGACTGCTGTTGGATGTTTTGGTGTGTGGAGAGCAGGAAGGCCATAAATTGGTGCTGATAACTGTGATCATATGGCATAGACACAGAGCTTCCTAACCCCTTCATTTAGATCAGGGCTGTGTGTCACCTCCAGCTAGGAGGAAATAGAGGCTAGCAGCTGAAGAGTCACAACCACAGGGCTGTGATCCCAATGGGCACCATTTCCCAGGTTGTTTCCAGAGATTCCTAAGGCACTGAAGTCTGGGTGTCTGCTTTCATCTGGCTTTTACTATGGAAAGAGAAGTTGTTCTCCCCCTGCCATGATAAGAAGGACCTTAATGCCACACACCCTGAAAGGCTGTGCCATGCTCTCCAAGCAGCTGTTGCATCTTAGGGAGCTCTGCACAGGAGCAGAAGACTCACTTCCCAGGGAAGGCAGAGCAAAGCTCCTCCTGGAGCCAGAGAAAGCAGGAAAGCAAATGCCTTTCTATTCCCCTGCCCAAAAGGCCTTTCTATTGCCCTGAACCCAAATATTAATGCAAGTATGTCTGCTCTGCTCTGCTCAAGTCAAGGTAGGTCTCTAGTTTTGTCTGGCTGAGGCTGCTGTGGTGGGATCTGTCTGGATCTGCTCTGGTTTGACACCAGTTTACCTTTTTCCTGATTTCATGGAGTTTGGTTGAGTTTGATTTACTTCAGCATCCTTCAGCAACCCATGGCCAAAGGTTTTTTGCCTGGTTGGCAGGTTCCTCCAGCTGAAACTCCCATGAAGACAAAATGAGAAAGAAGTTATTTCTGAGCAGGTTCAAAACCATAAGAAAAGCAAAAATACCAAAACAAACCCTTAGGATAAAGTCAGCAACCAGCCAAGCTAGCAATGGGCTCAGCAGCAGCCTTGGAAAACTCCAGGCTGATCTGTTAGGAATGACAATAAGATTAGCTGCTGCTTTAATCAACAGATTGAACCCAGCAGGGGAGGTCTCTTCCAGTTTGCTGTAGGCTGACAGCTTCCAGAGCATTTTCTCCAGGGCACTGTGAAACCTAACCCCTCTCTTCCCTACCTGGAGGGGAAAGACTGACACCTCTTGAAGGAGCCAGCATGTCCAGGGAGAGAACCACCAAGGGCCAGGGTGAGACAGTGGAGGTCAAAGCTTTGGAAAAGCCAGTCTGGATTGAGCACACACTGGCCCACATCAGAGTGTAGAAGGGCAGAAGACCACCATGTATCTGGGATCCACCACACATCTACCAACTGTACTTAACAGGTTCCTGCCTTCATCTCAGCTCTCCACTGGCTGGTGCTTTCCTCTGCAGCCTTCTCTCACCTGTCCTGGAGGCAGAAGGAATCACTGAGGAGATAAATCATCCCATAATAATGATAATAAAAGAAGACCCTTACTCCTCCTCCACCTGCCAAAGAAATGGTGCAGTGTGGGGTAGTTGAATACACCAGCTGAAGGATTCAGATAGCTCTGAAGTTTGTGGAACTGCCTTTGGCACTGGGTGAGTGAAGGCCACCTCATCTACCCAGGCTTAGGAGCTCCTTGGATTGCAGTGACCTTGCTGTCTGTCTCAGCTCAGTTGGAGATGTTCTGGCACTTTGTCCATGGGAGCAAAGCAAAGGGAATTGCAGTCTAATGAGATGCTGGTCCCAACTGGGCTGCTGCTCAAGGAGGGAGCAGGCAAAGGAAGCTCTGACAGTAAAAGGCAGAGGAAGGAATAGGAAGAGCAGCAAAGCAAAGTGACAGAGACCTGCTGCCTCCCCAGATAGGGGGCAAGGAATGGACATGAGGAATGGAAAGCACCAGGATAACACAATAAAGGTTAATGTAGACAAAAAGCTGCCTTAAACTGATAGCACAGTTAAAACCTGCTCTGCTCTAGAAACTTCCATGACTGCTGAAATGAGAGACACTGTGGTATGGGAGAGGCTGCTGGCAACCCTGGGTTATGGGGAGAAAACAAGAGTTTTGGGGAAACTGCAGCCCTGTTGCTGAGCATGGAGTTTATCAGGGTGACAGTGCTGCAGGGGCTGATCTTTTGCCCAGGAACACAATCTGCCAACTGCTCTGCCACAGCTCAGGGCATCTCCACAGCAGACAGTGGTGGGGAAGGAGCCAGCAGAGAGCAGTCAGGGAGCCCACGGTGCAAGTGCACTGAATCCAGAGGCATCCTGTGAGCCTCCTGCAGCAGAGCAGGGGCTGGGAGCTGAGGCACTGCTCAGGAGCTGGGGGTAGTTGTCAGGACAGTGAGGGAGAGGTGCAGAGATCACACCATCTGCACACCAAAGAGAGGTTTGGACAGAGAGACATAGGCCAGGCTGGATGGGGCTGTGGGCAACCTGATCTAGTAGGGGGTGTCCCTGGCAGGCAGGGGGCTTGGAACTGGATGATCTTTAAGGTCCCTTCCAACTCTGACAACTCTAGGTTTCTACATGAGTGACACAGACAGGATGAGGGCTGCACTCACTCAGCACAGGATCCACTCCCTCCTTCCAGCTCTGGCTCCCACACTTCCAAACTCTCCTCTCCCTGAGATCCTGGGCTGGCAGAGTCCAGAGGAGTATTTTACACAGCAGACCTTTTCTGCAACACTGACTGACAATTGGGAACTGCATCTTGCCCATGAGTCTCCCCTCAAACCCTTTCTGCTTCCCTCCACCCCAGCCCCTCCTTGCTGCCTGCTTCCTTTCCTGCACAAATCATTTTCTTGAGCAAACACAATTTAGGGGGATGGTGAGGGGGGGCTGAGGAAGGAAAGGCTATTACTGTTCTCTCTGGGTAAAGTGGGCCTCATTACTAGCTCTCTCCATGGCTGGTCAATACTGCTTCCCTGGAGGCTGAGGGACATTTCATTATTCTTCACATTACCTTCTTCCTCTCCTCCAGGTTTCAGGGGGTATTTATTGAACCTTTTGCATAAGCACTTTTGGAGCAGAGCAGCACATGGAAAGCATGGGCAGAAAATACTCTCAACTATCATGGAGTAAGCAAGAAGGTTGTCCCAGCACTGTCCTCTCAGCCAGCAGCCACCATCTCCTGCTGGGTGCTGCTGGAGAAACTGAGTTCCTCCTCCTGCTCTGCCCCAGAGCTGCATGTGGACAGAGGTGGCAGTGAGGATGAGGGAGCAGAACCTGCTTCTGGTTTCTCTCTCAAGCAACAGAAAAAGTCTTTTTTCTGCAGTCTGGACAGGACCCCAGAAGCCCCAAGACTGGGGTGAACACAAACTCCTAAAGTGACTTCTGCTCAGGTTACAATAAATATGTTCAGCTGCTGCTCTCCATGATTATTAGCCAGTTATGTCTCAGTTTAGCTCAATTACTTTCCCATTTCTGCTCAGTGAATCTTCTCCATTTTTCCCTTTCAATGGCTGCTCCATGTTTTTCCTCCCCTCAGGAGCTCTGACATCTGACCCTCTGGCAGGGCAACAGAGGCCAGGTCCTAAGCAGCCCCTGAGTCTTCAGCTGTTCCCTGGAGGGGCTAGGGTCCCACACCAG
Source organism: Galbula dea (assembly GCA_013399015.1). Classification (NCBI taxonomy): domain Eukaryota; kingdom Metazoa; phylum Chordata; class Aves; order Piciformes; family Galbulidae; genus Galbula; species Galbula dea. The sequence goes on from VWZX01008820.1 coordinate 615,524, forward strand.
CCACCTCTCTGGGGAGGGAGCTTCCTTTATTCACCCTTATTTAGCCCCTGGGAGCTTCCCCATTCCTGATTCCTGCTCTCTCTTTTTTCCTGGCATTGGATCCAAGGCCCTTGTGTCCCCACCCAGGAAGCATCCAAGCCTAGAGGGCTCAGAGCAGCTCTTCCCCTTGCAAGGCAACAACAGAGCTCAGTGGTCATTAACCCCTCTTTCCTTTTGTTTAATAACCCTCCCTGCCTTTGCACAAGCCTGGGAGACACAAAGATCTCTTTGTTTTGGATGCATCCCTATTTAGAAGGTTAATGATGAAATCTGTAATTCTAGGGCCTTCCTAATGTTAAATGGAACAAAGGTTAATTGATGTGATTACAGCTCATGAGCTGAAATGCAGTCCTTAGTGGGATAGATGATTGCAGGCATATGGGCTGCAATTATTCCTCCCTCTTGGCTCATTGGGGTTTTGCTAAACCCATAGCAGGGACCTAATGATACTTAATGGCATGAAGATAAAGCACTTAATAGGTATGTAAGGTTAGCAGGGGGGTTGGACTAGATCATCCCCAGAGGTCCATTCCAACCCCTACCCTACTCTGATTCTGATTCTCTAAAGTTTAGTCTTCCTAAAGCTGAGCTGGCTGCCATAGGGTGTTTTTGGAGCTATGAACATGAATCAGGTAGGACATCAGGTAGGACATCAGGTAGGACATCAGGTAGGACATCAGGTAGGACCAGAGACTCATCTCAGTCAAGAGCCTGTCTCCAAGCAGCATCACACAGGGGCAGGATAAGCACTCTCTGGGACTTCACCAGATTACTCTCCCAGCCACCTTTGGCTTAGAGACATCCTGGCTCACCCGTGACATCTCTGTCTTGAATACCTCACAATGGATTTTCCCTCCCCAGTGTTGGCCAGTTGCTCCAGATGCCCAGGACTAGGTGTATCACAGCTCTGCCAAGCCACCTCCCCTGTTCTCTTCTGCAACTCTGAGTCCCCAGCCCTGATACTGGGACACAAAGAATTGTTCCTTGTTCTCCTTCTCCACAGTGCTCACAGGTTCATAGCTTCTCACTTTTCCCTCCTAGGCTGAGGATTCCTAGCCCAGTTAATCAGTTTTCATGCTCATTCCCCACCTTTGGTCACTCTTGTTACTGCCTTGCCCTGAGCCTTTTTTAGCTCTATTATAGAGTCCCCATTTGAACAGGAGAAGCCAGTGTGCACCCCCTGCTCAGCAGCTGGACAATAGCATCATGATCTTCTCTGCTTTGCTTTATTTTCCTCCCTCCAACAGGGCTAGCAGGAGCTTCCTCCACCTCCAACCCATCTTATTGAACAGCCACACAACAGCCTCAAAAGGATCACCTGTGATACATGACCCAGTGTGGTCTGAGATAAGGATGAAGAGCTTCAAGAAACATAACAGACCTTCCTAGCACTGGGGTATAAAAAGAAACTCCAGTACTCAGGACTTCCAAATCAATTAAGAGTGTCCTCACCACCAGCTCATTCTTTGCTGTCAGCTCTCCATGAGAGCTATAAACCAGCTTGAATTAGAGCAAAATGTACCTGCCTGGTGCTGAGTTATGCCCAGATATAATTCTTACAATGTACATAAAGCAGAGTAATAGAAAAAGCAATAGACTTTCCTTGGCCTTTTCCTCTCTGGGCAGAGAATAAGCACAAGGACTCCAAGCCTCAAAGGAATCCATATGTGAGAAGTAAGAAAAACCAAGAACCTGAGCTTTCTTCCACAGTGGTCTCCTGTCAGCTTTACAGTTACAGTCACCTCTCCTGTGATAAGAACACAAGTGGTCACTCTGGATAGATGAGTGTTGAAACTCCACACAGTCTTTCCATGGCTTGCTGGGAGAATCATTTCCTCCAGCCATGCACTAGGATTTCAGCCACATTCTCTGAATTTCAGCCATGCAGAGGAAGAAAAATCAAGCACCTTTTTTGCTGGCATATTTGCCTAGAATGGCATGACATCTCCCAGAATAAATTCAATTAGGAGAACCATTCATTCCTCAGCACTGAGCTTATTTACACTGAGTGAACACCTCAGACAAGCCTCTCTCTGGAGATTGTGCCCAAATGCTTGGCAGGGAGAACATGTGCCTTGGTGCATGAGAGGAATGGGAGGAAATGAATAATTCTCCTGCAAAATAATCATTATTTTGCATTTACAGCAAATGTGGTGTTCAAGGATCTCAAAGCAGTTAAGAGATGAAGAGTATTCCCATGCTGCCTGCTGCTTTAACCTTGAGCACTTGCTTAGAGGGACTCACACCTAGAGTATTTCCCTGGCTGGAGTACACAGAAGCTGACCATGGAACTGCAGCCACCCTGCAAGCACTCTCCCTCTTCCCAAGCAAAGCCACTCCATGGCCATGGATGCCACAGGAGGATCAAGCAGACCTAAGAGCACACACTGATTCTTTGCTAGGGCAGGGTTTTTCTGCAGGCAAAAAGCTTGGATGGTGCTGGGAAAAGAGGCAGACTTCACTGCTGCTGGAGGAAAAGCAATAATGGCCAGAAAATCCTGCCAAACTGCCCCAGCAGCTGCCCACACATCCAGGCACTGTTTTAACCTCCAAGAGCTTTGGCAGAGAAAGGCAAGGAGTCCAATTCCATCTTATTTTCCATTCTTATACACAGGTATTTTTGCCTCCCTGCTAACAGTGACAAAGAAGTGAGAGAACCTCAGCCCCTGCTATGTCAACAAGACAATGTGTTTTTGGTGGGACAAGCCACTCCTTCTCACCTGCTTCCTAGCAGCCTGAAAGAGCCAGGAGCTCACCAGCCTCTGCTGTCCCCTGGAGATTTCTCTTGGGTCTTTCCTCCTCATGCTGATATATCTTCCTCACTCCTGGCAAAAGCTGCTGTCCTCTAGAGGAGCAGAAACCCCAGCAGCTGCTGATGCTTCTCCTATTGGGGCTGAAAGGGGGAGGGGGCAATGTGGGTGGAGATCTGTGAGTCAGGGTCTTTGCTGGGGAAGGCAAATGGGACTGTTTGAGCTCATTTCCCAAATGCCTGTCACAGTCTGGCTGACTGATGCATAGCAAGGAGCTCTCTGAAGTTGGCAGTGGAGAAGAGCTGCACAAGGCAGACCAGAACTTCCCTCCCTGCTCTTCACCATCATGCCTTTTGTTTTCAGCATCATTGGCCTCTGCTTTGCTTCCAACTCCTTTTGTAAGTCCCTTCAATAGGCTGCTTGAAAGGCACAGCTCTGCTGCAGAGGGAGGATGAGATTTAATGGGAGGGGGAGAGAAGAGGGTGAGAAAGGCAGGTGGAGATCAGCAACGAGAGGGGAAGGAGGGTTGAAACAACAGAGTGCAGAAGGCAGTGAGGGAGAGACAGGAGGAGGGAAGGAAGAATCATTTCCAAGTTATTAACAGCACAGTCCTGAGCATGTCCTCCTAAACCTGCCCTCAGACACTGGGGGCTTGGACCATGAGCAGAGAAGGAAGCAGGGAATGGGGGCAGGAGAACAAGCTGTAGTCCCAGTGGCTGGACAAAAAGAGATGCTGTTCTCATTCCCATAAAATGCTGATCATTTAGTGCTTTAGCCTCCCAAATGAGGACATCCTTCCCTTCTCCCCCTACCCTGAAGCTGGTCCTGTTCCTGCCCTCCCCAGCCCCCCAGGGAACTCCTACAGCACCTTCAGGTGCCAGCAGTGTTTCGAGGGAGCAGAGCCAAGGCAGAGCAAATCCTTTGCCTTTTCTGTTCTCTGTCTGCAGGTTCATTTGCCCATTCAAGCCTTGGCTACAGCTCAGCAGAGATGCCCAGGGTCACTTTATCTTGCCTGTTTGTTTGGGCAGCCAGTCAAACAGCTAGTAGCAGAAACAATGGGATTTTCTCTTTTGTGTGTGTGGGCAAAATGAAATGTGATTTGAACTTGCTGCTGAATCTGCACCAAATGAGCCCCTCAGGGCATGAGCTGTCAGGCAGTCAAAAAGGGGCCTCCCATCCCAGCACAGCACAGGGAGATCTTTTCCCACCAGAACAGCACAGGCAGCATGGCCAGGAGTTGACCCCTACTCCTTCAGATTGCTTGCTGCCAGAAGGATGCCCAGGTTCCCTGCCACAGAAGAGGCTGGTGGCCTCCCTCCTGCTTCTTCCTCCACCTGTGGCAAGAGTGAGAGGCATGGGACACCCCTCTGCATGCTCAGGGTCTCTTTGGTCAGCTCCTGGCATTGTCCAAATGCAAGGTTTGCCTTGCAAAGAGGCCAGCAATGGCCTCCAGGAGTCCAAGGCTCCCTCCTCTTGGCCAGCTGAGCTGGGATACCCAGTCCCTGGTCAACTCAGTAGCCAACTGGTGCCTTGCAACACTGCACTCTGAATTCTGCAGCAAAAGAGAGGTACTAAAGAGGGATCTGCTCTGCAGACATGACTCACACTCCAGCAGGGTCATCTTGCTCCCTGTATGTGCTCAGGACTTGCTTTTCTTAGCTCACTGTTTTCCCCTGCTGCTGTTGTTCTGATCCACTAACCCTCCTGTCAGGGCATGGGCATGTTAGTATGACCATGAAGATAATGAAATCTATTCCAGATGTTAAAAGCATTACCTGTGCACAGATTTCCTGACTGAAACACCTCCAGCAGGTGCCACAACTCTTGCCCTTTCCCAGCCAGGCTTGGTCCAGCAGGTGATAAATCCTTACCCCTCTCCTGCTTGCTCTGCTGGCTCCTGTTGAGGTGCAGAACCCCAGGACTCATGCCTGCAGTGCCAGGCTCCCCATGAGCAGGTGAGAAGTGAAGGCAGGAGATCTCCCCTACAATTAGGGCTGTTCCCCTAATTTTGTAGCTGGAGCAGCTTGGGGTCAAGCAACAGTCCAGACAAGCTGAAGATGCTTGCTTTGCAACCCCAGCTTGGTGAGCTTGCTCTGTGGAGCAGTTGGCTGGGAGCAATCTCCTCCTCCAGACTCCAGGGCAGGCTGCTGGCAGAGGGGCCTGGAGATACCTCAGTCTCCAGGAGTGCTGACAAAGAAATCAAAGATTGACCAAGTCCCCAAGCTTGGCAGGGAAAGGAGTGTGCTTTGCCAGCTTCATCACTCAGAGAAGCAGCCCTCCCTCCCCTAAGCCTGGGAGAAGGAAGAGGTTGATGGAGCAACATCTCCCCAGCTCCCAGAACAGTGCCACGATGGCCATGAGGCTAAGAAAAAAAGTCCAGGGCTTTTTATTGATTTGTTTGTCTGTTTTTCCAAGCCTAGGTGACATTTCCAGGGCAAGGCAGGTGCAAGCCTCTTAGGAAGGGGTTCAGAAATGTCCTAAGACTAAGCCCCCCCAGGCCACCCTCAGTGAGGGGCTCTGAGTATGGGAGATTTGGGCTCCAGGGACCTTTCCCTTTTCCCTGGGGCATCTACAGGTGTTTTGTTGGAAGGGAGCAGCACCTCACAGAGGGAGAGAGGCAGCGAGAGAACTCATTAGGGGGGGAAATCAAAGTGGTCTGGATGCTAATGGGAGGAGGATGCGAGGGAAGGCAGCATCCCAGCCAGGCAGGACCCTCCCTTTCCTCCTGCTCCCTCGGGGCTTCATTACAGATTGGTATTTCGGAGGCGACGGAGCCATCCTGATCTGGTGTCACTCCCTGCCAGCCGGCATATCGACAAATCCCTTCCCAGAGGAACCCAGTTAATTTGCTTCCCGTCTATTGATCCCCGTGGCAAGTCCCCAGCAGCGGCAGCTCCTCCCGTCGCCTCCCCTTCGCTCTGCGCAGCGCTAGGGAGGGAGGAGAGCGCTGGGTTCCCTACTGGAGAGAGAGAGAGAGAGAGGGGTTTAGGGCTGACCGGAGATGAAAGGTGCTGAATTGCTCCCTGAGCCCACACCCCATCAGAGAAAGACCCTTTTTAGGGGCCAGCAGCATCCCCTTGATTAGTGAATGCTTTCAGGCTCCCTCTCCCCTTGCACTCAGCATATTGATCAGCCTTCGTTCTCTGCTTTATGAACCCCTTGGTTAATGGGCTGGGAGCTTGTAAACCTGCATTGGATTTCCTTTGAAATCTGCCTGAACCCAGGCACCACTGAGTGTTTCCAAGGGGGAGAGTTACAGCCCTGCTGCCACCACCAGCAAGCTGAAAGCTTGGGGTCACCCCTTCCCTGCATCACATTCCCAGCTCGCTAAACCTTGGCTCTTTTGGGGCCAGGGAGAGCTTTGCTGAAGGAGAAGAGGGGATGTACTCAGGAGGTTAGGTGGCTCCTTCCCTTTGGGCCTTACCCCACACCATGGTCCCTCACAGGCTGTGGAAAGGACCGTGGCACACCACTGTTTTCTCCCCAGGTATGTGAGACACCTTTCTGCTTCTCCCTGCATGGTCTTGTTCTGTTGACTCTGTCCATCAGCTGTCAGGTCTCTGGTGCCACCATTCCTCCACCTCTCACCATGGTTCTGCAGCAGCATCCCCAAATCCCTGCCCCATCCCTAGCACTAGGCAGGAAGATAGAGAGGTGGGAAGTGCAGGTTATTCCTGGCAGGCAATTTTCCAAGCAGCTGACAGAAGCAAAGCAAACACTACAGCTGTCTAAGGGAGGGTAGTACCACCCTCCCCTGGGCATGGCAGGAGAAGCTTTGCCACAAGCCATGGCAGATCAGACCCTTGCAGTTGATCTTTCCTCTGTAACTCATGAAAACCACATTTATCACTCTGCTCTGCAAGTGACTCCCACAATTCTGAATGCTAACTGGGTTCAGTGAAATGTCAGATGGTTGGCATTTCCTCCAGGAGGAAAAGAGGCTGAGTTGCCTAATATATATTGCACATTTGGTCCTGTTTGCTCAGCTGTAGACCTGCCTGTCCTGGACTTTACTAGACCATCCCCCCTCTGACTATCAGACACAGCCAGGATGCCATCCCTTACTCCTAAAACTTTGGCAAAGCTGACTCTGAGCATTAGGGCCCAAGCTGCTCCTTCCACTGGTTAAACCCTTCAGTTTCAGGCATCACAACCTCCCCTTCCTTTCCTCACCACAGCTTGATTTATGAAGCTGTAAGGTTTCTTCTCCACACTACTGAAATAGATATTTCAGGGTCATTTTGACTGTGGATTTTCCAGTTTGGAAGCATTGCAGTGTCCTTGACAGAGCTCACAGCAGCCTCTGGCAGGAGGGAACCTCCCCTACCCAAAGATACATCTCTGTTGCTCAAGCTGAGAGTCATTCTTTCAGCAGCAAGGCAGTAGACAGCTATTAGAGCTGCTTGAGCTGGCTCTTGCAGGGAAACATTACTGCTTGTACTGAGCTAATGGATTGCTTTGCCTTGCACTGCTCCAATGGATTGCTTTTGCTTGCAGCTCACTGACTCTTACCAGGGAGCCACAAGCCTGAAGGAATATTGTAGATGCAGTTGCCAGCTGCACTGCCTTGTTACCTGCTTCCCTTCTTCAGATAGCAGGTATGTAAATGCAATAGGTTAGAAGCAGAGCTGAAGCAATCAGAAAAGCAGGATTCTTCAGCCCTCATGTTGCTCTCCTCAGGTGCTCTCCTCAAGCTACAGGTGAGGTGTTGACCTCCTGGAGTCCTAGGGGTTGTCACAAAAGGTGCAATGTTTGCTGGGACCCCTCTCAGATCAATGTCTGGTTATTCATTCATGGGAAATGGGGTCTCACTTCCATCATTACCAGACCAAACACAAGCCAGTGCAGAAATCATGCTGTAGCTAAGGCAGAAAATCTACTAGAGGTGGTTTGCCAGATGACATAGCTGCTCTGGGCTGACTAAGTGCTGCCCAAACCCTGTTAGGACTCCCAAATCACACTGAAATCCCAAGGGAACATCTGCCTCGAAGAAGTTTTGTTGATCAGTGGCAAAAACAAAGCTTTGTGGAGGCTTCCTGCTAGATCAGCAATGCCCAAGGGGACCTCAGGAAAACTGATTCCTCAGAGACAGAGGGATGGAGCTGGAGACCTCATTTGGGGATGTTTCATTTTCCCATGTGGAAACAAGAGGGGAGAGATCCTCCATGCCAATTAATTTAAGGCTAGGTCAGACCTTGCCAGTCATCTGAAGCACAACTGGAGGAAACCCATCCAGAGCCTTGTGCTAGAAAGCCAGGGAAGGGACATCTGGCTTCCTCCAATGAAGTTTGCCTGTGTTTTTCTCTCTCTCAATAAAATCCAGAAGCCATAAAAAACCAGCTGCCACCTTAAATTTTCCTTTTCAGTGCAGAAGACATGAGGAAGAAGTGTGTCTGTGCATCCAAACCACAGACAACCCAGAGCCTACTGAGCTGCTCTTCAGAGGGGCCCTGGCTGGAAGCCAATTGCCTTTTTCTGGGAAGGTTGGACCTCCTGAGACTTCAAACCCTTGCTGCCTTCCCTCAAGGGCAAATCCTTTCCTAGAAGATGCAGGAAGGTCTCTGGAAAGAAAAACAACACTGCCAAAGAAACACTGATTTGTCAGTGCCTTCATCCCTCTCTGGGGCCTGTCCTGCTGCAGCATCCCAGCCCAGCCACAGCTGCTCACACTGAGGCAGCAGCCAGATTACACAAGTTCAGGAGCCCTTTGGGGCTGACTTGCAAGCAAATAAGTTTGGTTTTTGTCTCCATCTCTTCTCCTTTGCAAACCAGAGGCACAGAGATGCTTCTTGCCACCACCCTCTTCTGCAGCAGGCAGCTGCCAGCAGTAGGTTTTGCCTTTCCCCTTGGTAAGAGTGCTTCAGAGGTGTCACCATGGGGAGGGACATAGAGCAAAAGCAGAGCAGGTGCAGAGAGAGGAGCAGCTCAGTTGCTGTAAGACAGTGAAAGGCAGAGAGCAGAGAAATACCTTTTCTTCCCCAGAAATGACCCCTGTTCCCTGCTGTCCCATCTAGGAAGACTCCAGCAGCCAGCTCAGGTGCTCTGAGCCTGCTCAGGGCTCTGTCCACACCATCACCCACAAAACAGAGAGGCTTAGCTCAGCACTCCTAAGTTGAATCCTGCTCTAGTGTCCAGGGAAACCAATCACTCCTCCCTGGTCATCAGTGAGCCAAAATGAGAGGTTGCTGGTCCTGAAGTGAAGAACACACAGCACAGAGATTGACCTTGCATTGCCTTGGAGATGTCACACAAACACTGCCAGCACCTCATGGGACTGTTTCCCACCTGGTAGATCCTGTGAGTGATGGAAACACAGCAGGACACAGGTCCAGGAACACCTGAAGAGATAAGGGATAGCAAAGGGGTAGTTGCCAAGCATAAATTAGAGCATGAATGGGCCTGGGATAACACAGAGGTACCCTGAGTGCTATAAAATGCCACAGCTGGGGAGGCAGCCACATAAAATGTAGTGGCAGTGTAAAAATCAAAGCCTGGCACTAATGGCTGTGATCTTTTTTAATCTATTGATTAAACTAGTGATCCTTTCCAGCTCTAAACACTACTAATCTGTTGCCCTGGGAATAAACTTGGAGCTGGGAAGGAATAAGTTGCTCTCTCAGGAACATTTGTCAAGGTTTTAGTGGTTTTATCATGCTGAAATGGGCTTGTGAGCTCTCAGAGAAAGAAAAAAAGAAAGAAAGAAAAAAGAAATCCCAGAAAAGCTGACACTCCTCTAACAGGCAGGGGCCTGGAGTGCAGGGAGGGGAACAGCAGACTCCAAATTCAGTTAGAACACTGCCTGAGCCCTTGCTGCCTCTCCTGGTGGAGCTGCCCCACTTGATAACCAGTCACCAGGAGAGACCCAAGCCATGTAACACACATCCAGAGACAGGGAGACAGTCAACATGTTGAGATAGACTTACATGTTGGGGGTAACTTTGAGGTGCCAGCTCTTCTTGGATGCAGAACTGCCATTTCTAGGCAGCAGCTGGGAGGATTTGCTATCTGCCTTCACTTGACCTTCAGAGCCACCTTCAGCCTGCATACAAGAGGTGGTTACCTCCTCTGTGGCCCCTAGCTCTTTCTACAGACCATATGTGGAGCAAGGCTGGGGCAGCAGAGGAGCAGAGTCAGGCTGGATTGCTTCTCTCACTCAGCCCAAGCAGCTGTAACATCTGCCACAGCAGAGACATCCTGAGAAAGAGGAGAAGGAAGGAGACTGGAACCAGCCAGGAGCAGAGCTGGGAGCCCTTCCACTGGAGCTGTGGCCCCAGGCAGACACTCTGAGGCCATCCATGTGGATGTCAACTCCCTGATGGCAAACATTCCCCTGCAGATGTTCTCCATTTCTGCCTCCTCCTCAGTTCCCCTCAATCATCCCCTACAAAGAAAGATTTTTCCCTCCCCTGCTCCTTTCACCCTCCTTAAAGGCTAGAATCACCCCAGCTCCCTCCCTCCTCCTGTGCCTGGGCCTATTTAGAGTGTTAATTAGTGATGAATTAGCAGCACCAATCCTTTTTGAAGCCCCAGCCTCACTCTGCTGAAATCCTACAAGAGACCTGACAAATCTTATGTTAATATCTTCCTTTTCTTCAGCAAGCAATTGCTTCTCACTTCATTTGCCTGCACCCTCAGCTCAGGTGCTGCCATGTGCAGTTCCACTGTGTTAATTAATTATTGAATGGCTTATTTAATGCTGTTAGAGTTGGGGGGAGGAAGTGAAAGCATCTCCTTAATTATTAAACTTCAACATGTTGGGCATTAAAGATCTTGGAGGGAATGCTGACACCAGCCTTTCCCCTCCTCAAGCTGCCAGCTGTCACCACCACAGCTGGGGTCCCCACAGTGGCACTTCACCTTGCCAGGCAGGGCCTTCAGGGAGCCAAGCCCTGATCCAAAGCCTGGGGAAGGCAAGGAAAAGATTTACATCCTCTTCAGAGAGACTTGAGTCCTTCCTGCAGACTGATGTGCTCTTACAACAGGAATGCTTTGGGGATCTGACTCCTTTCTGATAGGAAACATTAGGAGACTAACTAGGGTAGCTGAAAGCAAAGGTCTTTCTCCAGCAGGGTGATTCAGAGAGGTTTAGTGCAGGAGAAACAACTGATTAGTTTCTTTAGACACAGAATCACTCTGGTTGGAAAAGGTCTCTGAGGTCATTGAGTCCAACCATCCACCCTACATCACCATGCTCACTAAAACATGTCCCCAAGCACCATATCTACACATTTTTGGACCACTTCCAGGGATGGTCATTCCACCACCTCCCTGGGTAGCCTGTTCCAATGCCTGATAACCCTCTTGGGGAAGAAATTCTTCCTAATGCCTGAATTGAACCTCCCCTGGCACAACCTGAAGCCCTTTCCTCTAGTCCTATCACTTGTTACTTGGGAGTAACACCTTACTCACCTCACTACAGTCTCCTGTCAGGTAGTTGTAGAGAGTCAGAAGGTCCCCCCAAGCCCTCCTCTTCTCCAGGCTAACCAACCCCAGTTCCCTCAGCTGTTCCTCATAACACTTGTGCTCTAGACCCTTCCCCAGCTTCATTGCCCTTCTCTGGACACACTGCAGCCCCAGACAACCTCCTGCTCCCAGGCCAGAGCCCCCCAGCTTCTGGTACCTCTCCCTTGGTTACCTCTGAGCTCCTGGCTGGTGACTTGCTGAGCTTGCAAAGAACAAGAGTTGGAAGCAGATGTTTCCCTTTTGCCTGTCAGCTCCACTCAGCATTGCATGGAGAGCTGTGGGCAGAGGCCTGAGTCACTCTGCACCAGGACCAAAACAGCTGGCCCATCTCTGGGTGCTCTCCAGCTGACTGCCAGAGCCATGTAGCTTCAAGTGATGGACTGCCCCAGGAGATTCAGGGATGGGACCATATCCTACAAGCTCTTCTCCTGCCTTCCTCCAGGTTCAGCAAGGGAGAAAGATCTCCTGGTGACAGCAGCAGCCTATGTGCCTCCAGCCTCTCTGGTTGCATTCAGCAGGAGGAAACATCTCAGGACCTTCACCCACCTTTGTCTTGCATGCCCACAGCCCTTTAGTAACAGCAATGCCTACAGCACAACCTCCAACACAGGGCAGCTGCTCCTTCCTTCTGCTGGCATTTGCTCATTCCCAGCCCAGCTACTGGGGCTACCATGCTGCATCCATTTTTTACAGGGACTCAGACCTTAGAGGCTCTTGGGAGGCCTGCCTGGCCCAGCTAAGCTCCACTGAGAGCAGCACTTGTGTTCAGAGGAAGGGATTAATGTCAGGAAAGGGTTGGGGGGTTATCTCCAGCCTGGTCCTGCTAGCTTTTTCCCACCCAGAAACCTGCAGTGAAGGTAGCAGCTGAGCCCAGGGCTTCCAGCACAGCAGCACCCACAGCCCTGTCCCCAGAGAATCATCACAGTTGCAAAGGACCTTCAAGATCAAGTCCAACTGATAGCTCTACACTACTGTTGTCTCATGCTGTGCAATGGGGGCCAAAATCAGCTCCATTGCTCAAAAGGAAAGAGCAATAGAAGCAGCAGGGCTGTGTGAAGGAGGAGAGGGTTGCAAAGGGGCAAAGGCAGCCTCAGTTTCAGAGAAGACTCCCTCCTCTTCCCCAGGATGGATTAAAGACTCCACAAGAGCTGTCTGCTCACCAGTAGGCAAGGAGCATCTGTCACAGGCACCAGAGACTTCAGGGCCTGCTTTGGCTGCAATAGATGGGACTTTGCAGAACCTTTTCTTCCAGTGACTTCCAGTCTGGAGCACTAAGAAATGCCCCTCTGTTCCCTGCAGCTGACTTGCAACCCACAGCCCAGCACATCAGAGAGAAGCCAGCAATTAAAGAGACCAAGTGCTGAAAAATACATAACAAAAGCCCTGCCAATGGGTCCTGGGAGCCTGGAGAACAAAGGCAAGGAGTGTTAATGATGAACAGCATTTGATGAATTTTTAATGGTCCATAACAGAAGTGAGGGAGGGGAGAAGCAAGCTGGTGGCTGGCAGGGAACTCTGCCTGTCTTTGGCATGCCCTCCTCATGGAAGATGACAGCCTTCACCTCTCTCACCTTTCCAGAGGTGCAGTGCAAATGGGGTTTGAAGTTTTATGGATGAGCTCTCTGCACCCAAAAAATGCAGCTGCAAAGCCCATAGAAGGTCTGGCAGGGAGCAGGAGCAGTTTGGGATGCTTTCAGGAAGTTTCAGCTCCAACACATTGCTGCTTGGCCAAAGATGAAGGCATCTGTGCCATGGAGCTTTGCTTGGGTTCCTTGCCCTGTTGCCTTGCTGCAGGAGAGGCACCACAGCCATGTGTGGGCTGAGATACCAGAGCCAGGGATGTGCATCCTGGCTCCTAGCTCCACTCTTTCCTCCTCCTGTGAGAAAGTGAAGATCAAAAATGCTTGCCCAACACAGCAAAGTAAGTTGAAGGTGGGCAACCAGGACATGGAGGCCAAAAGGACAGGGCAAGGGCCATGCTGTCACCCTCTCCCCTCTGGATCAACCCTGCCAGGATCAACCCTGACAGTGCAAGCAGGGCAATGCAGTCACATCAATTTGACATGATATAGACAGAGGAGGAAGAGCCCAGGATGCTGCTGTGGTGGTGACCAACTTGGCTGCAGACCTGCCCCTGGGGGAGCTGCTCTCCTGCTGCTTCCCCCCCATCCACCTGTGCACACCCAGTTTGCTGCCATCAGGGTGCCCAGTGTGGGGCACCCCAATGAGGGAGAGTTGTGCAGGTTTCCTTCTCTTCCTCAGTGCCTTTGGTCACTCCTGAGACCTCCCTATCCCCTGCTGCAAGTGGAACTCCACAGGATGGTGTCCAGGCAGGTCTGGAATGTCTCCAGGGACAGAGACTCCCCCTCCTCCCTGGGCAGCCTGTTCCAGTGCTCCACCACCCTCCAAGGGAAGAAGTTCTTTCTTCTGTTTGGATGGAACTCATGCAGAGCCTTTTCTTTCAGGGACTTTTGCTGCCCTTGCCCCTGTCTGCCCCTCCCTGAGCCAGCAGCTCTGGCAGCAGACACTAGCCTGTCCCCTGGCCACCAGCACATCACCCTGCATGTGTTTATAGCAAGGAACTGTCACTCACAACCCCTACCCTTCACATGCAAGCCTTGACCAGACCATGGCAGAGCCCCTGCAGTGTGCCAGGCTGGGGAAAGGACAGGGTGACCACCAAGACATCCATCCAGTGTTTTGCACAGGTCCCCAGCTTCCCCATGAACTTTGCTTCAGTCCCCCACTGTCCCTTACTCCATCACTGCTGCCTCCCCCATGTTAGCTAATGAGGCTCCTAACCCTGAGTCTTAACCTGAGAAGCCACTTTTTCCACCCTAAAATCTATGTGAAGATCCCAGAGAAGCTGAGGAAAGGAAAGCAAACCAAGTTCTGGGCTGAGTCCCTCACCCCTTGCAAGTCTGCCTCTGCAGACAAGAGTTCACTCTGCTTACAGCACTACTGAAAGAGTCCCAGACACCTCTATCCCCACCCAGCAACACCCCAGGCTCTGCTCTGGGGCAGAAGAGCAGGGGCATGGCCAAATGTGGAGAGGGCAAGGGATGGGCAGCAGGGTGTGAGTCCTGGTCTGCAAGCAAGGACCTAGAGTTGATTTTGGCAATGGGACAGCCACATCCCAGAGAGCCATGAAACTTGGGGTGGTCACCAAGCCACCTACTCAGATCAAGTAGGAGTTTGGCATGGGGATCACACCCAGCTCCTGGGAGAGGCAGTCCCAGAGGGAGCCCAGAGCCCCAGAATGAGCCATGTCTTGGTGTGAGAGGCCACCCCCATAGCAGCTCCTGCCCCCTCCCCAGCTGCTGAAGCCCTGAGGAGCCTCCACACTTGGTGATAGAGCTGCTTGTGCTTCCCCCAGCTCCCACCAGGTACCTAAACCCTCCAGGACACTGTCCATCAAAGCAACATGACTATCCCACCTCCACAAGAGGAGAAACTAGCACTGCAGCTGCCAGCTGAAGGGGCTGCAGCAGGGACAAGAGAGGCAGAGGACACATCCTCCCAGGAGCTGCAGCCTGGGGAGAGGCTGGGGAAAGGACTGTCAAAAACTAATTTAGAAGTGTAGTGCTCTGCTTGATTTCATGCCTCAACATGTCACTTAACAGCAATTTAGTCAGCCCCACACACACCTTCCACTGCAGCACTGACACTTTTTTAATATAAGTACAGAGAGGAGCTTCAGGCACTTGATTAAGCTCACAGCAAGGGTGCTGGCACCCATGCCTCTGCCCTCTGCTCCCCATTAGTGGGATGAGAGCTTGCAGGAGCACAGGAGCCAGCAGAGCTCCTTCCCCAGCTCCAGCTGAACCTTCAAGACTTGATTTCCCAGAGCACAGGCTTGATTTCCTCTTGAAATCACCTTTTCAGCTGGTGCCCAGGAGTCAGCCCTGCCTAGGGGAGAGGCATTCAGCAAACCTGATTTGCCAGCAAGCTTATATAATTATTAGACTAATTTCTCCTCCCTCCTCTGTTTTTTGTCTGGTCCTTTTTCCTTTCCTTTGTTTCCCCTCCCAGTGTCCTCCAGCCATGCTGAGATGCAGAAGCTGCTGCTGCCATGGTTACAGTCCCAGCCAACCCATACCTGGATCTCAGCTACAGGCTCCAGAGGGTGCTGAGTCCTGGGAGCACATGGACCATGCTGACCTCCTTCCTGGGGGCCAGGGCTGCCTGACACCATCCCCAGCTGACAGCTTCCCTGGCCACCCCTGCATCAGATCTCTGTACCCACACACTTCCTGGCTTGGAGCTCAACACAGTTCTGTTGCACCAAGGCACCCAACACATCATGGTCTGAAGCAAGCCCTAAGCTAAGTCTACAACAGCTAAGTCTACAACCAACATCTGAATGCTCTTTGCAGTCTTCCAGCTTTGTCCATCCCTTAGAAAAACCTCCCCAATTCTGCTTGCCCAACTGCCCCATCACCCATCAGTTGCCCCATCACCAATCAACTGCCCCCTCACCCATCAACTGCATCATCACCCAACAACTGCCCCCTCATCCATCAACTCCATCATGCCCATCAACTGCCCCATCACCCAACAACTGCATCATCCATCAACTGACCCATCACCCATCAACTGCCCCCTCACCCATCAGCTGCACCATCCCCATCAGCTACACCATCACCCATCACCCTCAAGGCTGCCAGCTTCAGGGGGTTGCAGGAACATTTTCCTTGCCCAGGTCAGCAGAGCTAAGGAGTTAAGCCCAAGGCAGGCAGCCTGAGCTCTTCCCTCCCAAGTTGTCTCCCACTGCCAGCAGCACTTTTGGCCTCTGTGAGCTCTCTCTGCTCTTCGTGCCAAAGCAGCGGGCAGCTGCCTGAGCCTCCCTCCTTGCAGGGCTGGGGAGTAACTATGGTAACTGTCTCCTGTTGCATCCCAGCTCCATGTTTGCCTCTCCTCAATACTGCTTGTGTGTATCTTTGCTGCTCCTTTCACAGCTTACCCCTTCCTTCTCCCAACAAAAGTCAGAAGGGGTGACCCTGCAACAGCTTCCAGCCTCCCCTCCTCACAGACAGTGCCAACCACAGACCAGCTGATCTCTGCAGACCCTCATGACCTGGGAGGCCTCACTGCTTCAAAGCAGGGCTGGTTCATCACCAGAGTACAAAATGAGCAGCTCTGGCCTGGCAGGACTCTGGAGGTGCCAGCTGACATCAGCAAACACCACCTGAGAGGCACACTGCAAGGGCTGGGAGGGTGGCATGCTCATAGCTAGCATGTGGCCACACACCAGCCTGAGTTCTTTCTTGCTATCTAGCAAAGCTATTTAGGCACCACCCTAATCCCTGCATAATTTCATCCCCCAGCTACAGACCAGGCTGATTCCCTTCCCTCCTGCACCTTCCTTCATGCTCTTGCAAAGCTCCAGGACACAGCCACTGCTCCACACTGCAGAGCCTGGCACCAACACTTCTGCTCCCATCTCAGCTGTGACCCTTCAGGTAAAACTGTTCCAAAGCACCTAAACGACTCAGACATCGACACCAGGTTTGGGAGGCACTTCTGAGAATGGATTTGGGGGCTCTTGACAGTTTTGAAATGGTCCCTACAATAATTGAAGCATGTCTAAACTACCAATTAGTGCTTGATTAACAATGGTAAATAGGAGCCTTGTGCTCTTGCTGTTTCAGCTATTAATGACAACCCCACCAGGGCTAATATTTAGTAGGGGAAGCCAGGATTATGTTTTGCTTTTTGTGTTTTATGACATTTCTTTTCCCTTCTTTCTCTCTCTTTCCCCACCACCCCTACCCCTTTTGCTTTGTCATGCCAAGCAGCACATCTGACACCAGCTGAAAACATCTGGAATGGTTCTGATAGGAGCAGAGCCAGCTGCCTTTTCCTATCCCTGCAGAGCTGGGAGGCAGGTCTCAGCTGGGAGTGTCTTTCCCCAAATCATATGTTAACTGAACAAATAGCTGGTGGTGGCTCAGACCTGGCTGAAGTGTTTGCTCTCTGCCTCCTTTGGCAGGATTTCATTTGCAGTGGCTTCTGTTGCTTCACACTGATTCT
This sequence comes from Galbula dea, assembly GCA_013399015.1. Taxonomy (NCBI): domain Eukaryota; kingdom Metazoa; phylum Chordata; class Aves; order Piciformes; family Galbulidae; genus Galbula; species Galbula dea. Next base: position 632,809 of record VWZX01008820.1, read on the forward strand.
TGTGTTACTTTAGGGGTGGGGTGGGTTGTTTTATTTAATCATTTCTCCTCCTTTCCCTCCCCTCCTGAGCTCTTCAGTCACAGCTGGGGGCTGCAGCCTAGCCTTTCACCTGCTTGCACTGCAAGCAGAGGAAACCTAAGGAGCAAAAAGTGGAAAGCTTTTCTAACTAGTCGCTGCCCAAATCTCTCCTGAGGATCAGAGCTTGCCTGAGAGGCATGATTTGGACCTGAGCCTGCCAGCAAGGGCTGCTGAGGGGTGAGTTCTGGCCATGCTTGGGCACACAGAGATGTCAGAGATGTGGTGGCATTAGGAGTGCCAGAGCTGTGTTCCCTGCAGGACTTGCTTTCCTCTGCTCCCCACCCCAAGGGTGCTACTGGCCTTGATAGGAACACTCTTTTTGGTGCCCCAGGGGACTCCAGACACCCAGTGCCAACCCCCAAAGGAGTCACCCTCCTGCCTGCTGCACCAGAAGGACAGTTGCCACCCCTCCCTGTGAGCAGAGCACATCTACCCAGCAGCTCAGCCAGCAAGAAGCTGAGCTGCACAAACCCACAGAGGTCTCCAAGGCATTCCCACAGATCCCTGGGCCACCAAGCTCTCCCACCCTGTCTCCCTTCCCTCTCTTATCACAGCCATTCAGTCACCTCTGCATGGATGTCACTGCCATGCTCAGCTCACTCCTCTGTCCCACGGTGAGTTGTCTCCAGCTGCCAGGAGCAGAGGCTTGTGCTGAGTTTCTCCTCTGAGGGCATCTGGGGGCTCTGCAGAACTCCAGAGACACCTGACTCCAACAAGCCCTTGCTGGCTGGGTGCTGGCCAGGGAAAAGCACATCTTAGGCTGCCAGGGGCATTTCTAGCAGCTGGAGTGGGTTCCAGCAAAGAGGAAAACAAGTTATGTGACAATGATAAAATGTGAAAACAGCTGCATTGAAGCCTTTCATCCATCATCATTGTGAGCCTGTGACAATGACAACAAGAGGAAGGATGGGACAAAGGGACAACTGAGAAAGAGGCAACAAAAGGGAGGTGCTTCCAAAGGCTTGGCAGAGGTTAAAAACAAGCAACTCTCCTCATTTGCCTCTGCAGCTTAAAATCCACTCCTGCCTGCACAAATAACCCACCTGAGATTGATCCTTCAGGGCTGGACTGGCCCCTGAACAGGTGAGAGATGTTCTCTGTTAGCCTCTCCTCCCCTTGGTAGGGGAAGAGAAAGAGTAAAAGGGGAAGAGACCTAAGGGTTGGGAAAGAAAACAAACTAGTGAAAATAATAACAATGAAGTTAAATAGATACAAATGGATACAAAATCTATACTGAAGCCAAGGCTCCTGATGGGAGTTGCATCACCAGCACCACTGATGCTATGGCAGAAGTCCCAGGCTGGACTCAGTGGCAGACAGAATGGGATTCAGGAGCTGGATTCTGGAAGAGGATTCAGGAACTCATGGATCATGATGAGGCAGATTTCTCCTTAGACTTAACCCTTGTGATCCCTCAGCTTTATGCTGAATATGACATGTATGGAATGCAATACCTAGCTGGTCAGTTTAAGGTCACTTCTCCTGGCCATTCCTCCCTGCAGGTGCCACCTTTCACTCTGCAACCCCAACGTGGTGCACAGGGTTTAGCAGTGACCTTGATCTGCAAACCAATCCTTGGTACTAACTCTAAACCTCAAGTGCTATCACTGCTAGAAGCAGAAAACATGCTGCTAATTTCAGAGAGTGCAGTGCATTGGAAGAGACTGAAGAGTAAAATCCCTGAGCAGAATGAGTTCTGTTTTAACCCAAACTAGGACACAGAGTCAGGTCTCTGCATGGCTCACTTACAGCAGGGAACTAGGTTTAACAGGTTGTCCACCAAGTCACCTCACAGTTCTCCTTCTCTCCTAAGGAATCCACTTGCTTCACACAGGCTCAGGTCCCCCAGGATCTCCATTCAGGGAGCCTCTTCCACTGCAGACACCTCAGTGGGTCTCAGCCCCACAGGACAGCAAACAAAACCTTGCCACAACACAACCTTGAAAGCAGAGCCTCTTGACAGTGTCAGCAGGTGGCTCTGAGGGCCATGGCAGCTCAGGCTGCTCCTCATCCCCACCAGGACCTCTGAAGGGTATGGCTAGATGCACTGTGGAGCTGCTTGACAGCTTGCTCCTCTTGCACTGCCCATGCTTCACAGAGGTGAAGCAGCTGCCTCTAGGGCTACTGCTTTTTCAGACTGTGATTAGGAAATGTGGGGAAAATCAGGTTCTGCTTTTTCCTGCAGGAGAGAAAGTGTCTCTCCCAGCCTGACAATGCAACCACCTTCAGCTTCTTCCACCTCTTTGAAAGGGGGAGTTCACTGTGGGAGAAATTGTCTTCTGCTGAGGCTCTGTGACACCTCAGCCATGCCAGGTGGAGGAAACCACCCCTGGGATGCAGCATGCAGCAGGGAAGGTGACAGCCATGGGGACTTCAGCATGGAAGAGTTTTGCATCACCTGCCAGGGGAGAGTGCAAAGCAAGGCAAGGGGCAGCCAGCTCCAGCCTAGGGAAGGGCTTTGGGGTGAAAGCTGGCATGCAACTGTTTGTTTGCAGACTTTTGGGCTCAGATGTTTGCAAATAGAGCCTGGTCTAAATCGAGCTCTCTCTCTTTTGTCTAACGGCCTGGGAGAAGTGTTGTTACATTCATCTCTGGGAGGCAAGAGGAGGCTGAGAGGGAGAGCAGCTGGGTGAAGTGACTTCTGCTTGCCTGGAACCAGGTTCAGAGAGTGCCTGGATCGAGTAGGAGGGGGTGGGGCTGAGGTGGGGGCTGTTTACAAGTGACTAATCACCACCCTGCCCTCCCCAGAGCCTTCCCTGCCGGCATCACTGTGCTCCTCATGGCTGCTAACACATTCAGCCTCACTGCCCCTAGGGAAATGGGTTGCTCTCCCTGTGCTCTGCTCACAGAAGATGGAGCTGAGCCACAGCTGGTGGAAATTCTTTTCCCAAGGACACAGCAGCCCTCTGCAGCAGAGCATGCAAGATCTTGCTCTGCTCTGGCTCAGGTCCCCATGCCCACTGAGGGAAGTCCATCTTCACCCCATCACGAGCTTGGACTGGCTGTGCCCACACCATCTGCATGCAGGCTTCAAGGTTAAGGGGCAGGAATCACAGTGTGGGCATCCAGAGAGTCTGAGTGGACCTGCAGAGTTAAGCCCTGATCTTCCCATGATGTAACTCAGCACTCTCACCTGTGCTTAAAATCATCAGGTCATGGAATTGCCAGAGTTGGAAGGGACCTCAAAGATCATCTAGTTCCAACCCCCTGCCTGGCAGGGACACCTCCCACTAGATCAGGTTGCCCAGAGACCCAGCCAGCCTGGCCTTAAAAGCTTCCAGGGATGGAGCTTCCACAGCCTCTCTGGGCAACCTGTTCCACTGTCTCCCCACCCTGAGAGTGAAGAACTTCCTCCTCATATCCAATCTAAATCTTCCATGAGCTCTCCACCATGATCATGACAGGTATCCAGTGCAAACTCTGCCTGCCCATCTTCTGAACTCAGCTCCAGCCAGTTCTTGCTGTCAAGGAGTGAGCAACTCCTAAGCCATGCTGAGGAGAGAGGGGCAGGGCAGATGCCTCTCTGCCCTGCTAGCAAGGGTTAACACTGCCTGGCTCCCATGTAACCATCTTCCATCCACAAAACACTCCACAGGCAGCCCTGTCCTGGGGAGATGCAGTGGGATAAGGATTTTATCCTGGTTTTTGGGGAGCTTCTCACCCTCTCAGTGGTGGAGATCAGACTATAATGCAGGAGTGGAGCTGCTGAGAGGGAGAGGAGGTGGTTTAATGAATCACTTGAGATGCAGAGCCATGAATGTCCAGAGATTCTTGGAGATGTTTTAATAAATAACAAGGAAGATAACAATTTAAACCCTGGGAGCAGGAAATGCATTATTGAAAATGCAGAACACACTGCCAACTTCCAGGCCCTTTCAAAGCCTTCAGGAAAGAGGCAGGCAAAATTCAAATGGAAGGAAGCAGACAGGGACATTTGTGCTTTAAAGGCTGACTGTGGCTTCCAGAAAACAAGCACAAGGCCAATGACCTGCAACAGCTCCTATCTGTTCATGCACCTTCCTGCTCCCTCCAGCTCTCTGCAGGAACATAGCTGCCCCCCAAGACAGGCAGAGGAGCAGGGCATGAGGGCACCCCTGGCTTTTGGTGCACACATCTCATGGAGGTTAAGCACTTGGACAATGCTCTTAGCCACATGGGGTGACTTTGGGCTTGTCCTGTGCCTAAACAGCAGTTGGACTTGATGATCCTTGTGGGTCCCTTCCAACCCAGGATATTCTGTGGTTCTGTGATCTGTGCCTCAGCCCAGCTCACCCATCAGTGAGAAAGAAGAGATGGCAGGGCCCAGGAGGAGTAAAGGTCCTTGCTGGGATCTGCCTCTGGGTCCAGTCTCTTTTTGGATCCATATAAACTTTGGCAGCTTAACATCCTCTGGTGAGGAGTTCCTCAGCTTCAGAGCCCCACAGACCTTCACTGCATTGGCTCCACTTCCAACACAACAGATACTGTCACATTCCTTCTGACTCTACAGGATCTCCTGGCCTCTGACAAAAGAGAAAGGACCCAGGGGGATTGTTCTTGAGGTGTTTTCAAAGGAAATGAAGTGTTGAGACCAAACATGCAAGGGGGTAGGGAGGTTACTAATTGCCTGCACACATCTGCAGGGCAGGCTGCCTTTGAAGGATGTCACTTTGATTGCAAAGCCTCCTAGGACAGGGAGGGATCCAGTGGATGAGGTTCAAAAGAGCCAGAGCCAAAGCAGAGAGCTCTTCAGGCCCTGCAGCCAATGCAGGATTCAAAGGAGAACTCACAATTTGCACAAAGTGCCAAGGGAGCTGCATTGCTATGCAAGAGTGATGCCAAATTAGAGCCTGATCCTGAGCTTAAGGTCTCAGCTTCAACATCCAAAGATGACTGCAAAGTGCAGGCTGAGACTTTGCAGTGGCACAAAGGGAGGGGAACTCCTGCAAGTGGTTTGTCATCTCTCACTTTTAGTCTTCTGTTGTTCTTGTTGTTGTTGAATGGCTACAAAACATGACTTGAGAGCTTTAACTCAACACCTGGCAGCAGCCAAAAGCTGAACTCCTTAATGCAATGGAGCCAGGGACATGAGCTCTGCAGGTTTGCTTGTTTGTATCTGCTCCTGCAGAGAAGCTTCTTTTCCTTCCAGCCTTCTGTGTTTAATCATGTCATGCTGCTCCCTTTCCAGAGGAGGTGGAGAAGAGGCTGTGTTGCCTAGAAGAAGGAGGAGCAATGGATGCTGAAGTTTGGAGGTAAGGTACAAGCCAAGTGAGCTCAAGCACTGGCTGTGTGGACATCCAGGGGTAAAGGAGGAGGTGGGAAGCCTGTACACTGCTGAGCAGGACCACAGCAGGGGTGTTAAACAACCTCAGTGCAGAAATCAGGGGGACAAGTCTCCTGGTGGATAAATGCCTCCAGTGCTACAGCTTGGTATCAACACAGCTCTGGGCTGGCTCACATCTCCTAGCAGTGGGGCTGCAAGAGTGGTTTCTCTAGAGGGGCAAGGTGTGAGGTTCAGTTTCTAAAAGGTCATTACCCTAAATAACTAAAAACATAAAGAAAATTAAATCAAGAAAACAAATAAATCCATAGAATTAAAGAATAATGGCAGAGGAGCCAGGGGTGGGAGCCAGGGGCAGGAGGTGAGCATTAGGTTTCTCCAGCAAGGGCAGAGTGTGCACAAGGATTAGTAGCTCCCTCCCTCCCCAGTGCTGCCTGAGGTCTCAGTGCTAACCTGCCAGCTTTCAGAACACATCCAAGGGTTTCCTGGAGCACTGTCTGGAGCCCAGCTGTAAGCCTTCTCCTTCCTTTGCTTAGACAAACCCTTGTACTGCAGTGGCTGGAGCTGGATGAGCTTCCAATCCCTTCTCTTTCCAGGGGGGAATAAGGCCAGATTCCCAAACAGGACAGGGTGAGACACCAGGAGTATCTCATCCCCATGAGCTGGACTAGCTGAGAGGACCCCACACTCCCTGTGATCCTAACAAGCTTCTCCCAGACCTTCAGACCCCAATCTCCAGAGAAGGGCAAACAACATCCCTCTGCACACCTGAGGGCTCCCACCTCCAAAAGCTGCTGTGGACACATCAAGCAGGAAACAACTCAACCCCCAGCAGATGCCAGCTGCTAAGATGCCATGAGAAGCTCAGTTCCAAAGCAGTGACACTGCTTCACTTGTGACCCTGGTTCTTCTGGACCCATTGCTGGCAGGTTGAGAGCTGCCTTCTTCCCCAGTGCCATGTTGTAGTCAGAGCAGCCCCAGGACCCCTCCCCCTGGTTTCTCATCCATGCTGCTTGCTCACACTGAGCCTTCCCCTCAGAGGGAAGCAGATCACCCAGAGCCTGCCCTGTTCTTTGAAGCCTAGTCCTGCTCTAGCTTCCCTTTGCATCAGCTGCCTGAGGAAGTTCTTTATTTAAGCCTGGTTTCTCTTGCCAATGGCTCTGCTGCTTGGGCTGACAGAGAATATTCCTCAGGTACTTACTGAAGCAGCAATCTCCAACATGCTCCTCAGACCTTATCTCTGCCAGTTGTGTGTAGATGGGGCTTGCTTTTCCTCTCACTTACACCTGCTTCACAGCAGGGGAACTCCACTGCAAAGATTCCTCATTTACACCTGGGGAAGGCAGAGAAGAATGGAGGGAGGCCAAGCCCTGCAGGAGGAACTCACATCCATTATTGGCTGCACAATGTGCTAGGGGAAAAAACACCCCAATCCCCTGCCTGCTTCCACCAGCTCAGGACAGAAACTCCTCTCCCCAATGCTCTTTTGAATACAAATGTTAGAAGAAGGAAAGTGCCTTCCCAAACCATCCCACACAGGCTCAGGAGAGCCATGGGGCTGAATCCTGCCAGTATAATCTGCTTTATTGCCAGCATGAGCAGCAGATGCCAGCAGTGTGACATGGAGCAAAGGATTTGGCAGCTGGTGCAAACACACTGACAGCAGCAGGCATCTTAAAGGCTGACAGATAAGGAATTGGCCAGCAAAAATACATTGATGGAGCTGCAGAGCCTGCCCTGCTACCTCCCTGAACCACTGAACCTCTGGGGCCAGAGAGAGGGCAGGGTTTTGGGGGCAGGACTGCTGGATCCTGAGCAGCCAGTGACTTGGTTTCTTCAAGAAGCCATTGTTTAGAGAGACAGCATCTGCTGGGTGTTTGTCTGGGGGCATTCAGAGCTAGAAAATGGTCACATTTCCCAGGTGCAGGTCAGCTTCTGAGCTTTTCTCTGTGTAAGCAAGTGATGCTTTGATATTGGGATGATTGGCCCTGTGCTATTCAGAGAGGGGGAGGCTGCCTTCAGACACTGTAATGGGGCATTTCTCTGCTACTGAGAGATGGGTGCATTGGTAACTGTGGAAAGAGAGAGGCTGGGGAGGGGGAAATAGGTAGGGAGGAAGGAAGGGAAAGAAAGAAAGAGAAAGGAAAAGAGGAAAATAAAAAGGGGAAGGAAAGGGGAAGGAAGGAAAGGGGAAGGAAGGAAAGGGGAAGGAAGGAAAGGGGAAGGAGAGAAAGGGGAAGGAGAGAAAGGGGAAGGAGAAAAAGGGGAAGGAGAAAAAGGGGAAGGAGAAAAAGGGGAAGGAGAAAAAGGGGAAGGAGAAAAA